>JAGFZM010001218.1:603326-658750 GCA_017657215.1 Limnothrissa miodon
CCAGACCAAGGGGAGCCACCCTGGAGCCTCCCCAGCACCTATGATCCATGGGCCCTTCTGATCCAGCCCGTCCGCCCTCCCTCCTGCCCTGCGTCTGTGTGTGTCTGAAGCCTAATCTGATCCTGATGGCCCACAGCCTGCTGGCCTCATGGATGGACCATTTGGTACCAACCCCCACAAAAATATGATTTCACACACTTTCTCCCATTTCGTTTTTTCTTTCTTTACTTTTCATCACAGTTCAGCTCAGTATAATTCAGACAAAAAAATATCAAATGGCCTTTCTCTCACAGTCCGCTCAAATCTCTCATTTCATGCTCCCATCCACCCATTCGTCTTCCCTTCTGCTTCCCTCTCTCTCATCCTTCTTGCCAGGAGACGCTTCTTCCTCATGGGCTGACTCCATGCAGCCCTGCGCTTCCTGCTGGGGAGGCAGACCATGACACAGTTTGCTTTCCTGAGATTTAGAGCAGCGCTTAAGCCAACAAGAGGGACTCCACAAAAGGTTCACCTCACGGGCCAAGCCACCCCCCACTCACACACACACACACCTTCTACTGCCTAACGTTCTGCTTACCGAACCAAGACACAGCCTAAGGATTAGTTTACCTCCAAGCATTCTTTTACTGTATTTCTATTAGTTTCATCACACGAATCCATCAGCCTGCGTGCCAGGGAGAAAACAGTCACACAGGAACAGAGTCTCTCATTAACATGCAGTAGGCAAGGAAAGGCAAGTTTATTTATATAGCGCATTTCATACACAAAGTAGGTAGTTCAATGTGCTATACAAAGGTAAAAATAAAAACAGTGGATAAAATAAAGTACGAATACAAACAAATAAGATAAGGACAGAGTAAAAAGTTAAAAAGAATAAGAAGTTAATAAAGGACAGAAAATAAAAATAATTTAAAGGATTTTCCCAAATTAATATATTAATCATTAAGAGAAAGCATCGGAGAAAAGCTTGGTCTTAAGTTTGGTTTTGAAGCTGGTAACAGTAGGGCATTTTTTATGTCTTTAGGAAGTTGGTTCAAAATCTGAGCTGCATAGTAGCTGAAAGCTGCTTTGCCACACTTTGTTTTGACCATAGGTTTTACAAGCAAATTGTTTTCTTGTGTCCTGAGAGACTTAGGTGGTAGTATTTTTGAAACATATCAGACAAGTAACTAGGTCCTATCCCATTTAGTGATTTAAACACAAGTAGTAATGCTTTGAAATCAATTCTGTAACTTACGGGAAGCCAGTGCAATGACGGTGGCTGGTTCTTTTTGTGCTTGTTAAAACCCTGGCAGCTGCATTTTGGATCAGTTGAAGATGTTTTATGGTCTTTTTAGGAATGCCTGTGAAAAGACCATTACAGTAATCAACCCTACTGGAGATAAAGACATGGATACGTAAGTCCTCTACAGAACCTGAATTTATACTTGAGAGCTGTGAGAGAGCTTGCTCAAAGAGAAAACCTACATTGTCGTTTAAGATTCTCCGTTCTATGGTCAAAGCCTTGTTCTGTGTGTGAGGAAACATAGAAACGTCAAAGAAAATACAATAATGATCAGACAAAGCCTTAATTGTTGTAGAGACATCAAGACCCTTTGTGATGACTAGGTCAAGAGTATGACCATGAGAGTGTATTGGACCCTGTATATGTTGGGTCAGGACAAAAGTGTCAATTAGTCTAAGTAATTTGTTTACTGGATTATCCACATGTAAGTTAAAATCACCAGATAGTCAAAACCCATGCAAATATCTGTTAGCAATTCACCAAACTCTTCAAGAAAACTTTAGCTGAATGTTTTGGAGGCCTGTAAATAGTCAATAATAAAAGATGGAACCCTTAACAAGTGCACATACATACAACTTTGTTAGTTGCTATAGTTGCTATGGTGATGGCGCTGTACGATGGCTGCCGTTAGCCGTACCTCCACTTCATTTTTCGCCCTCTCTGGGCTTTTTATGTTTTTCTTTTTCGTTTCTGGCTCTGTGCTGTGCCCTGCAGGTGGCCTTGAATGTGGTTGTCGCTTTGTTTGGTTCGGCGGAGTTGGAGGAGCTTGTTGGTGTTGGACTTTTTTTTTTTTTTTTGTGTGTGTGTGTGTTTGCTTTGAATGATGCGTTCCGACCGGCCGTCGTTCTCTCTGTCTGCCCTGCCATCTTTGTCTGCGGAGCTTGGAGGAGGTCAGGCGGAGACCCGTCGTGAGTGTTGGATGTGGAGAGCTGCGGAGGTTGCCTGTGGAGTGGAGGACGGGAACTCACGGGAGGCCAGTGTTTGGAGGAGGGCAGCGCTGCCTGCAGATCGGCTGCTGTCCAGTGGTCTCCGACGCGATGTCGTCCCCCACTTGGTGTCGCTCCTGTGTCCCGGCTTCGGCTGTGAATCCACGACCTCAAAGTCATCTCAGCTCGCCTTCTGCATGGATCCTGAGTCCTGTTTGTTTGTATGGACTGTTTATGTACAGTGGCTAATGGCAATGGCTATTTATTTTGTTTTCTTCTTTCCCTTTATTTAATCTTCTCTTCAATGCAATTTCACTGCATGTTTTGCGTTAGTGACTCATGTATGTGACAAATAAACTCCTTGAATCCTTGAATCCTTGAATCAAAAGTCACCATGAGATAGCTGTTTGCACTGAAAATATGTATTAAATATTTTTGCGTCACACTCATGAAATTGAAATTTGAAAGGTTTGGAAGTGACTAATGCTCAGGCTTTGTGAAAGATGTCCGTCCAAGCACTGTTTCAGGCAGCAGTCACTATTGTGGACTTTGTGATATCCATTGTGTTCAAAGATAATATTTTCCCAAATGTCAAGCCAGTGGATTTCTTATATGAGTCTATAACCCAGCGAAATCTTCCTCCAGTTCTGGAACACTGATTTCCTCTCACCCTTTAAGATGCTGTATTCACACCTTCTCAGGAATCAGGGATTTGACTCATCCCCTCACAAGTTTTTTCCGCTGGGTAGCTTTGGCAAATTGCCTGTAAAGGTTGTGTGCACATGTAATACTTCAGGTTTACGGCGACACACTTTGAACATCCTAAAGTGGTTTTCCACACCTCCCCATAACCCAGGCCTTTTACCTCTTGTCAGGCCACTGGGCCCACTCACAAGCTTTAAATCACGGGCACACAGCCATAAACGGACGGCAGGAGCTCCTTATATCCTGTTACTCCACCTCACTGCTTAATGACGCTGTGTATTAAAATCCAGCACAAAGGCCATAAAGAGCTGTAGGGAAAAATGTCATTCTATTGCTTAGGGCAGAGGCAGACAGTAAGGTCCTAAAACCAAATCTGGCCAACAATCTGTCCAGACACTGGCAAATCCATCTGAATGTAATAACACTATTACGATTATTGTTCTTTATCTCAGTGAAAAGGAAAATGTCAAGATTAGGCCAATTGCCTGTCTGAAGATTATGAATTTGCAACAGGTGTTGAGTCATGATAGCGCTATAATTTCATTCCAGCATCCAATCTGGGTGATGAATAAGACTGCTTAGAATTCTGCTGCTTTTTGCTGTCTGATCCCTTCATCTCCTTTCTCAGTCTGCTATTAGTCACACTGCGCTGTGTGTGGCTGGAAGAGTTGTCAAGGGACAGATCTGTGTGTGTGTGTGTGTGTGTGTGTGTGTGTGTGTATGTATGCATGCGCGAGGGGATTTAGATTTTGTGTGAATTATTAATCCCCACTGCACTACATCAAACAAGTAGCCGGAGCCGTGGCTGTGTGCTGTGAGCTGTGTGCTCAGTGTTGGGCCTGCATCAGGCAGCCAGGAGGCAGCCACCCAAAGACCTCCACCCGCTCACCTAGGCCTCTCATTGGTGCTGCTGGCCGTATGTCACACAAATATAGGCCAGGGTCTGTCACCAGGGACTGTCTAGAGAGGACCAGAGAGCCAGGAACAAACTGAGGCTGTTCCTCAGGCATCCATAAGCTGGGTTAGGCCTTCCCTGTGACACCACACACACACACACACACACACACAATCTCTCTCTTTCTGTCTCTCTCTCTCTCTCTCTCTCTCTCTCTCAAGCACACTTAAGCATAAACCCCAATTTACATCAGCCATCTCAGAGCTATAGTACACACACACATCCCTCCATATGGTTTCTTTCCTTCACACACACACAGACACACCTGGAAAAACACATTCACACACACACACTTCATGTTTAGGAACACAACCATCCACGTCACAACCAACGGAAGACTGCTGTCTGTCCTTCCTGCCTCCCTCCTTTGGCGTTGTGCGCATCAGACCGGGTCAAAAACAGACAGCCCACATTTGCCTTCCTCTGTGGTTCTCTGCTCTTGCAAGGGACTCCAGCTTGGTGCCGTTCTCCTTCAAGCTTGTATATGTCACATCCCACACCAGGCCTTTGAAGGAGGCTCTTGTGGCCGCAGCCCGTCTAGCACCCTCCTCCCAGTCTCCCCGGCGGCTGGCCAGCGTGCGGGCCCACAGGCTGGGCCAGATGTGGAGTGTTGGCGGCGTCGCCATGGTCCGGGTTGTTAGTGGTGCAGCATGGCGGCGTGGCCATGGCTTTGTGGGACTCTACACAAAGCAGAGCTGAGCACAAGGCAGCTGGGCCTGCCCAGCCAATATGGCCTCCATCTGGAGACACTTAGCCTTTGTGTGGATGCGTCTTATTGTCTGCACCAGCATATGGGAGCGCACATGGGCCTCGTGTGTGTGTGTGCATGCATGTCTATGCGTGGATGTCAATCTATGTAGACTTGGCCCATGGGTGAGTATTGTGCATGTGTGACTAGGTTTGTCCTTGTATGTGTGCGTGTGTTTGTGTGAGTTGCTTTGTGCTCATGTTTTTAGCTGAAGCCTGTGATAAACACAGGCAGTTTTTATTCGTAGCTATGATAACGTAAGTTGGACATGTGTTTTAAATCACAGTTTGACGTAAAACTACACCACAGAGAAAGAAAGAGGAGGGAAAATAAGGCAATCAGTTGCAAGAGTTTTGTAAATTGATTTGTTGACAGTTTTTGTAGCACAAATATACTCTCCCACAAAAACTTGTGACGCCCCTGGCTTCTATTACTCCGTCATATCTGGCTGCATTTGTTCACTGGAATAAGTCTCTTGGAGATCTCTTCCCATTTCAACCCCGTGGTACCATTTCAAACCCATAATGTCTCTATGAGGAGTTATGAGCCTCCAACAAGTTTCTCCTAATCTGTTTTGGATTAAACAAAGAACTCAGATGATGAGATGGAGGTAAGAGATGAAATGATGGAAAAGCAGGAAAAGTTGGAAAAGTTGTCAGCTCTCAACACTATTTCATTTTTACTTATTTTTACTTGTCAAAACATGTATACAATTGCCAATGCAGCACAGCCAATTGGTGAAGTTAGAAATGCATCTTTCAAATGTGCCCCAGTCTGTGGACCTGAGGCATGTATAACTATGCTGTGTGTCTAGACGTATGCTCCCTACTAACCCCCCTCACCCCAACAAACACGCTCCGAGCCATTTCATTCTCTCTGCAGCACAGCACAGGCCTTCAGCATCCGTGTGTATGTGTATGTGTGTGTGTGTGTGTGTGAGAGCATGTGTGTGTAAGTGTGTGAGAGCATGTGTGTGTGTGAGCCTGGCCTTGCTCTGGAGCTTACCCCCTGTCACACCATATGGCTCGCATTCAGCAGGGCACTGAGAGCCAGGCTGCCCAGGGCATCACTATGCAAATGAGCAAGCTGTCCTGAGCCAGAGCTCCTCCTCTGTCCCCGTCAGGCTGAAGGGCCCCACTCCCACACACACACACACCCATGTCCCGCAACCCCAGGCCCGCTGTCTGGCCCTCCCCATAGCTGCCTTCATTAGCATGGAGGAGCACGGATGGAGGACAATGGCACATTCTCATGACTCATCTAAGCATGAGCAGAGGCCATTTAAAAATGGAACCTTGTGCTGGTGGCACAGGGGACACAGACGACAGTGTGTGTGTGTGTGTCTGTGTGTGTGTATGTGTTTGGCTAGGCCTGCTGTATGGGTCTGGAGCAAAGGCGAGTCTGTGTGTCCTCTGGGAGTTGTGGTGCTGGCGGTGGTGGTGGGGGGTTGGGGGTAGACATGCAATTTCACGAGTCACTGGCTGGCCTGAGCGAGACGTAAACAATGCTGAAATGAGGTTGAGATGAGTCTGAGCTGGAAGTTTGAGCCCGTCTGCGCCGGTCCAGTTAGGAGGTCACCCAAATCAATGCGTCCATGGAGAGATAAACACTAATTATTATTCTGTTGTTGAAAAAGCCAGGGCCATAGTTTGGGGTGCTACTGAAACCACAGAAGACTAACATTGAATGGGATGGGAATCACTCACCATATAAGTCTGAGAAAATGTCAGAGAATTTATGTTGCACATGGTAATATGCATGTATGTAGCATGTGTGTGTGTGTGTGTGTGTGTGTGTATAAACAGAGGAAGCTGGTTTTGATTAAAGCTCTGGTTTCCTTTGTTGTGTTTTGCCGTTTAAACTATTTATCCCAAGATGTCGGATGATTCGCCTCTGATTTCACTTTGGCCCTGGACAGGGTGTGGGTGGGGGTTTATTTGTGTGGGCCTCTGCGGGAGTATCCCGTGCCCTGGGCCACACTATTCACAGGCCGCACAGCGCTCCGCTCGCTGCTCCCAGGCCTTGAAGTCCACTGGGGTCACATCTGATTTGCTATTAAACTGGGCCTGTTGGAATAAGAAGCCCTGCACAATGGAGAGGACCAGAGAAGAGGTCATGCACACAGCCGGCTGCTGCCCAGATAAACAGCCCACGTCAGGCCCCACTTCCTCTGTGCCAGACCCAGGCATGCAGGGCTCAGGGCAGCCTTCACCGGGGCCCTTTCTGGGTGACTTCAGGACTGCCAACTTTTAAAAAAACTTTGGAGTGAGTTTTTTTTGTGTGTGTGTGTGTGGGTGGGGGGGGGGGGGTATGCTGTTTAGTGTACATGACTGTGGCCTTCTTGGGTGATTGGGTGAAGGCTCCCATTGGTAGCATGCCTCCAAGTCAGTTATCTTTGCCATTTAGGGTGCCATTTAGAGCTAAGTTGGGTGCCATTTAGAGCCACCACAGAAAACACCCTCTCACAGAAAACACTTTAATTAACCTGGTCATGTCACAAAGGCTACTCATCTCAGAAATCTTTAATATCTAACGTTAGAGCAACAAGTTACCAAATTACTTCTAGTGTATGCTGGCCTGTGATGAGCTCAGCTCAGCTAGAGCTCTCGGCATTATATCAGAACACATAGGCTTAAATCAATTAAGAAACCGTATTTTAAGTTTGGAAGTATGATTACGCAGCACACTGGCCTCAACACGCTTGTACCTGAGAATTTTTAATAGGCACGGACTCATCTACCTTGTCAAACTTGCGCATCTAATCCCGCCTATGATGTCAGCTTCAGCTCGCAAGTGCTAGAGCTAAGGTGCTAGAGCTAAAGTGCGCCACCTACGTTAGGGGTGCACTCTGCAGGCTATAAGAAACACTTCTGCCTATTCGGCCTTGTGGAATTGATCGATCGCAGGTAGTGTTTGAGCTGATGCAAAGATCAGATAGATAAATTGAATTTTCAGCGTGTGACATTGGAAGTATGACATGTGAGCGTTTGAAGACAGTCAAAAGAGTGCGTTGCGTTCAATGACTCAATGCGTGTGCGTTGGCAGTGTGATGAGGTAGGCAGCATAAGGGGGCTTTCTCATGCTACCAATTCATGTCCTCTCAACTACCATACAACACTTCTCTGTTTGCTTGGACTTCACATTCGACTCATTCTCTCATTGCTGCCATCATTGCCTCTGCACATATCTGCTACATGAAGCCTACGTGTGGCTTTAGCACAGTTTTTAAAGTTTTTAGAGTCACCAGAATGACCAAAACTTGAGGTCCGAGAGGAAATTCTCATATGTGTGTGAACTTGTTTAACACAAACACAAGTTGTGGTATGTGCAGATTTAGAGTCAATGGTAAAACCACATACAATCGAGCCAGTGACACAGAGTCACTTCTCATCTCTAGGACTGCTTTGGGTAATTAATATAGTCAATCCCAAGCAGCGTGCACACACCAGGCCCATTGAGCATAAAGATGAATGTTTGTTGACCCCTGCTGGTTTCATGAGATCATTACAGTTGAGCGAGCCCTCCAACAGGCTGCCTGCTCATGGCTCCAGAGAACAATAATAATCTAGTCTCCTGTTTTGATGAGGATTTAAGTGCCAGTCTGCTGCTGAGAACGTATTGCAGCCTTCATGCTTTTCTGGGCCGTGAAGCAGATGGAGAGGTTTACTCAAGGGTTGTCTTTCTTTCTTCCATTTTTTGCCTCCCTTCTTGTTCCGAGCCAACTCAATTTTCAGCTGCCTCGCTATCGCCAGTAAGTAGTCAAGGAATGATGCTGCCCCCATTGGACTAATGTAAAAAAAAAGAAACCATGGCAATCACACTGTGTTCTCACAGCTCTGTTTCCCTGCATCGCTGCAAAAGAGCCCCTTCAAATGGCTGTGTGGATGTTGGTGAGGCCAAACACACTCAGCAGATAATCAGGACACCGGGTTGCAGTGCAGAATGCTGATTGGGGAGTGAAGTCTTGACTAAGTGGCCGGGCTGCGCAAGCATCTCATCAGTGCGTAGTGTACCTCAAAGCAAGGATTCTCCTAATTACACTCCAGCATGGGGGGAATCAATATTAGTCACCCAACCCGAGCTTACAGCACAGAGCCTGTCGTGCTGATGGCAGGACCAGCCCTGAACCCCTTAACACACTCTAGTAATCTCACTGTGCCTCCTACTCACTCACTCACTCTGTCTCTCTCTCTCTCTCTGTCTCTCTCGTTTTCTTGCTCTGGAGGTTGGAGTGTGGTATCAGTCCATGTCAAATCAAGCCCTTTATTTAGACTCTGCTTTAGCCCCCAATCTCACAGCTATCACCTTGCTTGGTCAGGGATAAAGCCCTCCTTCCATGCCTCCACAAGAGCTCATTGACTCTCTCTGTCTGCCTCTCACTTGCTGTTTCTTCCAGACAGACAATCCCCCACTTCATTCACAGCGCAACGACATCAACAACCCTGTAAGAAATTGAACCTTCTAAAAAAAATGGTAGAGCATCTGGATGAAGTGACCTATGAAATCAACTCTCAAATAAGATATCTCTGACCCTCTAGGTTGTTTATCTGAAAAACCTGATACTGTATGCAAATGTAAATCAACATTAAAACCTGTGCAAAGCCAAAATGTCATTGGTCCAGTCAGTTAACCACACAGAGCCAGCATGGAAAATGATTTGCTCTGCACAGCACGCCACTATAACCCACCTGAACAACAAATATTCACACCAAAAGAAGGCTACTTGGGCAACACAAAACAGCATTTTTTCTGGTCAATACTAGTCTCAATACAGGAGTCCTTTATTATCCATACTAGTCTCAATACAGGAGTCCTTTATTATCCATAGTCTCAATACAGAAGTCCTTTATGATCCATACTAGTCTCAATACATACGTTCTTTATGATCCATACTAGTTTAATACAGAAGTTCTTTGTGTTCCATAAGTATTGGAATCAGATATATCTTATAGTTTTCATAGCCACATGACTTTCTTTTTCAGCTATCTGATGATTTTATGATTCAGCTGCCTGATTTAACTGTCTTACATATGACATGTTTTTAGTTCATTCTGTTTCTAGTGTTCGCACCATCCGAGATAGTGGAACACTCTGGTCTTTTGTGGAAATGGGTTAAGCTTTACAAACATACAAATGTTAGTGGGTGCAGTAGAAAAATCAGGATTGCATTAGTAGTCTTTACTGAAAACCATTAGTTTTTACAAATCTAAAACTAAACGGGTTAAACTTTATAAACATAAAAATGTTAGTGTGTGCAGAGGATTTGCATTAGTAGTCTTTACTGAAAACCATTAGTTCACACAATTTTTTGTGACCAATTTATATTAAAAAAACCTTATTGAATATTAATTCCAAGGATTGTTAAACATTATATTACATAATTCCTTATAATTAAGAAATAATACTAGTTAAAGAAATAAACTAAATGCATTCCAATGTTTTTATTGCTCATAAAAACAGTAGTGTATTCAGCCATATAAATTTGTCATAAAAAAGACAAGTGACATTTTTTAACATGCATTTATGCAATAAGCAATACGTTCTACTAAGTTCATCTTCTCACATGGACCTGTGAAAACAGAGCATAAGCAAACTTTTAGAAAAATAAAAGATAAAATTCCACTGTAAACATTAGGCACCAAGTAATGACTAATGCAAAACTACAAGTAGCATTTTTTCCAATTAGTTTAAAATAAAAAATACACACGCTAGCATTAGCCACATGGAAAGCATGTGTATGTGCATGGACTACAACGTTAGGCTACATGCATGAGTGCTAGCCAGCAGAAAGAAATAAAGTTAACGAAATGAACGTTGTAGCTAAACTGTGAGCATAAAAAAGCACTCTGGATAAGGTTACGATATATGAAATGACAAAAATAGCTGAATTAAAAGTTAACCTTAGCCTATATCTCTAACCATGAACCAACAGGGAAAAAAGTGTCTGCACATTAACACATCGTTGCCATCTTTTTGGAGTTCCACATCGGTCTATATTCTGGGTAGATAATACTCTTTGAAATCTCACCGATTCACATTGTTTTTCCACGTTTTTTTCACAGATTTTTCACACATTTTGAAGCCGTCTCTGATTAAACGCTATGCACGTTGTCAACCCACCTCGAGGCACTGGCAGTTTCAGCTTTCTGGTCACGCCTGCTTCAAGTCCCTCCTCCTTTTCAAAAACGTAACATAGTGAGTGATGTCTTCTTAACCTGATCAGTGTAGTCAATTAATTGTCTAAATAGTGCAAGCAACTAATATTTTTTAGTAATAACAACTTTTTTGGAAAAAACAATAAAGAATATGTAACGACTGCTTACATTTTTTGGTTTACACAAAATCCGGGTTAAGATCTCACTCCATGCCTTTAACATTATGCCTGGCTGCTTCTATGTGGTCAAACATAATTTCTGAAAACCACAACATTTTTGCATTATTATGCTCAGACAAGATCATGGACAAATAGTCTGTCACATATAAGAAGTACTGACTGCTTTTTCTGCATGACATCTGGCAGTTGGGTTGCCCCTTGAGCCATAGATCTACCCAAGGTTTCATCCTTCAATAGCTACCACAAGGCAGTTCTTCCTTGCCCCTGACGCTCCTTGTTAATATCTGTAAAGCGCCACACGGCAGTTCTATTGTGCTCTATCAATTTAATTGCGCTCTATAAATATAATTCAATTCAATTTAATTGTACGGTTCCTCATCAATCTGACTCAAAGAGAATGCTTACAGTGATAACAGTGTACTGTGTATCATTATAGAGTCACTTTGGTGCCAGAGTACATAATGCTAGCCTAAATGGCACTGGCTCAACCTGCCAACTAAGTGCTCACTAATAAACACAGCCCTTAACTCTTTGTGAAAATCTGCGCAAGGGCATTGACTGTTGTTCACAAAACAGTAATTTACATGCCTATCAGCAGCATATTGATTTGTTTGTCATGCTACAGTTTTCTTCTCTCCTTTGGCCCAGCTAGCTAGATACTGATCAGGAGCAGATGAATGTGGAATGGGCAAAGCCACTCAGTGCAGCGCAGGCTACGGAGGCAAGGCCAATAATTGATGTCTCAGTTCCTGTCCTCTAATGGCCGCTCAATATGGATGTGCTAAGCAGGGTCAGGAATGAGGGGGCGTAGGAAGCAGATGGGGCTCTGGGTGAAGCCAGTAGAGCTTCAAGTGCTCAACGATCATGGCAGTGGCGGTGGCGTGTAACGAAAATGATCTCTCTCAGCGCAACCTGGGACAATGATGAATTTGCCCACTGTATCTCTCTGCCCCCAGGTTGTTTCTCCTGATAGCACATTCTTTCTGTCAGAAAATAGGTATCCACATACCACACAAATACACACACACACACACACACACACACACACACACACACAAAGGCCTCAGGTGCACACGTTTTTGAATCTGCATGCTACAGTGTACTACAACTGCAGAGATGGCCTTGCAGTGAAAGACATTGGCGCTGGCTTAGAGCAAAGAACATAAGCTCCTGTCAGAGTTGAAAAATACCTATCCACCAGCAATATGTATGCATGGTTCAGCTGAAAATAATTCAATATATTCAGCTCTTTGCTATCTTTACCGTTATATACAGAAAAATGTAGTTAGAGTTAGATACGTGAAATGCATTCTCAAGGTACAGTAGGAGATGACTGCTGATAGCTCATTGTAAATACATACAGAAGACTATCAGCAGCAATTATCAGGAGATACAGATACTGAACATATTTTTTTCTTGATACCAAGTCTAATGTAAGAAATATGCAAGCAGTATCACATCATATCCTGTTAGATATCCTAGACTGTCCTGAAAGAAAAAAACAAGAATATATACGGTGGCCCTGAAGGTCAAAACACAACAACATTATAGAAAACACAACAGCAAATTAAAAAAATGCAACAGCAAATCAAAAAAACACAACTGCAAGTCAAAAAACACAACGGCAAATAAAAAAAAACACTACAGCAAGTTGAAAAACACAACGGCAAAAGTGAAAACACAATGGCAAAAGAGAAAACACAACAGCAAATCAAAAAACACAACAGCAAAAGAGAAAACACAACGGCAAAAGAGAAAACACAACGGCAAAAGAGAAAACACAACAGCAAATCAGAAAACACAATGGCAAAACACCAAATCAGCAAAACATTCTATATCTCTTGCAAAAGATAATACATCTTGCATAACTCTACAAACCTTTGTAAAAATTGTATTTTTGTACCTAACCGTTACAGTTTTTTCTGAATACTTAAACACTAACAATGATTCTTGTAGCACAATTTCTAAAACTATTACAGTTTTTGTCCATTGCTCGAACACATTTTGCAAAACTTAGACCATTCACATCTATGTCAAATACAAACTCTGCGATCAAAACCTAACAATCCTTTGCCAAAACCTCACTTTGATGAGTAAGTATGAATGTTTATTCACACACATAAAAACAAACACAAGAAAACATACAATTTCACTGAAAGAGAGAGAAATGATTGATGGGAATATCATCATAGACCTTCCAGCGCCAGGCAGAGAAGAATTCTTCAACAGTGTGGTTAGCAAAATAGTGTAAATAATAGCCATAAATGTGTATATTTTTACTAGGAGTGTGCTAATAATTTGAAAAGTGTGTGTAAAGTAGTTAGTGGTGTTTACAGTTCCGCAAAAAGAGTGCTGTGGAGTAGATTGTATTTATACATTTGCAAATTGTGTTATAAAAGTGCAAACTGTGTTCAAAGCAGTGTTTCTGCTTTTAATTTTGCAAACTCAGTGAGTAGTTTTTCTACAACTATTAATAGTTAAATAAATAAATTGTGCTACAAGAATCATTGTTAGTGTTTAAGCATTCAGAAAAAACTGTGATCAAACAAATAGGTTTTTGTGTAGAGAACTCCCAGGGCGCTGCCATATTGTTTGCCATTTTTTCTTACTCCCGCCCCCATCAAGACACACAGTTACCTGACATTTTGAGAAGGGACCTACCCTTTCCGTTTTCCTGACTTGCCGTTGTGTTTTCTGCTTTGCAATTGCGTTTTCTGTTTTGACGTTGTGTTTTCTGTTTTGCCATTGTGTTTTCTGATTTCCAGTTGTGTTTTCTCTTTTGCTGTTGTGTTTTCTGATTTGCCGTTGCGTTTTTTTTATTTGCTGTTGCGTTTTTTAATTTGCTGTTGTATTTTCTATTATGTTGGGCCACCGTCTATTTTGTGGGCCACCGTAAATATAGCATGTGTTGGCCGGTATACTGACCCAGATAAGAGGCTGGAAGTCCCTGAAAATTGATAGTGCCCATAAGGCTAATTGAAGGACTACTGCATGCCACCAGATATGACAGCAAATACAGGTGTGACCGTGTGAACCCCACCACACTATGTATTTATTTATATATGTCTATGATATGTGCTTTGTTTGATTTTGTTCTTAAACTAACCATAGGTGCAAATAGGTTCTGTTCTGTTTTGCATTATCTTGTAATTTCAATGTAGGCTTTTTTTCTGTTTCAACTGCGCATGTTTCCCTGTACATGGAAGTAACTGAATTGGAACCTGAATTGGCTGCCTGATTGGAGCCTGATTACAGCGTGATTGTTGAAGCCCTGCGATTGGCTGATTAGTTGAGCACCTGCTCTATTTAAATCCCCTTGGCGGGATTTTTTACCCCCTACTTCTCTTACTGTCTTGGCTCAATTTCTCCCGAGCACAAGACTATCCTATAACAACAGGAAATAAAACTAGCTACTTAGAATTAAGCAAATGCAATGAATGTGTCACATGCAAACAGTGTGAGTAAGAGATCCTATTGCTCTGCAAAAAATCCTAACATACAAAAATAAATAGATAAATAAATAAACAATAGGCGTCACTACATGGGTGTTCACTATCAAGCCTTGAGAGAATAGACTCTATTCTGCTCCTAAGGCTGCTGTCAGAGAATCGACTGCCTTTCTGATCTGTGATGGTTGTGTCTGTCACTGAACCATGGTTTGAATGCAGAAATGGGTGGCAGGAGAACTTGAAAGGGTGAATAGGTGTGTGTGTGTGTGTGTGTGTGTGTGTGTGTGTGTGTTGAGTGGTGGGTGGTTATAGCATTACAAAGGCAGCCATTATTGTATCTCTTAGCCCCCACTGTGGATCCCCACGGCTCTGCTTATAAGAGGGAGGACCGCAGAAGGAGCTGCTGGATGTCTGTTGCCTCGTGCTGCTAGAGAATTGTATGACAAATCAGTGTTTGCTAGTGCACACAAAATACATGCAACAGGGGTTACGCACAAGTGCTGTATATCACTAGACACTGGCTTACTGCCTGCTGCTTTCATACCGTCAAGTATAGTATGACATTTCAAGCATTAAGGGCGTGACAGACCACAAGAACGCATAGTTCCACAGTGTTGTTTCTATTTAGGATACAGAAGTTACCTTTCTGCAGCTGACTCGAGCAAATTTAAAAACATTACTGATGTGCATTACTGATCCTATATTGTATATGTTCACTGCAGTGGGATGAAGTAACAGAAGTGTATGTTGTTGGGTGTTTATGTTGGATGCATATGTCCATGTCTATGGATGTGTAAAATGAAACGGATCACAATGTCACCAGGCACCATCGACAGTTCACCTTCTGGTCCACATGGCACTAATCACTATGCAAACTCTCATCCCTACCCCACACATAACTCGTAAGCTGTGAAGATCATTCGCTGCTTTAGCATTAAACACAGCATCCAAGATAAGGCCACTGTTAAAGGCCTGAACTTCTCTGTCCCCCCAAGATGACAGGCATTCAGTGGGAAGCTCAGGTGGCGGCCTGTTCTAGCTGGACTGCTGGTCCTGCAGCAGAGGGATTCATTTACTAAGACTTGCATGTATACATGTGATCACTATAGCTGTGATGATTTAGCCATTTTGATTGGTGGATGACACAGTGTACAGGAGACACAACAAATCATGTCCTATACTGCACTCGGCTATTATTATGTACACTGGATTCTTTCTCTTTCTTTACCTCTACATATGCACAACTATCTATCTATCTATCTATCTATCTATCTGTCTATCTACAGATATAAAGTGTAGACAAGTACAATGCCCATGACATTCTGATAGGTGTTCTGACATGTTGAACCCCCAGAGCTGTTAATTGCAATTGTTAATTGCCAATTAAGCGTGAAGGTCAAACCCAAATTCCTCTCCCTCCTCTCTAGCCCTAGCTGCGTTTACGAATCTGATGCCCTTAGCACTGAACCTGAGAGCATCCTTATCAACTCATCGAATTCATTATCTAGGTGTTTACTCTGCCTGGCCAATTACAATTTTGTGTGTGTGTGTGTGTGTGTTTTTCTTGCTGTTATCGTTTCAATGCCCTTACACATTACCATTGACTTTGAAGATATTGAGTATACGTATGCAGCAGCTATTACAATAATAACAAAGATCATCTTATTGATCAACTGTTTGCCCTTGCCAACCTAAACGGCCTAAATGGCATTTAAATACTGTACTGTGCAAACTGCTCACAGTAATAAAATGCATTTCAAACTCAACATCCAAATGGACTCATCATTACTAGCTCCTAATGAGGCTGTTAGAAACGAACCTTGTGTGCCCACGTGGCCTCTGTGAACCAGTCAAACCACCTCTCACTAATGTCTCTACTATTGATAGTCAAACTCATGGAACTATGGTTATTCTACAGAATGCTTATTCTATTCTAGCCTAATCTTTTACATAGCAATGCAGTGTCTGTGTATTGTAAGTGCCTTTGGACAAAAACATCTAAAAATTAATACAATTTAGATAAACATAGGAAAGATGGGTTGAAATAAGACGTCAAGTAACACCTCGATGACTATGGAGAATTTGTTCCCTAATGTTAAATATATTCAACTTTAATTTATCAAAAAATAAGTCTAATTTTACAACCACATTTAAACATTAGATTACTTAAATTTAGGCTGGTGTTATTTTGACAAATTCTGACCTTTTGGCTAAATAGTGCCCTTTTTGGAAACCACAATTGCAGTTTGGCATCACATGTAGGCTCTGTTCTAATTTGTCAATTTTTAGTGGCTATTTGTTCAAGTTCAAGGGGGGGTGTGTAAAACAAGTAATGTGACATTTGAAACAAGGCTTGGAGGCTTGTGTCAAGCTAAAAAGGGCATCTGAAACCTATCAAATGTATTCTCTCCCCCATCAGCAGAAACGTTTTGATTCAACCAACTGCTTCTGTTTACTCATGTATGTTGCAGATTATGTCAAGCATCGTTTGAACTAAACCTTATCATGTTCACCTCTCCCTCTGTTTGCTGACAGCTTGGCTTTAGGAGGCTTATAGATATGCTATTCATTATTACAGTCCACATTTGTAATGACAATGTGTCTTTTATTCTTTTGTACGACAAATGTCATTGTTTAGAACAATTCAGTGAGGCTTCAGAAAATCTTTTGGCAATCTTTTGTGCTGGAAGGCTAAGCTGGATTTTGCCATCACTTGGCACAACCATGGCCCATGTTCACGCTTCATCTTCCTGTAAAGTTCAAATCCAGCACATAAACTCAAGGTAGAGCCGCTCTGATGCCCTCATCCACCTCCAGGAGTCGAGGAGTAACTTATCCATTCCCCTCCTTTTACTGTAAATTCACTGTTGATCCCCATGGTCTCAGATGGCATGGCAGGCCTGCCTGTTTACTGGTTGCTGATGCTGGGATGGGATGTGTCTGCTGTGGGATGGGTCTGCAGGCTCCAGGCAATGCAGAGCATTTTGCCACTCTAAGCAGAGGGCACACCAGGCAGCTTCATGAGCATTCAGGAGGCCTTTGTGCTCAAACAGAGACAGGAAATTCCAAAGGGCTGGCAGATTTGATGGGCTGTGAAACCCAAACAGACATCCATATGGCAAACCTAATCCCCAGAATCAATGGCCAAGCATGCTCGCCCTCATGAGGGGACACGTGCCACACCTCTGGGTACTGCCAGAACCAGCACACCACACAACCAGCCAACACTCCACCCGCCTACAACCACCTGCCTCGAACAAATATTTCTGTAAACATTTTCCAGACTGATTAAGTTGTCCATGGTGGCAAGCAAAGTGCTGGGCAGAAAGTTAACAAACCAATATAGGGCTGAACTCTCTCCAGGGGCGGAAGATTTCAATGGGAAACTCAGCTGTCACTGTGGAGCACTGATTGAAGTTGAATGAGTCTCCAGTATAATATAGATTAGTCTGAATTCACTACTTTTGCCTCAATCTCACTTACAGAGTTTAAGGTGGAGACCGTTCTTTATCATTATATAATGCATACATCCCCACATGATCTGCAAGAGGGGGTGCAATACTTTGACAACCTGTGGCCTAATCTCATGCACACACACACACACACACACACACACACACACACACACTAAAGTGAACAGAACCAAACAGAGTGAGCGCTGATTGAGGATCTAAGCAGAGAATGAGCCAGTGATGAATGCTGCGGGACTTACCTTGGACAAAAGGCCTCTTTCTGCCGCCCTGATCCCAGTAAAGCCTGCCACTCACGTGCTCCTCATACCGCTCTTTAAATGACATCCCTCTGCCAAAAGAGCGCCAGCGCAAGAGCCCATACACAAGCTGGACGCTGCAAGAGCCTGCAGGAAACATGACATTACGGGTAAGACACTTAGTTCAGCTATAATAGCTAGTCTATGAGCAAATTCTATCAGCTCGTGTGACATACTTTTAACATTTGTATTATTTAACTATTACATTATAGTACTACACAACACAGCATAGATTACAAACAGACCTTAAACAAGTCAATATTGCAATATGTATCAATGGAATATGGATGAGCACATTATAATGCACACATTCTGTACATATGAGTCATGCATTTTCTCCTCTAATGAAATTATGTTAGAGGCCATTAGCTGCAGAGAATGTGTCAGATGTGTGTAGCCTAATGCAAACAGCCTGTCCCTTTAAAGGCACTCAACTGAGCCAAGGAGCAGGAGACATGCACAGCAAACATCTGTAGCCATTCTGCACAGCTCATCATTCTATCTCATTCTATGTGATGGCTATTTAATTATTCTCAGCGCTGCTGCACTTTAGCTAATGAGACGGTGTCACCCCTAAACACTCCTACAATGGAAGAGTTTATCATTAGGCTCAAAGGACAGAATTGGAGGCTGCCTTGGGTTCCACTCCGCTGGCCTTAAAGAAAAGAGTTTTCTGCACGTTGGGTGTTTTCATTCAACTATAAGCTGCACAATTAGCCCACAAAAGCGCAGTCAAATGCATGTACTGTATCTGTGCCCCAGCGTACTGCATGTCCTGGCATGCGGCTCATATTATTCTGTGTAATGTATTTGGGCAGGATGTAGTTAGGTGTTGGCAGTGAAGCAGTGAGGCGGAGGGTTTCTCTCTCCATTCCTGGAGCTGCTCTAGCCCCTGGCTTAGCAGACACTGGGTGAAAGTGGTTGCACCCAGATAAGGCAGCTAGACCTATGGTGGTATAATGTATGTGTGTGTGTGTGTGAGTGTGTGAGAGAGAGAGAGACAGAGAGAGAGCATTGGGTTTGCATGGCATGTTGAAGTGGCAGGAGATAAGATGAGTGGAAGCTGGTGCTGAGGCAGCAGTGATAATGCATACTGCAGGTGCCCCTCCACCTACACCGACCCCCATCCCCCCACCCCACCCTCCCTAATACAAGTGGCCGTCTCCTCCCAGCTTCATCTCCTCTCCCCATCTCAACAGCTCCTCCTGGAGCTCAGCGCTGAGGGCACTTAGGGATGAGCTGCTCAGGGCTTGATCAAATATCCATTTTTTACATCCTCAGTGGAGAGAGAAAATCAGAGGGGAGGCGTGGGGTGGGGTTTGCAAGTTTCATCAAAAGAGCAGTCACCAAGATGTTTTTTTCTGTCAGCTTAAAATCACAACTCAAGCTTTCCCTTTTTTGACTTTGACATTTTGATTTTAATAAGACCTTTAAAGTTTACAGATGATTTTTAAATGCTATATTAAAGAAACGAGGAATAAGAAACATTATTTAAAGGTGCTCTAAGCGATGTGACACGTTTTTAGGACTAAAACATGTGTTGTTACATACAGCAAACATCTCCTCACAATCTTCTAGCTGCCTGTCCCCTGAACACACTGTAAAAAAACGCGGTCTCTGTAGACAGCCCAGGCTCCACAAACGGCAACATAACACAGTGGGCAAACCTAGCATAACAAACAAAAACGAAACATAACAGTGTTCCAGCCAATAAACGACAAGGTTCATGAGTCTTTTGGAAGGCATGGGAGGGAGGGGGAGGAGTAAGCTAACTTATAACGCTTGAACCCTCTCTGGAGCTATCGTCCGTTTTGTTTGACAATACTTTGAACGTCAACAAGAAGTGACGTGAAACAGCATCGCTTAGAGCGCCTTTAAACATTTTTTCAGGGACGGCCTCAAGGAAGTTAGTTTGTGAATAAATTATTTTTATTGTAGTTATTACAAAAGGAACACACTTTGTCCTTAATCAGCCTGAATCTTTTTTCTAATTTAGATTGCATGTCAAATACAAACTATCATAAACCTTTGATAGAGAAAATTCAGCGAACAGACCCGGACCAATGTTCAAACAATGAATTGTTTGAACAGTACTTAACGGTTCCTCAATTCTATTCCAGACAGATTTCACTGTCAGATCTTTAGGTAAGCTTAAAAGAAAAGAAAATCTTGTGCATCCCTTTGCAGACCAGAATTCACAGTGAACTGATAATAGTATTCTGTGTTGTGTTGCTAATAGAAACTGCACCATGGAGCTTGTTGGTTGCCTGCTAAATGTAATACTATAAGATGGGACCTGCAGTATATGGAGCCATTCTAGTGCTCATTAACACAGTGTGCTTTCTGTCCTGTTCTCCTCCTCCACAGCACAGCCATGTCTGTGTGTGCCCCTCTCAGAAGAGATGTGAGATCCCATTCAAGTAGTCAAATGAATATTGCACAAGTCTGAAGAAAGATTACCTTGTTCCTCGGTTTGTTCAGATATTGTACACAGAGCCGTTTAGGTGCGGAAATGACGTCTTCTGGCTGTGCTAAGGTGATTATTTTCTTTTCCGCGTCCCTCACAGTTTGAAGCTTCCTGCCCTGATGGCCTGTGTCCAGGCTGGAGCATCATCCTCAAAGGAGAGACCCCCTCCGAGGCAAACAAGTAAGTGTGTGTGATGCAACCCAGAGGACACTCCTTCTGTCCAACCACACACGACTGGTCTGAGGGTCACTTCCACTAGGAGAAGAAAGGTCACGTCTAGGATTGGTGCTGGACGAGCCTGTGTTTGGCAAAAGGATTTTGGCATGATTCAAATCAAAAGGAAGCTATATTTATTCTTCTTATCTATCTTATCTATATATAAGTGCAATAATATGATTAGCAGTTAGAGTTACTGGATGACTTTCATTGAGGACATACTTGCTTATTTAAGTCAGTCCTCGGGGTTCTTCAAAATCATGAGCCGTCTTCTGGCTTTGAACATCAAACAGATGTCATCTGTCCAACTTCCTTCTAGGAGGCAGAGGAGATCCTATCTGCGTGGGGTCGTACACAGCGTTAGATAGTGGCATACAATGGATATCAGGGCCTGTGTAGAATGTCACTGACACCCTGAATTACTCTTGTGCTTAGTTCAGTACATTACTGGACAGTTTGGTGCAAAGTGTCATATAAAACATGAGACAACAGACAAACACATTAGCAGCAACCTGTGGCGCATGAGGGTTTAATGGCACCCAATGCTAATGAGCCCAAATACTGACAGACAGATGCACATTCATCATCCTTAAATTAAAAGTGCCAAAAAAAAAAGCCAGTACGGTAATCACTCCCAAGATGGAGCACTAATCAGATGACTGGACAAACCAGTCATGTGTCAAACAGTTCAGAGAGAGGAAAACTGGACATCCCTTGCGAATGCCTTCAATGATTACGCATATTATGTAAAAGTGGACAGATTGCACACCTGAGCAATCCTGTCCCATCAGACCAAGTCAAAGCCATGGTCTGTCATTATTCTAGTCAGGCGTTTGTCCCAGTATCTGAGTTTAAGCTCAAAAGAAGATGAAAGAAGAGTAAGATGGGGAATGTAGTTACTTCATCATCATGGAGCTATCAATTTCAAATGACCTCCACGACCCTAGTCATGGTCCATTTAGATACCAGTCAAATTCCTCCCTAATGCTTCATGCTTTGCACCTCAGGTTTGAGATTAATTTCCTGTGTGATCGGGATGACAGAATAGCCTTCCACTTCAATCCACGCTTCACGGAGTCAGACATCGTCTGCAACTCCTTCATGGCCAACCACTGGGGACAAGAGGAGAGATGCACCAATTTCCCTTTCGGGACAGAGGAGCCTTTCCAGGTGACTCTCAGCTGATGTCTTCAGCTACACTTAGACTGAAGAAAATTTGAGATGATTTTAGATAATATTTCAATGTAGGCTACAAAATTATTTGCTGCGTTAGGCCTACTTACCATTAGCCTACCAGACAACAGACTATTAAAAGTAAAAATCAATTTAATATTTAAGTCCACGACTAACCTTTAATCACAGCCTTTTGTCATTTCACAGATTGAGATTTACTCGGACAATGAGAATTTCCACGTTTATATCGACGAGACGAAGATCATGCAGTATAAGCACAGAGTGGAAGACCTAAAGACGATCACGAAGGTGCAGGTGGTGAATGACGTCAACATCTCCTCATTAGAGATCACCAAGAAGCACTTTTACTGAGACAGGCATCAGCGGATGCCTTCTGGATGCAAGTTAGCAGCAGTAAGCGTTTGTTTGTTTGTAGTGGATTAGTCTTTGTCCCTCATTGCGTGTTTTAAACCAACACATCTTGCTGGATAAATGGAATTAAAACTCTCCCAGGAAATGTGCAGACCATCAATTTCTATAGAGCTAAAATGAATGTCATCAGCAGTCACAAATCTGAAAATAAATGGCAGAAATGGGATAACTGAGATTTATTGGCTGATTGAACGTATCCTTGATGCTTAAATGATTTCGTTCCCATTTTGATGAGGCAGGTTCACGTAAATGGGGAACATGCATCTTTCATTCAGGATTGCCAGTCCATTAATGTATGTGCATTAATGTAGCCGACATCCATTTATTCAAAAGGTATTAGAGAGCGAAGTTAATTGAATGCAAACACTGCAATGACAACGCGCAACCTTAGTGCACCTACAAATAAATACCTACGTTTGGGTATGCCTTCATTAGAATTTTGATCATTGAAATAACCACTGTCAAAACACGAATTCCCCTAGGAATACCTCCAAGGCCATAGCTGGTGCACTTCTGAAGATTAGACTCCTTTGTTGAAATGAGTTCAAGCACATAATTAAACTGACGGTTTCTCTTGAGCTAAGCTATCTAGAGTCAACACACATGCAAAATCTACCTGCAGAGAATTTAGGTCCTTGAATTTTTTTCTCAAAGTTGCTTTTTTTCAATACGAACTTGACTCATAAAACAGTTCACTGCACTTCATGTTGGTATTGATAACATCATGTACATAGCTAGTATTTACAAGCTGACTTGAGGGTATATCTTATTTTAAGACTAAAATATTTCCAGCGTTTTTTTTTATTAAGATGACAACCATTTTTACTTGCCTCCACCCTTTCGTATCGCCAGCATTCGATTGGTTCCTTGACAAAACTGTGTAATTTGCACACGACTGATAAAAACGGATCAAACCGCGCTACAAGTGCTCTGCGTGCGCAAGTGGCATATCACTCTATTCTCTGCGTAGCCTACTACCGTCGCGTGTGCTAGATTTCATTCTAGGAGAGAAAGACGGACGTTCGATTGAGTTTTTTAAGCGTGATAACAAAGAAAAGTGAAGGGTTGGGCTCAATGTCCTTGTCAAGTCGTTTTAGTGGCACCTGCCTTTTTTCCGGGGATTATTATGGAAACAGGTAGGGATATTAACTGTCTTTGACTTGGACGCTCTTCATGAATATGTTTTCGGACATCTTCGGATTGTTAAAGTAACAGATTATACAATTTCTCGCACCCATCGATTGAGAAATTATGATATATTTAAAGTTTACATTGGAATATGGGTTTGCGCAATAACTTGCATAGCACATCATTCCACCACATTTATTTTAATGTGCATGCATGAACAATTCGCAAACTTATGCGGGTTAGTTCAGGTCCATGTCATACAATTTTGCATATTGTATGTATTGCATTAGGCTACTGTGATGTAGTGCTGCTGGTTGACTAATTGGGATAAATTTTGAAATCAACCGCTCCACTGAAATACGGAGGCACTAAGCTTGCTTTAGTACACAACAATGTCATGATTATAACTAGAGCCAAGTTTGTTGTGCAGCCTTCTATGCTGACCGTCCTTTTTTCGTTTACAGCATCTAAATTAGCGTCTGAACTAAACTGATTGATTAGCGGACCCTGATGGGAACCACCTGAAATTCGATGTTCTCCATCCGATCTTCCGGACTTCTGCGTCAGGATGCGCAGTGAGCAGGCTGTGCAAATAGAGTGCTCTCGCTCAAAACACCACATCCTGCCATGCCCTGGAGAATAAAATGAATTTCTCATCAGAAACACAGAGAGCCGGGCTACTCCTTAAGGTACAGAATGAATCTCAGGGAGAGGCAGGTGACATTGGCAATGACATATTTCCCCATGGGAGCAGCGAGCTGGAGACCCTCTTTCTGTTAACCATCCACGAGCCTACCACCATTGCCCTCACTGTCATGTACATCCTCTCCTTCCTAGTGGGCTTTGTGGGCAACATCATGGCCCTCCGTGTGCTGACCAGCCGTCGCAGCAAGCGCCTATCGGGTGTCAGCGCCACCAGAAGTCTCCTGATCAATCTGGCCGTGTGCGACCTGATGGTGGTGCTCGTCTGCATGCCCATCACCCTGGGCCACAAGATCTACACGGCGTGGGTGTACGGCGACTTCCTGTGCCGCGCTGTGCCCTTCACGCAGGCGGTGTCTGTATCGGCCAGTGTCCTGAGCCTGACCGTCATCAGTGTCAACCGCTACTACAGTGTCCACAGCCCGCTCAACGCCCGCTCCTTCTTCACCCGCCGTAAGATCCTGTGCACCATTGTGGTGGTGTGGGTGCTCTCCTCAGCCATCTGCTCGCCGCTCATCTTCATGAACCAGCGTGACGAGATCCCGCTGATCGGCCACATCGTGCTGCCCATCTGCCGTGAGATCTGGCCGCACCCGCGGCTCAAGCAGGTCTATAACGTGCTGCTGTTCGTCACGCTCTACTGCATCCCCGTCACCTTCAACCTGGTCATCAGCTTCCTGACAGGCAAGAAGCTGTGGAGGGCCTCGCACAGCTTCTCCGACCTCGACCCGCAGAGCCAGGCAGTGCACTCGTCACGCCTCAAGATGCGTAAGAAGATCGCTAAGATGGTGGTGGCCCTGGTGCTGCTCTTTGCCGTCTCCTGGCTGCCCTTGTACTTGGCTGACATCTGGATTGACCATGTGCAACACCCCCCGCACTGGGTCCTGCAGCTGCGGCCCTTTGCCCAGTGGCTGGGCCTGACCAACTCCAGCCTCAACCCCATCTGCTACTGCTTCATTGGTGACCTCTACCGCTCGGCCAAGGTCATCAAGAGCAAGTACCACCAGCGGCTCATCTCGCTGCTCAGCTCTTCCTCCACCAGCAGCAGCAGCAGCAGCCTTCCCCGCATGTTGTCTCTCCGCCGGCAGAAGTCAGGCCAGCGGCAGGGACCTTTGGCCCAGGGCCCGGAGGAGAGCTTCTCTGAGTGGTGCTCACACACCAGCGTCTATAAGAACCCCAGTCAGATGGTGTCTCTGCAGAGTCTCTCGGAAAGGACGGTGTCGATGAGCACTTCTGATTTAACAGACCTGTAGCCAGGAGGACCCAGCAGATTGCTGCATAAGTAGGAAGTGCAAGCGGCCCTCGGACCTTGATATGGAGATGCTCTACATTTCCATGTCTACATGTGACATGTATGTGTTTGGTTGGCATACAGTCTTCAGTGTTTGTGTTTATTGCAGT
The DNA here is from genome assembly GCA_017657215.1 of Limnothrissa miodon. Classification (NCBI taxonomy): domain Eukaryota; kingdom Metazoa; phylum Chordata; class Actinopteri; order Clupeiformes; family Clupeidae; genus Limnothrissa; species Limnothrissa miodon. The sequence continues at coordinate 629,017 of JAGFZM010001218.1, forward strand.
AAAAGAACTCAAAAGTGGTCAGCATCCAATCGCAGAGAATGCACTTAGTTAGTCCTGCTTAATGGGTGGATACAGTCTAATCGAATGTGAAGTCAGTGGTACATTTATCATCAGGGCAGCAACGGCAACTTGTTTCATTTTGTCATCATTCATGGTAAAAAAAAAACATATCGTATAAGTATTGTAAGTATTTGAAGAGCCACTTGATATACGTTCAGTACATTTGTTTACGACACACAATGTTTTGTCTTGGGTGTAAAAGGCCAGGTTGTTGGAATATGTTAGCAGATGCGCTTTGCTGGTGCAGATGTATCCCTGACACTGTAAGACAGGTCAGTGTGTGTTTGCGGTGGAAAGTCAGTGTGCGTGCACACCCAGCCATTAAAATGCTGCTATGTAATGCTGGGGGTGAGCTGGAGGCTAGATGCAGAGCTAATGTGAGCAGTAGTGGGGCTGGGTGGCAGAGGATGGGGCTGTGGTGAACTGAAAATCATTCCTGCAGCAATATCTGCTGGCTGCAAGGCTCAAAAGGGGCATTAACAGTGCGGTGCATAATTTAACATTTGGTTCCCACTCACTGCGCTGGACAAGAGACATGACGTGTAGACCGCTCTGTACAGGGTTAACATTAAAGAATGTGTTTAATATGAGCTTGGGTGAATGCTGAGCTCAGGCTTCAGATAGATCTAGGCATGAGGAATGATCTCAAAGACTAGACACATATTAAAACCAACCAGTTCCCCCATGAGGAATATTTAAGTACATATCTCAAAAGTCAAGTGAATGTTGAATAGTGTCTCCATTGTCAGTATAAATAAAACATAGAAATCCAAACAATGTTGATTCAATATTTCTGTATGGTGTTTTTTGCCTCAGCAATGTTTCTGTAATCGACCCAGTCTCTTTACTAATCTTGATGTTCATTTCCAATGGCTTTAGGCACAGTAAAACTGATGAAAGCTGGATGTGTTCACAGGGGAATGGAAAGGAGTGACAAAACAGCAAACCTCAGAAAAAATACAGATATGGTAACAGCAGGAAAACTATAATAATAGTGCTATATAACAATATACATTTGAAATGGATACATGGAAAGGTCTGCATGTAAAATGTATGTATGAATAGGGTATGCTAAACCTATGTATGCATGAGAAAAGTATGTGGAAAAATCTGTGGAAAACCTTGTTTCACGTCTCACCCAGTGTGCTTTTACCAATATTGTATATTCTGAGCAACAGTTGGCATGATAAACACATGCAACTTTTTAAAATAATTCTTAAAAATCATATGACACCAGTGCTGTTAGCCTTACATGATAGAATCATGTGGTTTTTCAGAAGTACTCGGCAGTGCATGCAAAAGCCTTTGGTTCACCTCTGAGCCTATTTACCTCTAGAGGAACATCCACTACACCACTAGCAAATCATGAGGTAAGAAGCTCTTTGTAGGATGTAGGAAGGGTTTTCATATAGACAGAGCATGCAGCAGAAAGAGCTGCATTATAAAATAACCCACACCAGAGAGAGGTATACTACCTTACAATATAGGTTCACTGGACCTTTTCTCTGCTTTGCCAGAGTCTGTGAATGCTCAATGTAGAAGAATGTCATCACTTGTATGGTGAGCCTCAATCATGTGCACTGCATGCATAATTCATGGAGAAGGCATACAGTACCTGGTCATCCACATGTTAGCTGATTGCTGTGTGAGAAGATGTTTCTTTTCTTCACAGATTCATTTCTTATTTTAGCTGCGCCGTTGAGTTGCTTTAAACGCTCATGTGTACTTAGTCCACAGCAGAAAATGGATTATTTAGTCAAGCATTTCAGAGCCCATGTTTTCAGATAGGCGGCTCTTTCTTCTCCAAATCAAATCATATATGGAATAAATGTTTTTTTGTTCATTGCTTATTTCTTTCTTTCCTCTCTTTGGAGTCTTTGTGAGCTTATCACGCATGTGTGCTTTTTTACACTCTTGATTAGAACTGGGAGGATACTTTATTTAAATGTGCCAGCATAGAATTTAATAGTAGCGTACTACACTATGGCAGACTTGGCACTAAGCCATTTAATCAGTTTGATCCAATTACTACATTCTTTACCTTTAATTAGGGTGGCAAGGAATGTCATGGTTAGGACACAAGCTGGTGAAATCACTAGCTCTCCTCTGCACATCAATTAACCATCAACGAAAAGATGCCATAGGCTACAACATCATTTCCAACCATACTGAATAGGATTCTGCTAAGGTAAAACACATCATCACTATGTGTCAAAACACTGCGAAAAAAATAACATTTGTCATCTGGTGAATAATGACTATATGAACATTTCTTATTGTTTTGACCACATAAAGCCTTTGGAAGTTTGTTCCCAAAGCTTGGAATATTAGTCTATAGATGGAATTTTACTCCATCGGCCAAAAAAAATGGCATTACAACAGAGCCAACCCATATGCACTTCCTTCAAGGGCTGGCGTTACTGGATACACTTTGAATAACTCAGTCAATACATTTGGGAAATAATCTCCCAAACTGTGTGAGTTTCACACAAAAGTAAACTAGCAGGAAGCAAATTTTAATTAAATTTGATTCTCACACAAAACATCAGGATCATGCCAGTTTGCAGATAGCTGTACTCATGTTTCAGTGAATCAGTTCTCACAATGAACACTCCTCACATGGAACTAGGAAAGGTTAATCTGTACAACTGATGCATTTTTATATTTATACTGACTTCCACGATTTCCTGAAAGGCATGTGGAAAGTATAAAGATATAAACTGAATCTAAAGCAACAGTGGACATTTTTTTTCTGTCTCATGATTGTGGTCAACTGTGTTGCATTAATGTAGGCTGAACATTCCCGCTGCCAGAATCTACATTACATACTATAAGGCAGAAACGCATAGTGAGGTTGTCTTCAAACTTTGGAGCAAATTGTCTTTTCAGGAATACATTGTTCACTGGAGAGAAGCGAAAGACATTTCCCTAATCTTTTGGCCTGCCTAAATAACAACCCTGCTTTGATTGCACCCCAACATCTATAACCAACAGAGCAATTTCACACTTCTAGCCCACCAATATAATTGCAATGTTAGATTCAATACCCAAATATTTATGATTGAATCATTGATTCCTGCTTTTATAGTGAGGCGCTGAGAAGACCTGGCACTGGGGGAGAGAAGAGAAATAGCCGTCAGGCTGGAGGAACGGGACTGCCTGTGCATTTTTAGACACCTAAAGGTCTCCAAGACTGCATGGGAGGCTTAGAGTCAGCTCCTCTTGTCAACTTTACCCAGGCTGGTTATTGCCATACACTCTGATTCCAGAGGGGGGGGGGGGGGGGATTACGGTATGTCGGTCAGTTTGCTAGCTTGTGTCTCCGTGGAGATGCGGCAGACTCTCTGTCATGGCCAAGTGGTGGGAGATGACAGTGTAATCATGGCCATGTGCTTGCTGCTCCTCCCTGTGCTGTTTCCCCTTTCCAGTCCAGTGACTGCTGCTAGCGCATCGTCACATCCAGCTATTCATGCCACACCAGTTGAGGGAGCCAGGAACAGATGGGACATTAGACAACTAAATCATTCCTTGGGGGAATGGGCCGTGATCATACAGTATTTTATTTACCAGTGGGATTTAACAAAAGAAGAAAAAAAACACCAACACCTGGTATTCACTGAGATTGTTTGTAGCATTGGGTAGAAGAATTATACTCTAAGAGATGCACTGGTGCAATCACTGAAGATGCCCAGCATTTTGAACATCCTCTGCTCCCGAGGTGAGCACCCCAACACATGAATAGCCCATGCATGCTTTGCCTTGGCCCTTTTGTTAGTGGGTTGCAGGACTAAGGGCTTCACCACAGATCCACAGGGGCTGAGGACAGAGCCACTGTTCCACAGGAGATGAGAGGCTCTACTAGGTTTCCACTGGGCTGCGCTGGGAGTGAGTGGGGAAACTGCTCCAGCATGGGTCCTTCTCCATTCCTCTGTCGGCTTTAAGTGTCCTCAAATTCTCATGAGTGCCTGAGTAAAGCAGCTTAAGTTTAAGTTTTACAGGCGAGCTACTAACATAATCTTAGCTAAAGGAGCCATGATATAGGAGTGAGATTGCAGAAGATGACAGAGGAATGGCAATGCAGAGGGTTTGCTAGCTTTTCCTGTTTGTGTGTGTGTGTGTGTGTGTGTGTGTGTGTGTGTATGTGTGTACCTGAACAGACTTTCAATCAGTTCCCTTACACTGTTTCCCTGTTATTTCCCTCCAAGTAGAGAAATCAGAGGATAGACTGCAAGATTGGCTCGATATTGTTTAATAAGTCATGTAGGCTCAGCAGGATGTTTTTATGATGAGATTGAGATGATTTTATGTGATTTCATTCAAGCATAACTGATTTAATTCAAGCAGAAGCTATTATATGTATAGGCTATTTTCAATGCGTTGCTTTATCATTAAACCCAGTAAGCACATACAGTTTGCTCCCTACATGAGGTGCAATAGAGGAGGTCATATGTAATGCACAAATATGATCTTTCCTCACCGCTTATAGAAGACATTAATATAGACAGAGACAAATGTTATCTGGAATACAGGGCAAAATATGATCCTAGATATTAAAGGCACACTAAGCAACATTTTTCAGTTAATTAATCCGTTTCATACTGTTTAGGATGCTAACATGAGTCATTACACGGCGAACAAACGGTGTAGAATGCGCCACCGTGGCCTAAAGCGGTAGATACAGCATTTGCAATGTTCAACAACAGCGGCCCGCCTCCAATAGAATGCAGTGCAATACAATGCAATACAGCGGTCTTTAGAGGGAGCTAGTGAGAGAAAAAAACAGAACGTTGCTTAGCCCTGCTTTAATGTGCAACGTGTCAATGTCAACATCAATGTCAGTGGCAATGTCAACACCAAACATTAAAAAACATTTGTGCACCTGATTATTATGACATATTTTCAATTGTAAACATCTTAAAACCACACAACAAGAACAAGATTTTAGTTTTATGATAAGTAGTGTTAATTTAGGAAATACTGCAACTTGCCCCAGCCATAGTATCTGCATTTTGTGTGGATTTTGTCATCACAGGACAGATAAATGATAGTTCAAAGTGAATATTTCAAAAAAGATTCTCTTCTAAGTACGCTTTTAAAACATTTGATCTGTGCTGTGTCTACATTTGTCATAAACATGAAGCATTAAGATGTTTATCAGTCTGTAATGATGGCCTCAGAGAATTGCTTGAGTCTTCAGTAACACAGCATAATTACATATTACATGTGTGGAAACATTTTACTATGACTAGATGCATTCACACAACTCATCATATCAAATGATTCAGTTGATGCTGAAATAAATACAAGACTGTCCACGGTTGAGAAGCAGAGGGCACTTCTCCACCCAGCTCAACAGACTCAACACTGACATGACATCCATCAGACAGATGTGGCTACAGACAGGAGACCTCCAGCCAGGACACATCTGCACCAAGGCCAGATCATTTCCTGGGATTGAGATGTGCCAGCTGGCCAGAACACCCTTGAGCAGCCAAATGTACTAGTGCCCATTTTGTAGACTTGAATAAAGCAATGGATTCTGGGGAATTGAGTGCTATCTCATAATTATCCACTATTTAAAAGTTGTTTTTAATGACTTGTTTTCTAATGTTGTAAAAATGCCCATTTACTATAATAAACTATAATGTACACAAAGTCCATAAAGAGTTGAGATGCAATCCCTCAGGTCAATTTTCAGAACAAATTATTATCAGCACAAATTATTATGTTTTTTTTTTAAATAATAAGTCTCTGCAAGTAATCTCAAAGCTTCTATGTAGCAGCGAGGATCTTTCTCAGTGCTTAATTGCTTTTAAGGTAGCCAAGAGCAGAGCATAAGCATATGGAGGATGGGTTCTGCCAACGCAAGAAACATCACAAACGAGGCCCACAGACTACTAGTAGTCCAGGTATTCACTGCGCGTTTTGAATGAGAATAGATCTCAGAAATGAAAGCTTTTTTTAGACAGAGAGACAGACAGGAAATGAATGGGAGAGAGAGATGGGGCAGGATCGGCAAAGGACCACAAATACTGTTATCTATTTTGCTTTGTAACCAAATCAGTTATCTGATTAAATATTTGTTCAACATCTTATTCTCTGAGTCTTAATGGGAGAACTAAATGATTTTTGAGAAGAACGACCCTTTTCATTCTGAGTGTGAAAAGCAGAGAACTCTGTACATGACATGCGCAGACTCGGCAGGCAGTTTGTGCAGTTCGATTCTGTGCACGAGCACGGTAAAGTACATCATAGTTGAAGCACAACACTGTTGCTGACTATTTGGCTATGAGAGGTATAGTTAGAACCTAATGGTTGGTGCGCAGAAGCAACCTTTGCTCCCACAGGTACATTCTCCGTATCAGTCCACTGGAACTCTGGATCACGGGTAGCGCAATTGGGTATTATTGTTGTCCTATGAAAGCATTTCAAATATGAACGCAAGGTAAATGCATGTTTTAGTGAAGGTGGTTAATTGTTTGATGGCTTGGACCCGCATGCCCTTTGCAGCCACTAAAAGTCCTAAGAAATGCAAACTAGGTTCTCTGAATGGGCACTTTATCCCACTTAAACGCAGTTCTGCTTTTCTAAGTATCCAGTGCAGCGTCATGCTGGGCTTTTGTGCGTCCAAAGCAAAGTATATCATTAAGATGACACCCCCTCCAGAACATTGGACATCATCTTTTGAAGCAGATGCAAACTGTTATGGCACACAGCAGAATCTGAACAGAGCTTCATGGGTTACGAATGTTGTCAAATCCCTGGTTTCTGGGTGAAGTGTGTGGAATGTGGAAAAGGACACAGCAGATCTAACAGAGAAGGGTGGGCTGTGCAGCTTCTGAGCAGCAGGGCAAGCAGACTCACAGATCTTTACTTTGTTCACGAATCCATTTACACAGCCCACAGCTTTGTATTTCAGCTGGACTGGGTTTCATTTTTTAAGAGGATAATTTAAATAAAAGTTAAGTCTGTCTTTGATGGACATTGTTTATGTTTGTGGATAATTTTCACAGTTTCTCCTCGGATCTCACCTCCTTTTCCTTTTTTGTGTGGGTCAGAGCTTGTATGGAGGTGCCACTTTTAACCGCAAAGCTCACTTGCGTAGAACATATGCATCACTCATAAATGATGCCCCAAGTATTTCAGGGTAGCCTCGCCCTCGCCAGCCCCGCCCTGGACTTTCATTTCATTTCGTCCAGAGAGTCTGGGAGCACTCCATTGACAATCGTTCTCTCCAGGTCAGCATTCTGCCGGCCCAATCAGCGATAAGTGGGAGTGTTCTGGTGAGCAATGACGTCGGTTTTGTACGCAACGTTGCCTGGCTGCGCGGCTGCGCAGTGTGCACAATAACATTGGCGGCAGCGAACCTAGTACAGGAGGCTATTCAGTCCGTTGTGGGACCGCTTCAGAACATACAGGAACTGAAGTCTGAACAAGAACAATCTTTATTTAATTTTATCTGTGTAAAAGATGTCTACTACCCACAGGGTTCGGGAAAAGTTTGATTTTCCAGCTTGCTCCGTTAGTTTTCAAGGAAGTGGCTTGGCTAAATGGTAGGGAAGCTATCATCCTTCACAAGCCGTCACGTTGCATACGTCATGACCAGGTGTTAGCGATTGGGTAAAGGCAGATCCAAGATCAGTTTAAACTTCAGCAGAAACCACATATCTAATGAGGGAATGATTGTCAATGGAGTGCTCCCAGACCCTCTGAACGAAATGAAATGAAAGTCCAGGGCAGGGCTGGCGAGGGCGAGACTAATTTCAGGGAATCCTTGACACAAAAACGGTGGGAGAAAAAAAAAACTCAGTCTACAAGTAGCTTGAATGACATTGTCACAAAAAATCACCATAGAGGCAATGACAAGCCTCACTAGTCCAGAGAAAACAGTGGAGACAAACATAAGAAAATGTGTGAAGCTTTCATTCAGCCATTTTAAAACAACTAACGTGAAAATCTGCCTGCTTATTTCCAGGAGTGGATAAGGATTATCTAACTGGGAATAATCTTTTTAAAAACATGTGCTGACGCAACATCATCATCTGTGTCAAAAAGCTCAGATAAGTCGTATTGAGCTGACCAAGACCGCGGTCCAATGTGTCCCTCAGAAATCTCTCCCAAGTGACTCTTTGTGGAAACGACCTGGCTGTCTGAAGATGACCTCCACTCCTCCCCCCTTGCAGTCTCTTTCAGAATTGTGATGAGGTGACCCACACTTTTCACAGTCACAGCTGCATGAACAAGTAAAAGAGACAGGTTGAAAAGAGAGTGCCACTCTATCTTACCCCGATTCTTTGGCTATCTCAGTCAGTTAGCACGGTTTTGTGTATAACAATAATGTAGAGGAAACGTATCATTTTATTTTCTGTACACCCATTGCTGTTATTTCTACCCATTCTTGTGTGCTTGTATTTTTGAACACAGTGGGAAAGGGTTGGTGGACAATGACTTCTCAAAAATCCTGGGGTGGACCAATACTTATCAAATTAAAGCAGCTGAGGCATGCATCATTTTACTGTTTAACTGCTTTTATTTGCTCTGTGTAATTGCTTTACCCAAGAGGCCCTACAGGCTCAGTTAAGGGCACTGACACCTGCTATCCCAGCTGACATTTAATAGAGAGGGACAGGCTGATCAGGATTAGCAGACAAAAAGTGCTTTTCCTTAAAGAGACCAAACTCACAGTAAAGGTTTTGCCTTTTTCTGCAAGGTCACAGCCCATAATAACCCCAGCAGTCCCGTCCAAATAATTCTACAATGGATGGACAGGTGAGTCTGGCGTGATGTCCTAGTCCCAGAGTGACTCTGACAATCCTGTCACATATAATCAGCCACTTGAGATTTTTGATAAATAAATGTTTAGTCGTCTGTTTTGGAGACAGGTTTGAAGGAAATGCAGGTGCCAATCATAGTGAGACAAGAATCAACAAAGACCCATCTGCTGATGGACTCATTCCAATTCCTTTGTAAATGAATGTGCTTGCACATGGCAGGGTAATAGCCTCTCTTAGTGATGGCTGGACTGCTTATTTTCATTTTGTTTTCATCCTGCATGCCAGTGAGAAATCTGAAAGCAGACAATTACAGGAGGCATCACACTGAGCTCAAACAAAGACAGATTGCAATTCAGAAAAAATGGTAATTTGTTCCGTATCCATTAACACCATTTTGAAACCAAAACACCTGATTATCAAACCACCACTATATGGCAGTGACCAGTGATGTGGAAGTTCTACCCTAGATATACTGTACATTCATATAGGGTATATCAACATTCAGTCAGTAGACTATAGTCTTATAAGAAGACCAATATCAGGGTAATCAACAATTTTAGTTAATAATTCCTCTGGCATTCTCTGTATGTAGGTTATAGCCAACAGTTTACTTTTGGAAGAGGAATTCAGTTTAGCCATGTCTGTATTTAGAATTCATTTACATTTTTGAAATAATTATCTCAGAATAATTCTCTATTAAAGCAATTAACATTATTTTTCTCTTTGAAACTAAATGTCAGACTTGTTTATAATGTATAAATATCTGCCCTCGAATCCCCAGATAAAGGGCCAGACAGTCACCTCAGTTAAAAAGCTGTGTCAGATTGAAGAATGAAACAAGATGAAATAGGAATGTTCCGCATGAAGATAGAAAAGAAGTGTCTTAGAAAGCCAGTTCTGTTGCCTTTATGTCCACCCCAGACAGCATGTTAGTTCAAACACTGACCTTTTCCCCAAAGCCAGGAGAGGCGTGCCTCACAAAGATGTCTGTTCGGGCACATTGGGGGCCATCACATCATGTGGCATCTCAGCAGTGAGGATTCTAAAAATACAAAGTTGTGGAGGTTTTGAAGGCCAGTCCTTCTGTCCACCCATTCTGAGTGTGCATGCTGCAGATACAGCCTGCTTGTGACACCGATACAGCGGATTAAGGGGAGAGCTTATCTGCACCGCACAATAAAGTCTAACATTACTGGTAATGACCAACAATGGAGCACTGGTGCCACCTAGTGGGAAACTTATCAATGCAGAGGTAGTATCTATTTATGTTCATGAGATCAACAGGCCCCAAAGACTAGTCAATATTTAGTCAATATTATCTGTGTATTGTGATAGTTGAGGTGCTTAAAGGCAGGCGAGGGAGCGGAAAGATTAGCAGTTTATTTGTTCAGAGCAAAAGAAGCTGATCTTTCCTGTCTGCTAATGTGAGCACAAACCAAACTTTGAGCACACACACTCTTGCATTGGAGCCTTTTGCCAAAGAATATCATGCTCAATATTTTTATTAAAACATGTCATTTTAATGCCCAGACAGGGAATCAAAATATTCAACACACAAAATCTTATCAAACACTGCAACTGAGAAAATTAATAAAATATATTACAAGGTTTAATACCATGCACATATTTTCTTTCTGTTGTAACTGCCTGGAAATGTATTTTACAGTAATAAATAAAAGAGCATTGCGCACGGTAACCTAAAATCATTTATGTTTGTTCAGTATTCAGACCAGATGAAATCTCTACACAAGGATATTCCTTTTAGAGCTAACACAAGAGTTCACCCTGCAACTAAACATTGCATGCAGCTAGACTGAAATTAGTCCTGTTAAGAGACGTTCTAATCTTCCGTTTAGATGATGGAGGCATCAGAAAGGTCACAAATAAACACATATATGTAGCTCATAATCTCAAAGTTCTTGTGGCACATAGAAAAATGATGTCAAGTTTTGTATTGTTTAACAACCATATTCAAAAACACATAGACAGATGACAGTACATAGAGCTAGAAACCTTCTGTTTTGACTGAACATAGAATAAGGATGTGCTTTGCCCACATAAAACTCATCTTTGAGGTGCCAGTCCAGAGTAGTTCAATACAGCCCTGTTGTTTGAGCTCACTGGGTGCTGGAGGACGAGTGAAGTCATTTGGTACCAAAAAAGCAAACTCAGACTCACTGAAGTAGGCCATGAACTCCCTTTCAGTTTTCATTTCCATGATTCCATTCAGTTAGCGCAAGATGCCCGTCTAGAGTGTTCTGCCTTTTTGATACAGAGTGTTTTGTATCTACCGACTGCACGTGGTGAGCTCAAACAACAGATGGTAGCAAGTACTCTTGACTATCACAAACACAAGGAAACAAAAAGAAATGCATTGATGTGATTCTCCAACTTGCTATGACCATGACCAGGTATAGCAATATATTTTTAAAAAACAAAACATACAGTATACATCAAATATACTATACATCATCATTAAAATATTTCCCAAAGGAGTTCCAAAACAATAGTTTTCTTCCATAGATAGATACAATGGTCTGTTTTCCATAGACAAATATACTCAACATAGAAAAATACATTTTTTCTTTTATGCTTTTTGCTGTGTAAACGTTACTTCCATTGAATTCCTAAAGGCACCGTTACAGTGGGAGTGCAACAGTGCAGTGCTGAGCACAAGCCTGCTCTCCTCTGGAGCCTAAGCGCTGAGGGGGAGGACGTGTGTGCCAGGCCCCTGCTCCCTTCCCTGGCCTGGTCTGTCCACATGGATGCTATGGAGCTGGGATCTCTGATGCTGACTCACTCTCTCATCCCAGCCCACACGCATTACAGTATCCAGAGAGCAATAAAACCACACAAACTGCCGAAAGAAATCAAACAAATGCACACATATTCTCAAAGTCAAGAACAGAACATACAGTACTGTGTGCAAAGTGCATCAGGTTCATTCTAGCATGGCATCTTCCAGAAGCAGAAAAGCTCTTGAACGAGTTTAGAGTACCGGATAATCAGTCCCAGCGTTGAGCCTCTCGACTGAACAAGCCGCATCACCAGCATTAATTAACCAACCAGGAAGAGACACTCTACAATGGCCTAAAAGACTCAAATCTAACCAGTTATAAAACCAAATTTTGGTTTGTGCTTAAAGTGATCTATCTGATGTCCTAAATCATACCACCAAACTTAAAGTTGGACACGAGCGGAGTTGAAATGCACTCGATTGGGCTGGGCCGTGTTTCAAGCAAGGAAGCACTAGATTTCCCGTCTTCTCTGAGTCTCTCTGGAGATCTGGATTTTTATCAACAAGGACCACAAGGCACACATGCAAATCTATGGCATGCAGAGAACTACAGCAAACATTTCCGACAGCTCCACGGTGCTCCTTCCATATGCAAGAGTCACAATCAAAGGAAAGTGATGATAAAAGAGGAAGAGACTGCATGGACGCAGAGGGAAAAAAGAGGCCTGACGCTCTTCCTCAGAAACATAATCCGCTAAAAGGAATTTCCTTTTTGATGCTGATAGGCAGCAAAGCATATCTGCCTCCCTGAATGTGAAATACCATGACTGCTACCATGAATGCTTGTGCCGTTTACATGGAAGAAAATATGTACAAACTAAGTAAAAAATGTAATCTATGCAATATAGCTGCATTTGTAACACATTTGCATAAACTCACCAAGTCACATTCATACTTGCTCTGTTTGTGAGAGTTATATAAATGAAATGAAATAAAAATAACAAATTTGCATTATGAACTGATTTGTGTGATTGGTCACTTTCAAACTGTTCTACTTTCTAACTGTGAGCAGCAAAGAGCATTAAACTGTTCTAAAATACTGATATACAGATAGTACTTCCTTCTTTGAACAAAGTGCCTAAACAGACTTGATTTACTTAAAACAACAATGCAAAACCTCTAATACGAGCAAAAAGGCTCTAGAATGAAAATCTTCATTTTTTTACCTCTACCCTCCACTGCTTGCCATCTTGTAAACCAAATGAGATTGTTATGATTCACAAAAAAGCCTTACTGTTTTTCAACTTCCTTGCTAAACAAACCCTTTTGCAAAAATATCCAAATCATTTGAATGACCCTAGTAGACAGACGGCACCAACAGAAGCATCTTTGCACCTTGTAAAATATCCCAGGGGCATTACAAAAAGAATGAAAAATTTGTATAATAACAATGGAATTAAAACATAAATATTTCTCCTTTTTCTTATCCTATGGGTGGCCTGAGAGCACGGCTTCACTTTTGTAAAAGTTTCTCAGGTTTTGCATATCCGAATAATCTGAAGTCAGCCTCGTAGAGTTTGTAGAGTTCTCTCCGTGACTCATACGGAATGTTGGCGAACCAGTCCTGCTCCCAGCTGCTCACTGTTCGGTTCCGATGGCTCGCTGGGAACTGAACAACATTGTCCACGCGCAGAATTCTTAGCAAGTGCTCTGCATCGTCATCCAGGGTCTCCAGCTTCCCCACAAAATCGTAGTTAATCTGGCATGGATGACACAGGCGGTACATCTGCCTCCAGTGCTCGTTGAAGGGGGCTTCTTTCTCCGTGTTGGGGTCCAGTAGGTACTGCAAGAAGTTGGCGAAGGTCGGCTTAATGCCAGCAGCAAAAGCATCCACCACTGACGCCGGGGGGTCTGTGTAATTTCCAAATCGCTTAAGCATGACCACGGCAAACCTTTTGTAAAACTCCTCGTTCTCCTGCTCAAACTTGTTCCGGTAGGCGGAGATGAGTCGGACGAAAGGGTCTCGGACAAACAGGAACTTGGTGTACTTCTTCAGCTTGATCTTCATGAGGTGGCGCGAGAACTTCCCATAGCGCTTCCAGAACTTGTTGAATGTGAAGTGCAGGCTGCTATTGTGGATAAGCTCGGTGGGCACGTCCAGGGGGTCCTGATAAGGCACACCGTCCACGAGCAGACTCTCACTCAGCACAATCATGATGCGCTTCCAGTTGGTGCACGCTACCTTGGGAACGTAGCAGTAGATGATGCCGTGACGGTCATCCACAATCAGATGGTCCAGCTCCTTGTTAGGAATGTCATCAAATGTCCTGTTCTTGCCGGGGAAATCTAGTGAGCTGTTGCCACTGCAGAGGCTGTGAACCATCTGTTTTCGCTCCTCCTGCCTTTGCTTCAGCTCCTGGGCAACAGGTGTCAAGTGTATCTTCCACTCACGCCTGGGAACAAACTTCTCATCTGATTTGGACTCATTGGACTGGTTTTGGTTGGCATCACCAGCTAGGGGCTCCCCTCTCACTTGCTCAGTGGGGTCCACTGTGCCTATCAGGAACTGGTTGACAAAGGCATCAATGTCTGATAGGAAAGAGGGCTCTTTATTCATGTCTGTTTTGGGCTTTGGGTCAGGGTTCCCTTCAGGGGGCTGTCTGGAGGTGTGTGGACCAGAGATGGTGGTGTGCAGGTAGAAGTGAGTTGCCCCAACGTCATCCCAGTAGATAATGATCAAAAGAATCATAAACACTGAGCCCAGGATGAGAAAAATGCGAAACAGTCTGGATTTCCCCATTCTGTCAGATTTCTGCGCTGGGTAGTCCATCCTCACCTCAGATCCATGGTATCAAGCCCCAAGCCAGTGGATACCATTACAACCTTTAGAGCAAGAGAAAAAAGAGAGGGAGAAAGAAAAACACACACACACACACACAAAGAGAGAGAGAAATTGAGAGAAAGAAAGAGTCATCAGTGATATCATGGTTAGTCATGACAAAGCAGTGAACTTTTCTTCTCCATGTCAACATTTTAAGCACTGTATTACAGCGTGAGGGATAGATTTGAACTCAAACCTCAGGAAAAATATGCCATTATCGCACAATGCTGGAGTCTGCTAGGTCATAATAGAAAAATTCCACCTAGAATTACAGCAGCATGGGCCACGTGTTTTGCCACCTCAAGTTTTATCCTTTTTTTTATAGAGCCATGTGGATTTTCAAAGATGTCTTCACATCCTTGTTTGATCATCTGAAGTGGACACTTGTTCTGCATTTTCACTTTTGGTGCTTTAAAAGCACACAAAAACATACAGTCTCTTTAAATAACTTGACAATACGTAGATTTTTACGACCATGTACAAAAGATTTCAAGTTAAATAGCTAAAGTAACACTGAGCTGTGAGCAAACCTGAAGTTCACCCCATGACTGCTCTGATCTGTGGCTAGTCATCGTGTCAACTCGTAACACTGCAACACTCTACTACTCACCAACGACACTTCAGGCTGCAAGTATGTAGTACTTTTTCCTGCAATGTTTTTTGAATAACAGACTACTTTTTATGTCTCTTTTTTACTACTGTGGTAGGCTGACAGGTATAAAAACACGTTACCATTACACACACTTTTGTTAATGGAAAAAGTTGGGCCCTCAAACTGCAGTAGCTGTGTCACTCGGCTACTTCACACCAGAAAAGAAAACACAATTTTCCATTTGCACTGGACTAACTACTGTACAGTAGCCAAAAAGCAAAGAGAGAAAAGGCTACTGGAAAAATATGAGTATACACGAGTTAACGGATTATTCCCTTAATCGACCATTACATGCATGCATGAAGTTTCCATTGTACATTTACATAATACATTCAATAGCCTAGTAAACCTAGGTTCATACGTAAATAGATACAATTTGAATTAGCCTACTTCGGAAAGCACAGACGGAAATTTGTCTTGATGCTATTTTGATCGAAAAATGCGGCGCTCAAATGTTCCAAGCCCTGGCTCTTACTTCCGTTTCCTACAAATGTATTAAGCTGTTCTTCTTAATCTTATAATTTACCCTGATGTTAGTAAACTAGGCCTATCACATTCCCGGTATGATTAAACATTTAATTAATATTCTTACAACTCGGTAAGCTACAAGCCTGAGCCGCTAGTACACAGTAGTCTACACCAATCATCATGTAGCAGCAACCTCTTAACCGATCCGCACAATATAGGTCTTTGACACCATCGCCGGGGAGGGCAGCTGGCCAATGCGACGTTATCTAACGTGAACTCATAAAAAATCTAGCTATATGTATTTTAGCATTATATCCTACACTGGGTTCGCGTTTACTTTTATTTGAAAGTGAAAATATTCGTCTGAAGCGACAAGATATTCCGAATCACTGCCCCCCATGACCAGATAACGCTTGCAGGCTGCCCAGAACCAGCAGATGGTATTGGCCTCTAACAAGAACATTTGTTGATAGTAAGAGTTCACGTTTATATCACCAACGTTTTGCAGATAAAATGGTGTTTCTAAACACTGCCCGAACGGTAGACTCACCTCTCCACAGGACTTCTTTTGCGCTCTCCACCCCAGACGGCGTCAGCTGAGAAAGGATGTGCGAGCTAACGGGGTATTTTGACACACCAAGCAGCCAAGTGGTGACCACAAAACTCGCGAGATTTTAAATTCCACTGCTCTAATGCATGTAGTAGCATGCCCTGCATATCCTGGGTCAGCAATGAATTCATGAGACGAGGGGTAACTGAACTTGATATAATGTAACGGGCACTGCGTCGGGCGCAAGAATGTATGCGTGTCAGGGCAGCCTGGTAGCCTATTTGAGGAGCATGAGTCAAAAAGCAAAAGGTAATTGCAATGTGTTGAGAAACACAAGCAAGAACTATTTCATGCCAATTAGTTACACTTTGTTATTACATAGTGTCCACATTATTACGTGTATATTACACACTTTACTAGCGTTTTTTTTTCAGGATTATTGACTTGCGGGTCATGCTCCCTTGACAATGGCCCCAGAAGAAAGATGGCAACCCGTCCCTTTGCACTAGCTTTCTCCTGGTTCCCTGACACAGCAAAAAGGGATTAATCATCCTATATCCGTTTTCATGTACAAGAGCACAATTCAAACATGCTTTAAAGCAGCAAAGTGCCCTTCACAGTTAATCCTCAACCACTTTTGTTGACGCAATGTGCAGGGTCTGAAACTCAACATGCAAAATATGCTTTCAGGCGGATTCTGTCTGCCCTCCCCAACCCCCCCTTGCCATGCAGCATCATCATTCGTGAGTGCCTATTTGGGTCACAGGGAGTCAGACGCCAACACACCTGGAGCACATGGCTGCCATGTGGTGTTAGGAGAGGTGGCCTTCAGGTCAGATTAGGTGAAGTGTGACAGAAGAGGCCTTGAGCCAAACTGGTTGGAAAACGTGCCCATGACACCTAGCTAGGGCCCACAGCCTTGGCAGCATAAAAGTCTTTTATGTCCATGCCCTTGCTTGCTGAATGTTTAGGATGAGTTCAAGTGACCTCATTTTGATCTGGCAACAGCGAGACGTGTTCCTAGCAGTAAAGCAACACTAGCAATAAAAACATTAGTAAATTATAAATACCCCTCCAACTAAAAAAAATCCCCAGGAGACACAGAAAAAATTGTACTTCTGTACATTTGTAAGTATATTCTTTATTTGTCTTTATGCACATTTTAATATAAGGTAATCTGAAAGGGGGAGGGTACAGCCCACTGTAGTGCCATGTCGGCACACTACTGCACATTTTATCCTTGCAGAAAAATGTCTGAAACCAACACTTCTCCTTCCACTCTGTGGTGTAAAAAAAGTTCATGGCACGTTGTGACATGGCGATATCACAAAAGCAGCAAGCAAGAGAGAGAAAAATGTATTCAATTACCAAAAACGGAATTAAACTATTGTGATTTTAAAAAGCTTCAAAATGAGCAGACTGTGTCCAGATGTGGCCCAAAGTGTTGGAGACAGGTCCTGTTGGAACTGGAGAATGTGCCAAAGAAGCAAACCCACAGTGGCTTGACTGCTGCCCCCACTGCAGCCACCAATATTAAAAGGCACTAGAGCTGGAGGTCAAGACAAGGAGGAGAGACCCCTGAGGTCCAGAGAGAAAACGGATGCTTCTGAGATCCACACCAACTCCTCTCCAAATCACTGCACTGTTCCAGGGAAACAGAGAAGTGCATGCAGATGAGATTTGAGATATACATTCAGTTCAATACAGAGAGCAGCTGCAACTTTATTTGCATTCACATTTCATGTATTTGCCAAGGAGAGTCACAGGAATTCATTTGCATTATTTACATAATTTGGCCTGAGAGCTCTTATTGGAGCAATGGTGGAGCACCAATACTGACAACTCCAGCAGCAAGCAATGGGATCTCTGTACTCCAAAAGCACTTCTTTCTACCACTACCACCACACAACAACAACATCATCTGAAATGTGTTCTGAGTGAGTCCCACCTGCTCTAGGGACTACAGCTCGCCGTAGGGAAAAACTTCTTCATTGATGAAAAACTCAATGGTCTCCTCCTCCCAGTCATCCACATTGCTGTCCAATTCATCCGTGTCGACTCCTGAGATTCAAACACAGTGAATAATGAACAAACACAAACACTCAGTCAGTTGGGCAGTGGTGGTGTGAATGCTGGTGGCCTGAAAATTTGAATTTCACCACTGTCAACTTAAATGTTCATGTAGACAAAGTTGCTAAAGGCTAGGCGAACCAATCTCAAAGAGTTTAGCCTCCATTGGAGTTGTACATTTCTCAATGGAGTCTGTATACACAGACACAACATCTCCAAACTCTGACACACTGATCCTGACACTATTCAAATACAAGTTTCGTGTACAATTACAATATGCATGAAATGGGTTGCATGACTATAAAAACTGCTCATTTGGCAATGCATTTCTTCATCGATACATTATACAATGAGGATTTTTTCCCCCTGTATTGAAAAATATTGAAGTTTCATGCCGCCTTGGTCTCCCATTCATTTCTAGATCATCAAGACAATAGAATCAGCAATTGCTAAAGCCAAAAGGATGTCAATATAATTTAGAACCTGTGCAGTGTCGTAAGAGAAATTTACTAAGTGTTTAAGAAATGAAGAGTCCGGAGAGATTCAGTGGATGAAAGGCTTTTTAGTCGAGGAACCAAACTTAACGAGATCCCGGAGACAAAGTCTGCCGGACAAACATAACACAAGCTTTTTATACATGGATAAGGTTGGCGTAAATAACCACCCCGCAAAAGGTCTGGTGATGCTCTGGCAAATCATAAAACAATAAATTCCTTTGCCTGTCGATACCAGCAGCTGTTGCCTCGCTTATCGGTCAGACCAAATATGCCCAAACGGCACCATTTCTCCCCCCGTCATCCGAAGGGCACTTCCTGGCCTAGAAAGGCCCCAAGGCGACTGGAGATATTTTGATTGCACCCAAATTGTTTTCAACAGCCAGCTGATCTCGACAGACAGAAGAATTCCACAACAGCACACACATGCATTCAATGATCACACTAAAATCATTTGTTACACCACTTTAGTTACCAGTCATTTCCCTTTGTTCATTAAACTGTTTCACCAATCAAAGTTTGGTTTTCATTTACATATACTTGGTCAATAACAAGAAACAACGTTAATCACACCATTAATTTGCAGTTCTCTAAACATTTCATTAAGACAATTCAAAATTCCTCCCACAGCAGTAAGCCTACCTCCTCTGAGCTGCAGGCGGAGAGATCTCTGCTCCTGGTACATCTTGAAGGCAGCATCTCGATACGTGCGATAATCCTCCATCATTGAACGTCTCTTGTCAATCAGTTCCTTTAGAAGAGATTACCATCAGAGTTCAGTTGCCCAGTTGTATGCAAATATACTTCTGTTTATGGAGCTTGAACATGCAAATAGACTTCTGTTTATGAGGTTGAACAGAACCTCTTCAACCTCAAAAGTCCAGCAGCACCCTCAATTTACCAGTACTTGGATAAGAATACTCAGCAGATGTTTAGCAAAGTTTCTAAAGAGATGAACGGAGATACATTTTAAACAATAAACACAAATTGTACCTTGGAGGCCTTGGACTGACTGAGACGATCTTTCTGCTCAAAAATCTTGGAGTATTTCTTCAGGTCTTTTTTGATGCCCTGCAAAAAAAGCGTTGCGATTAGGCAAAGCACACCTGAAGGAAAAAAAAAACAAAGCAGACGGACTACAGCCACTTAAACATACATAGATGGAAAAACCAAACTCTGTGGGAGACCTCCTTAAGCCTAAGCCCTTAACTGGCATTAATCAAGTCAATTCACTTCAAGTCTTGGAAGTGTTTAGGAGGAAGGTTTTAGGGTGTAGGGCTTGAGAGACTCAACCAGAAACAAACACACGCAAACACGCGTAGTTTGCTCATCAATGGCAGGTGCAGAGTGAAAGGCATAGCCTCCATCGAAGGCCCCGGTGGGTGGGGTGTAGCTTACTTTGATCTGCTCCTGGCTGAGGAGTATGGGGGGCCGAGGGCGCCACAGCAGCTGGCAAAAGCGATCCTTGTTGTTCTTCTGCAGCAAGCGGCCCTGGAAGGTCCACAGCCAGTAGGCATTGTCCACCTGCCGAGGGCCAAGAGAAGATTAAGCTGGTAAGACTAAGCTGTAATGACACCCTTCATTAGGGTAAGGGGAGGACACACCATCACATGGCTCCCCTACAGCGCAGGAGGAGGAGTAGGAGGATGTAAAAGACCCGATTAGTCACCTTGTGGCTCCACCAGGAGACCGAGGTCACTACGTAGCGACCAGTGGGGTCCCACTCAACATCTGAGGCCATGTAGTGTTCCGCAATGTTCATCATGGTGCAGTCAGAGGTGTCCACAAAGGCCAAAGCACCGTTCATGCTGCAATTAGGAAAACCAAATCAGCACGTGCGAGGGGCACTGAACGTCAACAAACTGCCAGGTTCAGAGGAAGGCGAATGACGGGATTGGGATTAGAATTAGCAGGATGTCAATAAAACAAAACTGACCTCCTCAGTCCAGCCAATACCAAGAACTGGCCCTGGGGACTCCAGAAAATGCTATTGGCTTGCTGTTTGTCAAACATTTCTAGAAGAAGAAGAAAAAAAAAAGGAGTTCCTTTTTTTAGTGGCACACATCAGGGAACAATTCAGCTGTGGGGTTGAAGGAGTGGGGAAATCTACTCACTGATTAGGTCAATCTTCCCATTGCTTTTGACATGGTAGAAGGAGACATTGATTCTGGGGGACTCGCCATGTAGCACAGCAAACTTGCTGCCATTGGGTTCCCAGGCAAAGGCAATGATGCTGTCTGCATGGGAAAAATAAAAGCCACACAAATGTCATGTAGGGCATACAGTAGTATGGGGGTTAGTACATAGGCCCATTTATGGGCATGGGATGAATGTCCTAATGGTACTCTTTTAAAAGAAAATTGAGAAACAAAGCTAGAACTTGCCTTTCTTCCAGTCTCACTATATGTGAAACATTGCCAACCTTTGGTAGTGTCAGAAAGATAATAAAGTTAGCCAATCCACAGCCCTAGATGAGCTCGAATCCTTACCCTTCATCTCCACCACATCCACAGGAACCTGCTTCTCCCTCATCCGAAAGATCTCAAAGTTGGTAACAACACCCTGGGCAAAAAATGAGAATGAGAGCGGTAAATTAATCAATGAGGCAAGCTATCCATCATCTCTGAGGTTAATAGTTTGGGGAATGTAGAAATATACTGTATATGGCAATGCATTCCTTCATTTCATGAAATCAAGTTCCAAAGTTATAGTAAAGGGTCAAGCATGTGGGAGGGCCAAAGATGGTTTGTCTTATACAAGTTTGTACTGACCTATGATTTTTACACTACGTGCCTTCCATTTGGTAAATGACTAAACATTTATTATGCTATATGCTCTAAATTCTAATCTGAAATAATCCTGGCTAGGTTTAAATTGTGGTCAAGTGCATGGAAACCTGGGAGTGGACAAGTGGTTGGGCCCCTGGGCCACATACAGGGACTCTTACCTGGGTGCCCTTAGGGGTCCTGTCCACTTTAACACACAGGTAGTCACCATTCTTCTGCCAGTGGAGCTTGCAGTCCACGACATTAAACAGATTACGAACTCTGATCTCATTTCTGGATGGGAGTTGCATGAGAGTCACCCTTGCTGGGATGTCTTTATCTTCTGGAACCCAGAAGGCAATGATATTATCACCTGGGGACCAGGAGAAATCCCTGGGAAAGAACAAAAAGACGACGGGTGCATAAGTGGTCCAAGCAAAAAAAAAGGTAAATTTAAAATGAATTTTAATTATATCCCAGTGATTGCAAAGCTCCCTGAATTTAACACAGTTACAAGATTAAAGGTCCAACTTACTTGATGCCATTGATCTTCAAACTCTTCTTATCCAAAAGACCCATGGACTAAACAGAAAGTGAAATTTATCATTTATCAAATAATTAAAATCATAATCATTATAAATCTATTTCTCCCTCATGTTGAGAAAAACACACTTGTTCTATGCAAAAGTAAGCACCTGACATATACATGCATATGTTCATTTCCTTTCATATGCTCGTATTGATGTTACCACAAAGTATTTTACTGCTATCCGTGACATTCATTTGATTAAGTAAGGCTCTTAATTCCTGGTTTTGATAAATACAGCATGTCAACAATGGATGAATGTTAAATAACATACAGGCGTCTCATAGATGCTGAGTGTGTCCTGGGACATCCGGGCAAAGAACTTCCCATCTTGACTCCACCTGTGAGAGAAATGGAAATAAAACATCACTGCAAGCACTGGAAACACACTCAGTTGACTAGGCCATATGAGCAAAAACCCCATTGGGTTGATGAGGCTTGACTCACTTGAAGATAGGCCAGTGGGCAGAGCTCTCACAGTGGAAGCCACGCTTCTTCTGCCCAGTCAGCACATCCCAGATGATGATCGCTTGGGGGTCGTCTTTTGTGTCCATGAGGGGACTAAAGGTGACCACGTACCTAAAAAACACCAGTGCGCAAAACAAATATTCATCAGAAGTTGGAACAGAATCACAAGCCATGGGTTATCAATTTCAAGTACTAATGTCCAACTCAAAATTCAAGAAGCCAAAAGTCTTGGACATTCTCGGAAAACTTCTTTTAAGGCATTACAGTTGTGGAAGACAAGTACTCAGTTTCTTGCTTAAAATATCAACACAAACTCTTTCAAGGATCCATAGTCATTTTAGAGCCATTACAAAAAAAAAATAAAGGAACCTGCAACCCCCTCCCCACTAATACACTAGTGGATTAACATCTGTTAGGTCTAGAGCAGTGTCACTACCTTTCACAAGGAGAGAAGTCAATGAGCTGTACACCCTGGTGACTGAACCGCTGGATCTGCTTGAACTTCTCCCCACCCCACAAGGCGATGCCCCTCTGATGGAATGTAGCAAGATAGGTGCCCTTGGGGGACCAACGCACGTAGGTTTCGGTCCAGCGCTACAGCAGGTGAAAGAGCCGGTAGTGACGAGAGAAAAATAAAAAAGGATGATAAAGAAGCAGGATAAATACACCATTTACAATAAAGGCCGCAAACAGAAGTGTAAAATGTCAGCTCACCGCTCTCTCTTCTACTGTGATTGCATCTTTGGCATCGTTGGAAAATATGCCCGTCCTTTCACCAGCTTCATAAATCACACTGTACTGATCACGACAATCAGAATCCTCCATCCAGTGGCGCAGATTACCCTGCATTACACACAAAAGCAGGACAATGACAATATTTTCATAGTTCAGATGTCATAGCTCCAAATACAGGTTAAGAGAAGTACTTACGAAATCTTTGAATGGCTGCTTCTCCGGTGTCTCCCATTCATCACTAATGTGCATGTACCTGAAAGTTGGTTAGACATTAGTCACACTTACGGTCTATTGAAAATAAAAGCAAACAATTAAATGACACTCAACAGAAAACATACTTGTCAAAATCAGTGAAAAGGTTGACACGAAAAGTGTGCTGTTTGTCCAATTTGTATCCGTCTGCATTCTTCACTGCTTCGTGTGCATGAGAAGGTGTGGAATACTCCAAAAATATATATCTGTGAGAGTTTGATGGAAATGGGACATGCGTGTCAGTAATATTGCAGATTTGAGAAAAATCCATCAATACAATACGAGACAGGCTAGGGTTTGTACTTACCCCTTGGTTTTACCCTCAACATCTGGGTAAAACTCATTTGTGATTTTACCAAATTTAGAGAAGATCTTGTGGATCACATTTTTTAGTTTCTCCACACGTTCTGGTCCAACCTGAGGCACATTGTCGACCACTATGACGGAGTCAATACCGTCTGCCTCTTGAGGTTTTTCCCTGAGGATATCTTCCAGCAATTCTGGATAAAGAGCAAGCATGAGTATCTTACTTTTTCACTGGTGTTACTTCACCTTTTTAAGTGTCAAACATCAAAAGGGTTCTTGAAGCATAAATTGCACCAGGCAACTTTACATTAAGTTCGTCATAAATACCATACTTCACAAATGTGACAAACTATTCAAACTTCTACGCACTTGTTGAGGAAATAATATCTTGACAGCTGGGGCATACTTTAGTGTTAGCTATTAAGGCTAACAACGTCAGTCAACACACTTTATATAGTCTACATCGAAAAAATACTATCCCGTGATTTTATACTTATTAAATATCTTAATTTTAGGAGGCACGAATATTTCATTTTCCAGATGTGGCTAGTAATGTGGCTTCCGCCACATAAATGGCTAACACTTGTTAACTCTTCAATTACAGTATGGGTTGACAATGCTAAAGCTAGCTAGAAAACTATCAGGCACCTAGGCTAAGGATGCTAACGTTAGCCTGACTGATGTTAACGTTAGTGGATGTCACTAACATTACACGTTCGTTAGAAAGGTACAACAGGTTTCGTTTCGTAAACATCAATATAAGAGTGTGACAAACCACGTTCTTGTTCTAATTACCTGCGCAGTACAAAGTGAACAAAGCTAGTAATGGACAGTAGCTATGGTATCTAACGTTAATGCGAGGCCTGAAAGCCGGCTACTTTCCTCTTTACGCTCACCCTGATCACTTATGTCATCCTCGAAGTCCTCCGGATCGCTGAATGAAGGCTCTTCGCCATCATCGAAGTCGATCTCGGCCTCCATATCCTCTGTTTCATGCATTGATATAATCTTTTTGGTCGGTCAATGGCAAGAATACCAAATTTTAGAAATAAAGTGGGATTTTACTCAACACGCCATGTGGATACCACCCGGCGCCAACCATTGAGCGACGGGAAAGGGCTGTACCACATTTGGAACAAAGGTAACACCCTTTAAAAGAGTTTACGATTAACCATTGCTATGTACAATAAACACTAAATATTGGTGATCTGTCAAGATATAACGTCAAATTATAACAATTATTAGTGTAAGAAAAAAGTCATACAAGGGTCTCAGACAAAATATACATATGTGGTGAGTGCAATGTTCACCTTAAAAATGTTTTGGACTTTTCCTATCCCGTAGTCGTTTCCGTTGAATGCAGTTTCCTGTTGTATTCGAACAGTCTCGATTTCTACTACAAAGCCCGTAGCAGGTCAGTGATAGATAGCACAGGGCAAAGGGCCGTATCTGGCGTGAATTTATCTCAGAAGTTGTAAGTGATTTTAAATTTATAGAGGAGTTGGCTATCAGATTATTTGCACCGACTCATATCCCATATTAAACTGTTTCCAGTAGAGTAGCCTAAACAGTAAACTGTTGGTGTTGAAAATAGACACCAGTGATTAAATGTGGATCTAAATCGGCTGACCTAAATTAACAGTAAAAAGCGAATAGGTGATTGCAAAAGCAGGGAAACTAAGCATTTTAATTGAGAACACATGATACATTTTGCTACTTATTATAGACTATAGCATTATTATTTGGCTAATAATAATAGTAGCCTAGTAGGCCTAGTAGTATACCGGTATAGTAGTAGTGCCCTTACCTGTACACAGAAACACTGTTTGCTGGGCTACACTTTCATACACAAAAGTGCCAAATAACATAGCCTACAGGCAATTTTTTTTTGCTGTTGTTCAATTATACTGTAAGAATACCAAGGCACGAAATAGGCTATATGTCTCTCTTTGGCTGAAGTTAAGAATGTATCATACTGTACAATGGGTATTGTCATGACTATGGTGTCAATGTATTAATCAGTACTAGTAACTTGCCAAAGTCCATCTTTCAAATTATTCACAAAATCCTATAGGAATCATGTAAGATGTAAGGATCTACAGTGTTGCATAGTACTGGTACGATACCTGTATAATACAGTTGTATAGTCTTAATGTTTCAATATACTTTAAGATACTATCATATTTAGTATTCCTATAATATTTATTTTTCCCAAATACTATAAGATTCTTATAGGTCTCCATAGTACCATGCCCCTGCTCCCTTGGCAGGCAGCCCACAGTTATTGCTGTTGTTGCGATCATGGTCAAAAGGAATGGGTTGGCCCATGAATCAATAGCAATTTTTTGATACCTGATCCAACTTGTTTGTCAATATTTGGACCAGTGGTGTATCCTACAGAACAAATAAAATTTTAAAAAGGCATTCTAATAGAGATTCTAATAGAGATTACTTGGAAGTTGGATTTTTGAATATGTTTCAAGATAAACTCTTCACACTGTAACATGTCTATTGTTTTTCCTGTAGTAGGCCAATTAAAAACTCATGTTTGCCTGGTTCCTTGTCTCATAACATTCCCACTTGGTTATTCGTTGGTATTCCTATTATTAAACTGTGTCAAAATGTTTGGAACTTTGCACTTAGATTGTGTGGTGTATCTGGTCCAACATTCAACATACCAGTCAGTGGAACAGACAGTTGAGCCAAATGAGAATTGTGAGAATGTTGTTGACCCAGCTTGACCCAGGGTCACATCCCATTAATGAAAAGATGCCATTTGTCTGTGTACCAGTAGAGGGTGCTGTTATCTAAGAGGTGAATGTTGCAAAAGAGCATTTGGATCTCAGGAATGATCCCAAATGAAGAATCATCTTATCCTTTTCAGAACAACAATTTACTCCTCCTTCATTTTGGCTGTCAACACGTTTGATAAGCATGGGTTTTCTTTGTGATTTTGAATTCCATCTATACTAGAATATGGACTACACTGCAATAAAATATATGCCCCTCACACATAATTCTGAAAAGATTCTATCTCTGGTATTTTCTCTTTTTCCCATGATTTAATTATACAATACCATGTTTGTTCCTTTTCACAAGGGAAACATCAGCCTTTCACTGGGAACAGATAAAACCAGCTGCTTGTACTGATATTGCATTATTAAATATCACAGTTCAGTTTGAAGTCCAATCAAGTGAGGCCAAGAGGAAATGTTAGGATAAAAAGAGTCACGAGTTTTACTCATGTAAATAAGATGGTTACGCAGAGAAAGGGCCTTTGTGTCTCTGAACCACAGCTCACTCCAACAAGAGGGGGAATATTTGAGGTTACATGATGAATTATTTTTATAAACCTCTCTGGTCAAATTCCAAGCAAGAAAGGAAAACACTGTTTCCCTGAGATGAGAGGGGACTCAATACGAAGAGGCCATGTAGGCAATGTAATAGACAATAGTTCTGGAGTAGACAATGACTCTCCAAAATAGCTCATTTATTTAGAGGCAGCGTTTAACATCTGACTTACTGAAAGATGTGAGACAGGCTGGGGATAATGCCCACTTCCTGTGCTTGTTACCTCTTGTGTAACCATCTGGTTTTTGGGCGTCTGAACTTGTCCCCAGGAAATGCATGCAGGGTTTCCTTCACTTTTTCCTTGCCTTTCTCAAAAACAAAAGGGCAACCATCTACTTTGCTGAATCAACAAGATTCTCAGTTTTGCTGACCAAGAAAACATTTAATTGCCACAAGAAGCTTTCAGTGTCTAGAGGCAGTAGAGTGTGTCAGCACAAATCTGGCTGAATAGTTATTTGATATAATAATTCAGACACATTGATAAGTACAAAGTATAATGGATTTGTGTCTCATTTACAGGGTTTGACTAAAGCAACAGATGTTTACAGATCCAACCAACACTCCACATAACATAAAAGAAAGTTTATTGTTTTTTTATACAACTCTTATATACAAAACAACTGTCATACAGTCAGTCGTAAATGTTTTCACACTTTTTACAGTTATCACTTAGTGTTAGATTGTAATGGATGGTCTGGGTGAACACAGCAAAATAAAAGTAACAAGCATAATAATAAAATAAAAAATTCACAACAGTTAGTTACCACAGTATTGTGACTGTCCCCTAGGGGAAGCAATTGAAGTTGATTAATGGAACATTAAAACACATTTCCCCATGAAACAGTCTGAGGCAACATTATTAAGGAGAAGCATATGCAGCTATTTCAAGGCAACCCTGGGACTGGAGCTGTGAAATCTGCCCAGGCAGTGCTCTTCCGTGTCAGGCCACAAACCTGTTAACCCTGGGCTCAGAACACCATGACCCCATCCTCAGTCCACCCTTAAGTTGACAGTTCTTTTCAAATCTCTACTGCATTAGACACAAAGCCCTTGGGGTGGCGCAAGGGGTAGATTGGAGATATGATTAGGAGGCTTGGAGGAGTTTGACTTTCCTCAGTGTTCATGAGTTAAATGACATCTAACTAACCACTGATCCAGATGTCCTCATCCCTTCAGTTGCAAGTATATACTAGGGCAACTTTGCTAGCAGAGAATTTTAGAAAAAGATGTGGCTTCTGTCTAAATGGTGATTCTAGTAAGTATGTACAACTCAGGACACACTGTTTACAGATAAGAAAAACGGATGCCTCCTTAACATCAGCAATGTGTTTTTCAGGGCATAACATCAAAACCCCTGTTTATACTGTCAATACATCGATAGCACCATTTATACGGTAGCCCAACACTATCTGGCCAAATCTTTTCTGCCCACTGGATGATAACCAGGGCAGGGAGCTAAGCAAACCAGACCCTATGACTACTGCCCTGGTACATGTAAAAGGCTTGCTATGCCTTCCAGTATATTGGTCATTATCATTAACACCTCTCTGGCCTCAGGCTTGGTGCCCACCCCTTCATAACTGCTGTGGTGATTCCCAGACTTAAAAAGCCTGGCCTGGACCTGGGCGACCCTACCACCCAATATCCAATCTACCCTTCTTCAGCAAACTTCTAAAAAAAAGTGGTGACTGCCCAACTACAGCACTACATGCCCCACAATGGGCTCTTTGAACTCCTCCACCACAGCACTGAGACTGCCCTCATCAAAATCACATAGCTGCCCACAATGGTCTCATTAGTATCCTTCATCTCTAAGATGCAGATTTTAACAAAGTCTCCTCTGTCAATCTTATAAACCGTCTCTGTATACTTGAGGACTCCAACTCCATCCCAGCTCCAGTCAACCATTGAGTTCCCCACAGGTCAGTCCTCGGTCTTCTCGGTCCTCATCTATATGCTGAAACAGAGTTCTGGATCATGCTACATCTGCCCCCACGCTCTGGATCAGTCTAACTCTTCACATACGCCAAAGCGCCACACTAGTGTGTGTCTGTTTACTGGGGACCTTGTCTTGAAAGGCACTATACAACACATATATTATTATTGGTGCCTAAATGAACGTAGGTTATACTGTGCTGGGCTAGACTTAAACATGGCCAAGCGTGCATACATCCAGGAGCAAGAATGGTAATTAGGCATCATGGTTAGTTGGTTGGATAGTTACTGAGTAATTTTTTCTTTTTTATTTGGCCCAAAACGGGGCTAATATGTTCTTCATGGTGTTTGATGTATATCTACAACATTTGGTCTCTTGTGTGTAGCATTATGAATATTTGTTGAGTTTTTGTAATAGTAAGTGTGATTCTAACAGCAATTGGGCAGAGCCGGGTTATGAGACCAAAAACAACGGACCAACCCCCCACACCCCCACCCCAACATGCACACGCACAATAGTCTGGATCCAAATCTGCCTACTTCCTGTGGGGGCCCAGCAGTGGTTTTAAAGAGTGCCGAGAAAGAGACACTGACCTGATGCTGACTGACTGATTTCATCTGCACTGATAGCCAATACACATTGAGTATGA
>JAGFZM010001218.1:658760-671287 GCA_017657215.1 Limnothrissa miodon
TTGCTTTCGAGCAGCTTGTCTGACAAAAGAGCAGACCACCCGGAAAAATTCAACAGAACACGTGTACTTAAAACTTGGCAACCTGGTATCATATCTGACTTGCAGAATCCACTCTGTACTTTTTCCGTAAAACATCAACAGTGAGCAGAAACCAGATCCACTGGTGTAAGGTAGACGCTGGCCGTCCAAGGAGTGTCTGAATCAGTCAGGAGTGTTTCTAATGACTAAAGCAGAGGCACAAAATAACACGGGCTGAGTGAGGGCCCCTGAGCCCACATCACAGATCCCCTACACTCACCCACATCCGGCTGCTCCTCTGGGAATTGCCTTTTGTTTTCTGTGGCTGAGGGAAAGTCTAAAGGCAGTAAATCTTTCCCATGTTAATGTGGAGTGCAGTGCAGTGCTGCCTTCCTCCTTCTCGCTCACCCTCTGGGAAATTGGTGGAGGCTACTGAGAGAAGAGAAACTATTTATATCAATAAGACTAATTCCAGGACATTCCCCCAAAGAATCCCCTAGGGAAAGTTTACTACACTAAATATGGAGAGAAGACTTTGAGGAGTTTCGTTTGAATCTTCAGAGAGAGCGTCTCCCTGGTACCCCTTAAGCAAAAGACCAAAGTAACGCAGCGCAACAGAGAGACACAGCAGTGGTTTGTGTTGGACAGGACAGAAAGTCTTTGTGCTGGGGATCTATAGTCCATATTTGCACACGGATGTTACACGACATGGCTGATTCCGACATCATCCTACAACTCGAGTTCAGCTCGGGTGAAACTTTTTCACACTGCGCCCGGGTGGTTGATATACGGCTGGGGCAATAGCTGAACTTGCATTGGGTGGCAAATATCTGGAAATGGTACTGAGGTCAGGCAGTGTCATATCTGGGTGTGAATTCACACATGCAGGCCCTCTGTTTGATATCTGGTGGACGTCTGGGTTTGGATGTGTGGAAGGAGCTTATGTTTCAGTGATGCAACTCTGTTACAGTCTCCTCTAATCAATACCGACCAGCTTAATGTTCTGTGCCACTTATTTCTTTAAACAAAGGCTTCATTCTCACTGATCCATACACACACACACACACACACCGTCAGGCATGTAATTTATCCACACAATCCCATCTGATGCTTACGGACACAGTAAGGCAGAGGCAATTCTGGAATCCACTAAATTGCCTGGTTTGTGGAAAATCTGTTAACAACTAAAGTGATTCACTCTAAGCATTTTTATATTTTCTAAAAAAAAAGGTGATGATGTCTCAAGATTCAAAAACATCTCATTTGGAATGTTCAGTATAACAGAATGTTGGAACAGCACTTGGTTGCTTTCCGTAATCCTGACACTGCTGGAAAAGAGCCATTGAAAATTCCTTGGGCATTGCTAGTGTTTCATCCGCTAGGAAAACGGACCAATCCTGTCAATGTATCGTATACCGCACAGTAACTCCCCAATTCTTTTATTTACACTACACAGAACATTATCTCTCCTTTTCTACATCAAATTCCCTTCCTTTTTAAAATTCTTTAAACGTGATAATGAGGCAACTCTCTCTTAATGTCTCTGGATAGTTTCAACCAATTTTCATGACAGTGTCCTTATGCAAGCTGCCTCACAAATCTCACTGGATGGTAATACTAGCTGTCCCTGGTCAATGTCCTTGTAATTTCATTGTTTAATCCTCATTGTCTCATTCTCAAAACATTGACTCAGTCAATACATTGGAATGGACAACCTTCCTCCCTACAGACATACACTCAAACACAGTTTCCAGACAAACGTACATAAACCTCCTTTCACATGCATATATTCAATTAATAGCTCAGTGTTCGCTCTGAATATTGCGCTATAAGAAAACATGTTACCCTACTCTGAAAATATATTGGAAATACATAACACTTAATAACCCACTCTAAATGTAAAGGCTGTGACATATTGCTCATACTGAGAGTGACATTGGCAATCTGTTGCGTAAAAACATTTCCTCAGCCTTTCTGAGAGACAAATCCCTCAGCTGTGTGTGTGTGTGTGTGTGTGTGTGCATGTGCACTGTCCTTATTTATCTCAAAGTCAAGCACTATAAATGGAGATCACACTAACCTGGCAGTACACTTCTCCAGTGAGGAATACAAGTACAAAACTGGTGTTCTGGTTTGCAAAGGGGAGGTGTGTGTGTGTGTGTGTGTGTGTGTGTGTTTGGGGGGGGGTGTTATACAGTGCAGTCAGACAGGCCTGTCTGCCTGAGGCCATAAGCTGAAGGCATCACTGCAGCATGATGTCCTTGAGATTCTCCTGCAGGATAGTGTCTTTGACGGCATGAAACACAAAGCGAATGTTCTCGGTGTCGATGGCCGTGGTGAAGTGGTGGAAGAGTGGCTTGCTGCGGTTGCGTCTCTTGCGGTTGAAACACTGCACCAGGTAGACCTGGACATCCTCGACACGGTGTGGATCGCCCCGGAAGTCCGGGAAGTGTTTCCGGATGCTCACCTGGCCTACTTTCTCCAGCAGAAGGTCCATCTTGTTGAGGAAGAGGATGATGGAGACGTTGGAGAAGAGCTTATTGTTCACAATGGTCTCAAAGATGTTCATGGACTCCACTAGCCGGTTGGTGCGGCGGTCCTCCATCAAGACCTGGTCGTACTCGCTGGATGAGACCATGAAGAGAATGGAGGTGATTCCGTCAAAGCACTGAA
Organism: Limnothrissa miodon; assembly: GCA_017657215.1. Lineage (NCBI taxonomy): Eukaryota > Metazoa > Chordata > Actinopteri > Clupeiformes > Clupeidae > Limnothrissa > Limnothrissa miodon. The sequence continues at coordinate 661,452 of JAGFZM010001218.1, forward strand.
ACCACTTTTGCCGCTGTGAGCGCTGTCCTCCTACATCCACCATCTTGAAAGGGATCTTCTTGATAACAAAGTCATGCTCCACAATCCCTTTGGTGGCTTTTCTGGCCAGGAGGATATCCTGTCTGCTTGGAACATAGCTCTACAGAACCAAGCAGTGAGAGACAAGAAAAAAATACATTTAAGGGTAATAAAAAAGGGAAATGATGTGCATAATCTCTTCACACTCTAAATAAGATGGTTTTAAACATGTCTTTTTTTCAAAGGTTTGACACCCACATTTAGAGATAATGTAATGTCAATTTCCACTTCAAAGCCTGTGCCCTGCCCCCGAGCCTGGGTTTATATGACTATTCTTGGCACTTAGATGCTGTTTCCAAGGCCATTTACACATTAAGCCGGAGAGATAAAAAAACGCCTATCCGTAGTTAAAACTATCCCCGTCCACATTATCGTATTTATATCATTTTCAGTATTTGCTGCTATTGAAATTCCGGTTCTGTATTATTGTTGTGATTGTTACATTAGAATCTCGAGCATAAACTTTCCTTGGCATCATGGCAACCGAACGTCACTGTACTTGAACCTCTCCGTTTTCGCTGTACACACTACAACGCCAAGCCGGAGTTTTCAGGTTCATCCACCTCAGTGATCGTTTTCAAAAAGCATTGTTTTCGGTGTTGGAATACACCGCATTAAAGTGTACGGAATGGCTAACCGGATAAATAATTATGCGTATTCAACTTTATCCGGCTTAGTGTGCACATGGCCCAAGACACAGCCCCCATGACTTATTTTCAAGTCAGCCTGTTTTTCACTGTCCCTCTGAAACCTGATCTCATTGGTATAATTTATGATACTCCTTAAGGCTACATCAGCCTAGCAGTGCCCAATGCTTTTGCCCACCACCACACTGTCAGTGAGCCACACACCCCAAGCTTCTCACTAGCACTTTGAGAAGCTGCACTGTCTGCTCCTCACGCTAAAGGGACAGGGAGATGGTTCACTACACAAAGCAGTGTGATGCATTATGACACTGCAGTTCCTCTGGCGAAGATGAGTGGAAGAAAAACATTCTTTGAATCAAGTGGCACTAGCATTTAGCATTCATGCCATTTATCATTGTTTCATCTCAATGTTCCTGGTGGTTCCCACATGTGTAATAAAGATACCGTACATGTGTTTAGTTTTCAAGCAGTCTAATCTGCTCTTGACGCCACAACAGTCACTGTGATCCAATGACCGTGTGTCACTCACTGAGGAATGTTACACTGAGGTTACTCACCAGTTCCCCAATGCGCTCTAGGCTGTCCAGGAAGTACTTCACTGATTCACTCTGTAAAAGAGCAGATGAAGACAGTTAATAACCCCCTTCATATTACTGCATGTTACTCACTTCCCATTGATTTGACCATTTCAACACACTCAAAGGTCATTCACTTCTGTTGTTTTTGGAGTACTGTTTTGAACTAACCATGGTTATAATAAAAAGAATATTCATTAATTCAAATTCGATTGCAACTTCAATTAGCAGCACACATTTCAAAGTAATTTCAATTTTTAGCACACTGGCACTGACATACTGACAGTGGTGCCCAACTAATCTCACTTGACATTTTGCTAAAACACCAAAACAAAAACATTATCCATCTTAAGAATTTGCTTGCCAAATCCCTAAACCATCTGAAAACTTTGTTTTAGTTGGTCACAGAGGGTGAGGAGTCAAGTCTCAGGAGCCCAATTCATCAAGTGCCTGCACAGGCCAAAGGTGCACATCTACCCAGGCTGGCTAAATAGAGAGTGTTCTCTCCTTAGGTGGGACTGGAATGCCAGCCCTGCAGACCACAACCCAACCCACAGCATCTGTCATTTAGATAGCCATGACAATGGATTGGTTCAGGGACATTCAGAAACATCATCTATCATCATCTCTAGCAGAACTGTCTAGGCAGGACCTGAAGGTGTAGTGGTTCTATATAGGCCGACAGAAATGAATAAAGCTGGTAAATTTGTTCCCGGAAAGGGCTATTGTTTCAGATAGTCAGGCCAGTGGCCTTGGCTTTTGTGTGTGTGTGTGTGTGTGTGTGTGACACACAGGGGATTGGGCCAGTGGGCCTCACAAGTAATGTGTGTGTCTGACACAGAGCTCAGGCCTGGCCCACGCTCCCAACAGGAAACAGCTGTGTGTGAAAACAGGGGATTAACAGGCTACAGACAGCGCTTTGTCACGCCCCACACCACACCACACCAGACCTCCCCTTTGGCCCTCCCCCCCCCCATACACACACACACACACACACACAACACACATTCCTCTCTCTTTCTCTATTACACCAGTACACACATCCACACCCTTCTATCAAAGTTATATGAAAATGCAAGAGTAGCAGAGATTCTTCTCTCTCTCAAACACACACACACACACACACTCACACACACACACACACACACACAAATACATGCATGCACCATGGCCAACAGGGCCAGGAAACCAAGCCGATATCTGATAACGGTGCCTGCGGGTTTTATCAATCCCCTTCTTGAAACATGCACGTGGAAGACAAACATTCTTTCCCACTTGCAATAATAAAAGTCGGGGGCCATTGTCTGACACTCGGGCCAGGAGAAGAAGGAGAGCACAGCCATGTCCAAGGCAAGCTGAGGCATGCAGCAGACTGACGCCAGGTTAACACTCATGGAGTGATGGACAGCTGCGAGCAAGTTCCACAGGCCAGGACTCCAGTCATGTATGGGAGGTCACTGGGGTCATTGATAGGGTTCTGCCCACATGTGCTGGGGGTGCTCTACAGCCGAGGCTCACTAAGTTATGGTAAGAGCCAGTGTTGAATGGAGCTCTCAGTGATCATTTCCACTCTACAATGGCAGCAAATCAGTGTTATTGAAGGTTGAGCAGTTAAAGATTTGGGTTTGTTTGTTTTCCTGGATGCCTCTGCTTTTCGTTTCTCATCTGCACTCGCCTGTTGCCTCCATCGTAACTCCAGAGCAACACCAAACATTTGACTAGTTTGGCTGAGGGCAACCCACCATCTCCCAGTAGCCAGCCAAAGTAGCACAGCGCTGTGCAGCGTCACTCAGCCTGTGGGGAAAAGCAGCGCTACAAAGTCTGCGGCTTCTCCCAAAAGGAGCGCTAGGCTAACAAACTACACCCATTGCTGCAATGCTACAAACTCTCATCCACATTCCAACACACACACCCTACACCAACCCCTTTCACCAAGCTCTCTGTAATCTGTATCTCTGGGGGCCTTGTACCCTTGAAATAAACACAGCGCTTGCAGACACGCGTTAATTAACGGCTCATCTCTCTCTCTAAAGCTCTCTTGGGCTCTGAATAGTGGAAACATAGATGACATTGGTGGAAGGTCTACAAAAAACACCCCGACATGTTTGTTGTCAGGCAGGAGAAATGCTGCATGGTAACCACATTTAACTCCAATATAGACAGACGCCCAGTAGTGATGTAATTCTGAGCCACTTGAGACCTGCATTAATTGCTCCTTCGAAGAATCATGTGGACATACAGACCAACACGAACCCATAGGGACTCAGGGCTTCCCATAGCTTTCATGCAGGCCCTCCCCCCCTCTCTCTTCCCTTCCTCGGCCGAGGCCTGTTTTCCTGCTCAGAGCTGGAGCTCCTTGCAAACAGCCAGCTGACTGGTAAACACCGCTCCGTTCCTCTCAACGGACCTGGCCCACATAAGGGCCACTTCCTCTCAGAGCCCCAGCAAGCAAAGCATTTGACTCCTGCTGATTAAGAAGCCTTCCAGCATCCAGTATTATTCCACCCTCATTATCTGGTTGGCGGGTTCATGTCAGTATGTGACTGATGCAACAGTGGGGATCCACTTTATAATTGTGTGACCGCAACTCTGTTTTCTCATTCAGTGCTCTATATTTTACCCTTCATTGTTATCTCCCCCTCTCTCTCTCCATCTCTTTCTTTTTTTCTCCTCTCTCCCTGTCTCTTCTTTTTTGTTGTCTCTTTTTCACTGTTCCATCTGTGCGTTGTTGTCGAGCATTTCTAAAATAAACACATAACCAGCTTCCCCATTCGGCCACAGCTTCCAATCCATTTTATTGCTTCTGAGGAGATGTCAAGTTCTGTCCCTCACGTGTCTCCTCCTCATGACACCATTGACATGAGCCCCAGCTCTCCCAATCCCAGCCTCAGGCTTCTGCTACAGGGCCAGCAGGCTGAACGCCACTCTCACAGCGCCTCAGTCTGCCTCTCCTGTGTATGTAACCCCCTGTGAAAATAATCTGCCTCATGGCCAATGAAACACACACACACACTCACACACACACACACACACACATATCTACACACAAACACAGAGAGCTTGATTTCTAGCTGTCATTGTTTGCCTTGGATGTGCATGTAACTGTTGTCCTAAAGCCCCACAGACTTCCAGCACCTTCTGGAGGAGTTCACAGGACTCTCTCCCCAACAGAGCTGACCTCCGCTCAACCATCAAGGCTTTCTTTCATCTGGCCAGATAGAGTTTTATTATTCGGATCCTTACCCAAAGGAGGGCCCTGCTGTTTGGTGTGTGTGTGTGTGTGTGTGTGTGTTGAGGGGGGTGGGGTGTGAGGTGGGTTCAAGAATACGGCAGAGAGAAGCAAGCAGAGAGACGGCTCCAAGAAAGAGCACATGCTGGAGCGAAAGCTATGAGAAATGAATGATGTCATGAGTATGGGAGCCATAAGCCCTTTTCAGACATAACGCCCAGTAATTATCCGGATATTTACACACAGACACACTGATATTACACAACTTGTTTGACTTACACATCAACTAAACCTTGCAGTTCATGTTGTTTTGTTTGCCACATGCAACATAGATGATGAATGCATAGTAGTTATTGTTGTTATTTTTCTTTTAATTTTTTTTACCAGTAAGTGAAATCAATACATTTTATTTTATCATTTTATTTTTTTACAAATACATATATCTGAAAACTAGAAGATTCAAGCTTTCTAGTGGTGTCACTAACATGTGTCTAGGATAAAAGCTGATACAAGTCTTGTGTCGGCTCCAAAGTATTGACGAAACAATAAAAAGCGCACCATACAAGCTAGTCAGAGAACAAACTGTCATATAAGAGCAACATGCAAGGCGCTGGGACTGACTAAGCAGAGCTACAATAGTAATGAACTAGGCCCAGCAGTCGACAGAACTTGGGTCTGACGATTGGGTCTGACGACTGGATGATGACAAACTTCTCCTTCACCCCCTGGTCCATTCACGACTAAGCACACCTGTTACATATCTACTGTAGGAATGGTACTACACATGTAGCCCTTCTATTTGATATCTGGTAGATATTTGCATTGTTCTGTATTGTATGCCTGAAAGGGCCTATAATGACCGATGTATCTCTTTTGATTCCCTCAATGACTCACAAGTGATATAGCTATAAAAAAAGGCTGCTAAGAAGTCCTTGCTCTTTTCGAACAGAAATGCACCAACACCCACTGACGTGTTTTGTTTTGGGAAATAATGATTTAGTCTGCTACTCATTTCCAGACTATAAATCACCTCCTATGCTTTCCTTTGTATGATGTTAGTCTCTGTGGATGCTGGGTCTTTCTGTGCCATCCCACTAAATAATGGAATTCTTTCAATTACTGCCATGGGCATAAGAACAACAAAATTCGATTTACACCTCAATAGAATATCTTCAACCAGCACCACAGGCCTGAGCATGAGAGTTGTCCCCTGCTGGTGGTGGGTGTGTGTGTGCGTGTGTGTGTGTTTGTGTGTGTGTGTTTGTGTATGTGTGTGTGAGAAAGAAAGAGAAGAGAGATAGCTGTTGTGTAATGGAGAGCTCCATCTGTCACACCTTGTCTCCAGACTAGTGCCTCCACACACACACGCACGCACACACACACACACACTGAGATGGAACTCTCCTTCCCTCATGTGACAGACAACCTGTCTGTTTAGACAGTGGAGGGCCAGTGTCAGGTCTGACGGGAGTGTGGCTAAAACCAGGCTGTGTCCTGGCGGGTCCAAGCGGGGACACTGGGTGACATCTCATCCTGACTGCTTCCCATTAGCGGCTCCTTCTGCTGCTGGAGAGCCAGAGGCTGGGCCAGCTAGGACTGATCTGTGCCTTCTCACCCGCATAGCGCTATCTATCTGTCTGTCTGTCTGTCTCTGTCTGCCTGAGGGGCCCTCTGCTCTGCAGGCTAAAGCCCCCTTGTACTGAGCTCGGATTGGAATGTCTCTGTCTTTGTGTGTGTGTGTGTGTATTTGTGTGTGTGTATGTGTGTGTGCACAAATGGGTGTCACCAGGCCAAGAAAAGAACATGTCCTCACCGTCCCTCTTCACAGTCCTCTTAAGAGCTCTGGAGGATGTCTGGATTAAGACACAGAAACAAGTGAAGGCACGTCCTTTTCTCTCTCTCTCTCTCTCTCTCTCTATCACTGTCTCGCTGTCTGTGTCGCTTTCTCCCTCCATGCTCCTTCTCCCTTTCTGTCTCTCTGTCATTCATTCTCTCTCTCTCTCTCTCTCTCTCTCTCTCTCTCTCTCTCTCTCTCTCTCTCTCTATCTTATCTGTTCTGTCCTAATAGAGGCCCCGGGTGGGAAATGTACCCTAGATGGCTGGACACAAATCAGTGACGGGTGGAAAAAAAGAGAGAGTAGGAGAGAGAGGCCGAGAGAAATAGAGAGAGGGCAAGGAAGAAAGACTGAAAGAGAGTATCAGACAGGGAGATGAAGCGAAACAGTAGGGCCCCATGACACTGAACATGAAGCGACTGGAAGACATGGTTGCCCACAAAGTCACTTTTTCCTCAGCTCACTGGCTCCCCTGGGTGTGAGGCTTTCACAGCTCGACAGCATAGCCCCAGTGGAACACACTCGCCATCTGTTAGCCAAGGAGTTTCACTTCTACATCAGTGACCACCATCTCTGCCTTAATACAGCCGTGCCAAACATATGTCTAGATGAAATGCAGCACATAAGCTCCCAATTATTCATCCTGCCTTTCCTCCTTAGAGCTCTTTTAGCTTCTTATTGAGTTTAGAAAGGGTCCTTTGCGTGTGTGTTTTCCTGTCGTTGCGCTGCGAGTATTGGCTTCTGGTGCAAATCAACTGGCTGTAGCTAGCGGTAAGCTACAAGCTGGCCTCATCCACAGTGTCATCTATTGTGTCAGATGTTTGCAAAGCGTTGTGGACAACACTGCAGCCCGAGTTTTTGCCCTGTCTGTCAACTAACCAGTGGGAAACGATAGCCGGAGATTTCTGGAGACTGTGGAACTTTCAAACTGTGTCGGATGCGTTGATGGGAAGCTTTGTCTGGTTAATAAGCATAGTTATCAGGTCATTTCTTTCTATGGTCAACTGTCTTTGTCAGGTAAATGGGTAGTTATAAGGCCATTTATGTAAGTTTAAAAATGCCGGTCTTGTACACACAATGCACTGGAAAGGCGGAGAACTGGAATTGATGTAAAGCGGACCAATCACAATCCATGACGTATGCGTCGGTCTGCATACCGTGTCGACAACACTTTGACGCGTAGTCAGGATTTTTTTAATGCACACGAAAGGTGTATGCGTAGTGTCGGCGAAGGTCTGATTGGTGTCGGCGAAGGTCTGCGACGACGCAACGCAGAAGTATAAATACAGCTTCAGCTTCACAGCTCAGCGTACGCACACAGCAACCCATCGACACACACCACATGCACAACACATGGAACAGTTCCAACTGATTAGCGGGCATGCATTGGAAAAATGAAAGCCCATTTTCAGAGGCCTTTAGAATCTACAGGCCTTTGAGTCTCTATAAATAGACATGTGTGTGGTATCATTTGGTATGAGGTAGTCTGAATTTGCAAATCACCAGCTAACGTAAACTAAGCTGCCTTCAGCGTTGGTCTCTGTTTCCCATCTGTCTTATTCTATTTCCTACCAACTGTCTTTCTTTCTTAAGTTTACCGACAGCAACATGGAACAGGGCTATGGGTTGACTAATGGACTATTGCTTCAATTCCCTCAGTTTTGGCCTTTCCTTGCCTGGCAAAGAGAAGTTTTTATCATGAGCATGAGAAAGAGAGAGAGACAGAAGGAGACAGAGAGAGAGAGAGAGAGAGAGAGAGACGAGGAGGTTATCCTCAGGGAGAGCAGATTTATAGTTCCTGACTGAATGTATCTGCAGACAGAGTCCGATGGAGCAGCAGGAGAAACAGGAGTGAGTTCTCCAGTCATCATTAGCGCCCTTTAACTATATTAGACCCAGCAGCAGCCAGTGTGCCCTTGGGCAGACGTCTGGATCAGGGTAGGAAATAAATATTCATCCCAAGCAAACACAGACATTGATGTTTTCATGCTGAGTTCAGAAGAAAGTTTAAATGTTATTGCAGGTATGTGCACATACGTGGTCCTCAAACTATACAGAGGTGGTGTTCTGCATTTAAAAGAAAGTCCAGTCCAAGTAAAGGTGTGTGTAGTGCACAGGCTGTAATGCCCAGGCCCAGGAATGGAGATCCATGCAAGTGAATGGGGCCTATATGTCAAAACAGCCCTGGAGGCGTTCCTTGAGTTGAGCTGCTTATGTAGCCCTATGATTTTTATCCCTGGATGAAGCATCAGTTTTTGAACTCAAACACACTTCCCTTTCCCCCCTGTGGTGCCCCCTGCAGCTGTCAGTCCTACAGGTGTGGTGCTGTGGTGAGCCCCTCTCCTGCCCTCTGGAGCTGGGGCAGCACACACCTCATTCCTCCACAACGCAGCCCACTTCCAACCACAGTCAGAGGGGAGGGGGGAGAGCAGGCCACAGCAGCTAAGGCTAACCAGGAGCCCAAAGGAAATCGTCACTTATATCATATCATATCATGGCCTTCCTCGTTGTTGGGACAAATGAATCAATTAGATGCATAAACATTAAAAAAAATGGATTGTGCGCAGTGCACTTTGTCACAAGGGAACAAGCTGCCAGGAACAAGATGAAACTAAGCAAAGGCTTGGACATAGAGCTGGAATTACTGCCAGGCTACAGCAAACAACAGAAAGATAAGAATCAAATCACTTATTTATGCCTACAGTTTATTGGAAAGACACAGTAACAGTCAGTTACATAACTTGTTACAACCAACAGAAAATATACAAGGCTATTTTTCACTCAACTTCTCTGTTAGAGGAAGAAACACCTTCAAAGTCAAGGAGGACTGTAATAACAAATACTGCTTGAAAAAGCCAGGATCTCACACTGTTTAGGTCCTTAAACCACCCCCCAAGTCTTTTGTTTAAATATCAGCAAACCAAAACAAAAATAGCACTTTGATACGAATAGGTTTACCACTTTGACCTGAGTGTTATTATTCCTCAAGCCTGATTCTTCAATGGAAATGTCAAAAACCACCAGACAAATGCACAAAATGGCCAATAGTCTCCTCTTACAGTAGCACATCCTCACCATGGCCAAGACTACAAAAACAACACAGGCTTGGGATTTGGTCATAAACAGAAATCGGATATGTCATTTCGTGGGACGGCACAAATCACACTCCTCTCCACAGCATTAGGAAGAACTGCTGGACTCCTGGTCTGAAACCCCTGCTCTCAAGTTATTTTCTCACATGGCCCCCAGCTCCATTTTGGATGGGTAATGGCCTCTAAATCCCCCTGGTGCAGGGCTGGAGGGAGGCCTGCTCTGGCCTGGCTTTGGCTTGGCTCAGTTGGGTTAGCTCAGCTCAGCTGTGTTGAATGGCTCCCAGGGTGGGGGCCTGTCCCCGTGTGCCCTTCCACAGCCAGCCCAGAGAAGCGTCACACCACCGGCAACACTTACAAGTCTGTACACAAACACATGTACA
>JAGFZM010001219.1:0-12984 GCA_017657215.1 Limnothrissa miodon
CCCTCGCTGTCTCTGATGCTGGAGTCCGTGCTGCAGGCGGACCCGCGCCTCATGGAGAGGACCAAGGCCAAGCTCTTCTCCTGCCTGCTCGCCGCCCTGCAGATCCAGGGACTCAACGGTACACATGACTGCACCACTGGGCTGCCCACTTTTACTGGAGTGTGTGTGTGTGTGTGTGAATCGATGAGTCGCTTATCAATTAATAATATACTTGGATAATATAAATATGGCAGTCATATAACAACCAAGCCGTCTGCGGAATACTGTTGTAAATCATTGTATTATTTTACTTGGGATTTGAAAATCTGTGTGTGTGTGTGTGTGTGTGTGTGTGTGTGTTGCTAGGGGGAGAGATCTCCCAGCTGCCACAGCTGCTGCTGTGTGTGTGCGAGACCATCCAGGACGAGGCGCTGGCTTTGATCGACAGCACGCGTCACATGACCCAAAGCGCCGAGGTGCAAGAAGACTCCATGGAGACAGACACTCCCCGCAACCTCCAGACGGACCAAAGAGACGGGGTGAGTTCAGCGTCTGGTCAGGGCTGTGTACCGATTGCGCAACCCAGCCTCATGAGAACTTGCGCTGTTTCCACAGCTAGAGAGAGAGAAGAGAGAATACTTATCCAGAAAATAATTAAAATTAGAAATCTGGAGTGAATTAATATATACCCCTTGTGTTCGAGGACACAATGTACTGTTAGTAGAAAAAAAAAGAAAAGATTTGATACAACAGACTGAACCAGTAACGAACACTAAGTGAATTGGCAGCAGCAACATACTTCCAGTTTTGTTTCCCTTTGTTTATGCCATGTTGTGGGAGCTTAAGGATCCCAGAATTATAAATTATAAAAGTATTTATCTTTAGCCCTGTCTTTAAGCAACTTGGTTGTTAAATTTCCTCCCTACATTTTCTCTGTCTCTCTCGCTCACTCTGTTTCGTCTCTGTTCTCTTCTATGATTTCTCTTTCTCTCTTTCTTTCTTTCCTATTTCCTTTATTCCACTCTCTCCCTCCTTTAATCTCACTCCTTCTGCTCCTCTTCTTCCCCTACTCTATTTCACTCTTCCTCACTCACTCTGTCCCCCCCTCGGTGTCTCACTCCCTGTCTCTGTCTCTCTCTTTTCCCCCCCCTCCTTCTATCTCCCTCTCCGTTTCCCCATCTCTATCTCTTCGTCTTCCCTCCCTCCCTCCCTCCCTGTGTTCCTCAGGTGTGTGTGTTGGCTCTGCACCTGTGCAAGGAGCTGTGTCTGGTGGACGAGGACGGCGAGCAGTGGCTGCTGGTGGTGCGGAAGCTTCCGGTGCTTCCGTCGGTGCTCAGCGCCCTTGAGCTCAGCCTGCGCTCCAAGAAGAACCTCTACTTCACCGAGAGCGCCCTGCACCTGCTGCTCACGCTCGCCAGGACGCCACAGGTGGAGATGAACACACACACACACACACACCCTCGCTCGCTCACAGATAACACAAAAAACACTCAGTATTGAACACACACACAAACACAAACACACTCCTTCACTCGTACGTTTACTCACTTACAGATGACACCAAGACTCAATATTGACAACCCCCCCCCCCCCCCCGATACACACACACACACACACGCGCACATCCTTGCTCGCTCACTCACTCACAGATGACACAAAAAAACTGTCAGTACTGACCACACTCATACTCGCTCACTCACTCACAGATTACACAGAATACACTAAGTATTGAACACACACACACACACACTCACACACAGAGCCTTTCTGTCACGTCAAATATAGCTAACTGTCTGTTGTTTGTGGTTTTGTCCTGAAGGGGGCAGCAGCGGTTGCAGGAGCAGGAGTACTGCAGAGCATTTGCCTGCCTCTGCTCAGTGTGTATGAGGGACCAACCAACGGAGCCGCTCAGTCTCAGGTAAACTCACACACATACACACACAGTCATAATGGCAAAGAGACATACCATGTTGGACCTTTTCACATTATGCTGTGACTCACTCTCTTATCACCGATCTCTTTTTTTTTTTTTTCTTTCATTCATTTATTCATTCATTCTTTCTTTCTTTCTCTCTCGTTCTTTTTTTCTCTCTCTCTCTCTCACCCACATGCCTTCCCGGTCTAGTAACTTGTTCTGTGGTGTATTGTAATGTCATCGTCTTCATCATCGTCTTTTTCTGTGTTGGTTTTGAATGCTGCAGCTTAAACCCCCCCAGGGGAATAATAATCCATTTGAGCCGACTCCTTGACTCTCCCTCTGTAGGCGTTCTCCCGGCGTGCCCAGGACGCCCCCTGCTGGCCTGGAGTCTACAGGCTCTGTGTGTCTCTCATGGAGTCTCTGCTCAAGACGCTCCGCTACAGTTTCATAAACGAGGCCCTCGACTTCGTAGGGGTGCACCAGGAACGTATTCTACAGGTACAAGTGTGTGCGTGTGTGTGTGTAAAGTTTCTGATTGCTGAAAGGTTTGTGTTTCAGCACATCCACACACAGGCATAAAGGTGATAATGACAGGTGTATGTAATGTTGCTTCTGCTAATCTGTGTGCGTGTGTGTGTGTAGTGTTTAAATGCCGTGCGGACGGTGCAGTCTCTGGCATGCCTGGACGAGGCCGACCATACCGTGGGCTTCCTCCTGCAGCTCTCAGCCTTCACCAAAGAGTGGCAGTTCCACCTGCCCCAGCTGCTCAGGGACATACAGGTGTGAATACACATGCTCGCTCGCGCACACACACACACACTTCAGATATTCAGAGTCTTCTCGAAGTTCCACCTGCCCCAGCTTTACACACACACACAAACACACACACACACACACACACACACACACACACACGTTTGGTGTCTTTGTCTGCTTTACCCATGCCACGTGCCTATACCCATCCAGGTGAATCTGTGCTACCTGTGCCAGACATGTACATACCTTCTGCACTGCAAGAAGATGCTGCAGCACTACCTTCAGGTATGGAAACCGTTAATCCCACCCCAACACACACACACGCACACACACACACACACATCCATCCATCCATCTATCCACCCATCCCTAATTGTGCTGTGTTATTCCTGTGGCAGGCTAAGAACGGCGAGGCTCTTCCATCGGGCCCTCTGCCTGTGGCGCGGGTGCAGCGTGCGGACCACATCTCCCCCAAAGCCTCGGCGGTGGCGGTGGCGGGTGACGAGAGGGAGGAGGTGGAGCAGAAGGCGGTGCAGGCGGTGCAGTGTAGCCTGCTCAAGATCCTCAGCAAGACCCTCAACACACTACAGCACTTCACCCCTGACTGCTGCCAGATACTACTGGACCAGGTGCACACACACACACACACACACACACACATACACACTCTCACTCATACTCATACTCATACTCACTCCCACACTCACGTACATACACAAGCACACGCATGCTTTCTCTCTCATGCGCACACACTCACACACTTACTCACTCCCACAGTCACAAACACAAGCACACATTCTCTCTGTCGCACGCACGCACACACACACACACACACACACACACACACACACACACACAAACACACACAATATTAACACTCACTCACTCACACGCACACATACAAACCCACACACACTCTTTCTCTTTTTACAAGTTTGTATGTAGTTTAAAGTATCAATCCTTAGACTAATCCACATTTTTAAAATTAAAACCCCTCATGGTAATAACACACACACACACACACACACACACACACACACACACACACACACACTGAACAGAGGAGATGATGTGTTAATGCATATTGTTGGGTGTGATTCCAGTGCATGGACTTGGCCGAGTACAGGACTCTGTTTGTGTTGAGTTTCTCCCCGGCGCTGGACTCCGACTCTGCGCCCTCCTTCGGAACTCTACTGGCCTCCATCAATGTGGCCCTCAGCATGCTGGGAGAGGTACACACACACACACACACACACACACACACACACAGATTAGATGTGTACACTCTGTAGCATAACAACCCTACACTTACACATGGACCACACATGCGCGCACACACATATTAAATGTGTACAGTTTGGAGCTTAATCACTCCATCCCCACACTTACACATGGAACACACACACAGACACACATAGTACGAACATGAAGCTTGCCCAGAACAGATTTTTACAGCTGGTCTATTTTTGTGTGTGTGTGTGTGTGTGTGTGTGTGTGTGTGTGTGTGTGTAGGTGGAAAAGAAGAAGGAGCCAGCGTCAGCAGTGTCCTCAGAGGAAAGCCAGGCTCTAAAGTAAGAGAGGAGAGAGTTCAAATGCCAGAGTGGGGAAAATGGGCAAAGTCCCACAAGAGCCACTATCGATCTAACATCAACTTTTTAACATCTTTCCTTCTTTCTCTCTCACTCTTTCCCCCTTCACTCTTTCCCTCCCTCTCTCTCTCCCCCTACAGGTCTCTGCTGATGTTTACGATGGAGAACTGCGTGTGTGTTCTGATCTCCCAGGCGGTGCGCTGTTTGAAGGACTCGGCCGTCCCGCCCAGAGACAAGCAGAGGCTCAAGCAGGAACTAAGCTCAGAGCTGGTAGGAACACCAGCCACCAGCTCAACACACACACACACACACACCTGCTCAACACACACATACAGACCTGAGTGCAATGCAGCATAACACGGACGCGCGCGCACAAACACACACACACACACACTCTCACCCATATGCTGCTCTGTGTATATGTGAGTCTAGTGAGACTGTTCTTTTGTAATTAATCTCTCTTTGATCTTTTGTAATTATTCCTGTTTTGGGAATGAATTCCAAAAATGTATCTAGTTTTAGATGTTCCATTTCTGTGTCTGAAACAGCCCGAGTAAGAATGTCTGAGATTAGTGTTGGTTATATTTGTCATTGGTAATATCCCTTTTTTTCCCCCTCACACTCCCTCCATCCCTCTCCTCCTACAGAGCACACTCTACTCGTCCCTCTCCCGCTTCTTCCGTCGGGGCTCCCCTTCCTCTCCGGCCGGGGGCCTCCTGCCCTCCCCCCAGACCAAGCCACCGGCCACCGGCCCCAAGGGCCCCGCAGAGGGCCAGGAGACCCTGGTGCAGCTGGTGCAGGCCTTCCTGCGCCACATCCAGCGCTAGCAGCTAACGGCTAGCAGCCTCACCATCAAACTCATCCTACACACACCCTTCCCTGTACTGCATGTTGGGTTAAAACACCCACTCTTGACCAACACAAACCAAACATGAGTCCCCTGACTATCACGTCACTGACAGGATCTGTGTGAGTGTGTGGTTTTTGCTTTGGGAACTGTTGGGGAATGTTACATCACAGAGGAATGAGTCACAAAGTCTCCACTGGTGCCAAAGTGCGTGTGTGTGAGTGAGGGAGTGAGAGTTACAATCGACCAAGACCGCTTAGTCTACAAGTTCCAAAAGCCTCTGTGTGGATATGTAAGGGATACTTTTTTTTTTTTACACTGCAAGACACAAACCTGTGTGTGTGTGTATGGCCTTCTTTTCACACCGCTGTCCTTTGGAATGCCTAGTTTTATAGGCAGCTGCTGTATCCAACGGCACCATTTTGACTCGACCCGTCAGGACAATGAAGTCACCTGTACCTGAGACAAATCCTCATGGAAGTAGTGAGGACGTTGTTTTGGGGGTAGTATCGTGTTAATGGTTCTTGTCTATACGTCATGAATTTAAACCTAATTTTTCTAAGTCAAGTTAAAACCATCAGTTTTACTTTGGTGGTGCTCTGCCTATATACTCTTAAGCGTTTCATTTCTTTGTTGTGTGTTTGTGTGTGGCCATGTAATTGAGAGGTTGAAGCTAAAAGAATGATACTAAGCATGTTGACGCTTAAGCAATGGAAGTTGTTTTTGTTATTGGTACAGTATGTTTATACAAAAAAATAAACAATTTTTATAGAGCAGTAACTTGACTAAACCTTTCTTTGATGAACACAAAAAAATTATGCCTTTAATTTGTAATGAAGACCAGAGATCATCAGGCCCTAGTTTCATAAAGCGGTAAAATTGGGCTAGTTTACTGCTGTTTTGGAAAACAGTTTGTATGCTTCAAGTGATTAAATCTGGGCCAAGATCAGATCACACAGGCTTCCCAGATCCAGTTCAAACTGTTTTGTAAAAAGTGAGACCCACATCAACCTGATGAATGAATGAATGAATTTAATTTCCACTCATGTTGGTAGTCAGCAACAGCAATTAGTGGTCCCATTAGAATTAGAATGGTACACACACCATTTATTAAACAAATGTGACAGGAATACAAAAGGCTTTAATTCATTAAAGATATAATTAGTGTTTGGGAGTATTTTAGTCCGCCCCCTCTGTCGATACGGAGGCAACCGCGTTGACGTAATATGGACCCTCCCTCAGATACGTTCTGAGGAGCAGTGCATTCTGGGTACCAAGGATATTCTGTGTAGATGGTGAGCTCGCCAGAGCTCCTACCAGCTCAAACTTGGCATCCTTTGCCTCCTTTGTAACCCCGGACGACCGATCTACGATCCACTCCAGGAAGCCTGGAGTCTGAATCATCATCTTCTGGCCCCAGGGTTGAGTTGCAATGGACTACAAAACACAAACAAACACACAGAAACACTTCAAAGCTAAACTACATGTTGTGAAGGGCCTTTCTTCTTTTAGCTTGATCTTAAAAAGGATCTCTGTTTATCGTGGTTAGACTAAACAGACTTTGCCCAACAAATGACACTGTTTATGGCTGGATAGGAAATGGAAGCAAACAATTTGTACAAACAGAGACACACGCGTGCGCGCGCTCACAGTAAAGACCCGTAGGGCACCGCAGTGCAACTCGGGGAACGGCTGTGTGCTGATATTGCGGAACATCTCCATGGGCTGGGGGCTCATAGAACAGAACCAGGTCTCGGACAGAACACACAGATCCTCTGTCTGGTCCTCCACCTTGAACACCACAGGTAAGCAGGGAGAAATAAACATGTTTGTTTTAACAAATGTTCAAGCTACAAAGACACCATACACACATTTCCTCTAAAATAACAGATATACTGATCTCTGTGTCTCGCACGCACACACACACACACACACACACTTACAGAAAGGGAGAGGAGGAGTGCGATTGCATCCAGACAGCGCATCCGTAGGTCGTTGGGCGCATCTTTGGCAAGCTGACTCATCCTTTTCAACACTGCTTTGAACCGCTCTCCTGCATGCATGCACACACACACACACACGCACACACATTCTTGATCCAAGCTCACAGAACTCTGCCGTAGATGCATTAAATAGTATTCTACAGTAGGTGTACAGAATACATATAAAACTGAGCCCTTGATTAATAGTCTAATCTTTTACATTACACACACACACACACACCTGATTTATGCAGGACCTGCTTCCCCTCCACAGTAGCTCCCAGTGCTCCAACTGTGTCGAGGGCAACAGTGGTGTGTGTGGGGTCTGGCCCCAGTAGCATCTCGAACACGGTGCTGAGGAAGGCTGGGTAACACTCACACACCTGCTGAGGGCCCTCCAGCAGAGCTAGTTTCCCAAAGAACTTGACCAGACCTGATGCAGACAGACACACACACACACACACACACACACACACACACACTTAAGACTTAAGACTCCTTTCATACACAAAGCATACGGCACATTTAGGAAGCGCTCATATAACATGTAACACCCCCGCAGACAGACACAGACACACACACACAAAACTTAGAACACAACCAAGGAATTTCACATGGCTACATTTTCAACACCCAACACCTGATGACTCTCCCATCCACACAGACACACACACAGTCATTCTGACCTGGCATGTAGAGGCTACTGAAGGGGTCAGACTCGGCACCGATGATCATGTTGGAGATGTGTTCCATGGTGCCCTGCTGGGCCAGGTACTGCCGCCCGTGCTGGCTCTCAGCCAGACGAGTCACTGTCTCAATTGCAGTGGCCCTGACAAAGAGAAACACAAACAGAGGGAAAGAGAGAAGAGAAAGAACCCAGAAACACGGCAGATAGAAGGGGGGATCTTTTAATTTGAGGGTCTTTGAGATGGCCCAGATGGACAGTAACCTGTCCACAACTCAGTTAATAAAACACAGTTTTATTACTTTTATGTATGCCACTTTGTGCTTAGTAATAGTGTGTGGATGTGTCCTGGGTGTGTGTATGTTCTCACCGAACCAGGATGTCATCTCCGGTCATCTCCTCGAGCAGCTGGGTGATGAATCCACTGCTGGCGCAGTAGCCCAGAGAGACAGCTGACACAGAAGCCACGTCCACCACCAACTACAGCAAGCGGAGAGAGAGAGAGGAGAAATTCGATTCAATTTGAATTCTACAGCACATTATACAAAGGTCATGTCTTGTAGCACTTCACAGCAAAGGGCACACTGAGCACCAATGAGCAACAAGGGGCGAGGAAAAACTCCCTTTCATTTTTCCATCTTGTTGTGGTTTACGAAGAAACCTTGGGCAGGTCCATGGCTCAAGGTGTTGACCCTCTCAGATGTCATCAAGTGTAATGGTGTCAGCTGGTTGATGGCTGCGCAGTAAGGACATTTGAAAATCCCACCACTTCACAGACATGCTTGTGAGTGAAACTAGCACCAATTAAGGTCTCCCAGTCCGAGTCGCAGGATCGAATCTTGGGCTTGACCATGCTGGACGACGTTCAGTGTGTGTGTAAAAAAAAAAACCATCATTGCTTTTACCTCGAGTATTAACTAAGGAAAACAAACGGGCTGACAAACCTCGTAGACTCTGTATCGGATGATGTCACTGGAGGCCATGACATCTTTGAGCTCTTTAAGATGCGTGCGAAACAGAGCGTCGAGTCCAGGCTTGCCCTGAGCCAGCTTCACCAGAGTAGAGATGGCCTGTAACACACACACACAATTAGAAGTGCCACAAGAAGTACAATCTCAGGTGTAAACACACCTGGATACCTGGAGTGTATGAGCAGAAGAAATAAAACACTGAGCTTCATTGCCCGTCTCCACCTCTTTAGCAACAGAGATCTTCTCGACAGCTATACACTGGATAACCTTCTTCAGGATCTCCTCACTGGCCAGCACCTGAGTGAGTGCCTCTCCATTCTCCACCACCCGACCCATCTACGGGAACATCAATAGATGATCTTACATACTTCTGCCCTGACTTGAGTGGAGTACATACAGCACCAGCCTAAAGAAGGCGTTCATTTGTAACGCACCTGTGTAAGACTGAGAATCTTGACAGCGTCTTCCGGATGCTGTAGCCCGCTCTCGAGCTCTGCTTTCTTCGCGTCAAACAAGATGGCTGGATCTTGCGACTGCAGGATGCGTCCAAGGACTTCGACACATATCTCAATTTGCTCCCTGTGCGGTAGTAAACACAGCTCCCTTAGCTTTCCTGGTATGTTATAAAATATACAGCACAGACTGACAGCGATGCCAACGTCTGTGAAGTTGTGGTAGAATCTAGTCATAGTGTTCAGTTAAGGCAACTGGAAGTGAAACGCCTTCCAAGTTCAAAAAGAAGTCCAGTTGCCTTAACTGAACACTAACCTAACCGTTACTCTACAACGTTATGTAAAACCTCGCCAGCTACACCACTAGACCTCAGTTGTTAAGTGAACTCATCTCCACAAGCATTTTATGTTTAAATGTCTAACGTTAATAAGAAACAATTTGAACGTTGTCCACATAGCATCCCCATCGTTTTAAGTAACGTTAACGTTATCCCTTACAATGAAATTAACAACATTCGTGTGCAAGGATTGTAACTACTAGGGTTGGCAGAAACCTATGCAATACTTGACGTTAAGCATCCACTGGTAATTTGACAAACCTTGCGTCAAAATGTAATCTGACTCAGCAGTATTTGGCGCCTAAAAACTCACTTGTTTGTGGTGTTGAGAAGCGAAAAAATGACTTCCAACCGTGAGCCGGTAGCTGTGTCTCGCAGGTTGTTCACAGGAGTCGCTAAAATAGCAGTTCGAAGACTCCTGAGCCCTTCTATAGGGTCTTCAGATGAGGAGAGCTCCGTTAGCAGACCCTCTATGGACGCCGCCATAACGCTTGAATGTTTTGTTTGCTATGCCTTCGTCACTACCGGGCGAGGAATTCAGACTGAAGCTCATTGGAGTTTCTCCAAAAAGCGCATGTTTTGCGCAGCACGTGCATCTACGCACTTCGTATTTTTTAATTGAGGAAAATAAAAATAAAAATAAAAATTGCCTACACTAATAATCAATTAATACAATCGAGCTTTGTAATGAGATAATGTTTTAAAGCCAGTTGGGAATAAAAGGCAGGTATTATAAAATTAACCTTAACCACTATGTATTCCAGTAGATGACGCTAGAGAGCGTAAGCGTTGAAGTACAGCATCAGAGAAATTGTAGGCTCTGATTGAACTATGCATTTCTTGTGGCAGAAGCCCAATTTAAGGCCTCAGGGCCAATCTTAATCGATAGAAATAATTAAAAAAATCCTTACATATTCTTTATCTGCAAATTAGCAAAGATCATAATACCTGAGAGAAAGAAAACTACTGATGGAAGTTGCGTCTGGTCCCAGAGATTTTATCTCCTTAACAATGTAAGTTGTGGACAAATTGCTGGTTTCAGGCTACAACATTTGAATTTCAGTTTGATGTGAAAATCTCAGAGCAATCCCTGAGTGAAAACCCCCAGAGCAAAAACCGCAGAATTGCGAAATGTCAAAATTGCCTTTTACCCCATCTTAAGCCATTTTGTTTATTTGTTTGTTTTGTTTTGCTTTAAAAAAAAAAAAAACATAGCCATAGTGGTCTAGATCAGTGACGTGTCTATATTTGCTGATGCTTATGTGAGTGTTTTGCAAAAGCTGTTAAGGAAGAGGGCCCAGTGGTGTACCTATAAGAGTTTAGATGGAATTAAACAGCATTTCACTAGAAATAGCTCAAGTAACTCTAGAGTGCACATTGACACCGCTGCGTTTGTTGGGGCAAAAAGGAGCTATAAAACCACACGTGGGCTTCTTTAACTAGTTCTTTTAGGACGTGTCGTTTTGATTAACTTGACAAGCACCCTAGGCTGAAAAACGTTTAGCCTATCTTTTTTTCCTCTGCAAATTGTTACCTTAAACCAAAGAGTGGCCTACCCATAAAAACCAAGAAAACTAAGAATATTTTGGGTTGAGAATATAACCTTTAGAACTATTAGCTATCAAACCTAAATATGTGAAGGATGTGAATTGAGTTGCTCATATTCATTAATGAAGGTATAGAAGTGTGTGTGTGTGTGTGTGTGTGTGCGCGTGTGTGTGTGCTCAGAATGGAGGGTGGCATTGTCCTCTGACAGCATAGCACATGCAGACCCCCTCTGGCCACATACCAATTATCCCAACTATGCGCTGGAATCTTGATGGAACGTTTGTGGATCAGACCACGGATTATTCTGTGGATTATTCTGTATAAACCTGGATTAGCAACCCCATTCTCCCTCCACATCAACAGACTCAACTTTTGACATGTTGTGTTATTTTACCTGCTCCCCCCCCCAACACACACACACACACACACACACACACTTCTGAGCAATCTCCTCACACCTGGATGATGCTCCTGCCAAATCTGAGGCCATTCGGCCCCCCCCAAAAAAACGTGTGCTTGAGGCCAACACACCCATGAAGGTTCTCTGCAGACTCTGCGCACCCACCTCCTTAGAACTGATGCTGGAAGAAAGAGTTTTTCCCCGAAGGGCATCTCTGATTAGATAGATGAAGGCAGCTGCATGTTTAAACTAATTAAGTCAGTTTCACCTGAACTAGATACTCAGTGAAGGAGAAGGGAGAAATGAAATGCTCACTGCAGTGCATACTTTCTGTGTATGATGGACGTTTGTTAGGAAGAGAACGTGTACAGGCTGTTGCCATAGCTGATGGGATGAGGCAACCCTAAAACCTTTTCCAGGTAAATGGATCTTTTTCAGTTAGTTCATTCATATTTTCTGTGTATTTATTGATCGGAAATAAAAAAAAAAAATCAGACAATTCCCAAGTCCCAAGGCCCACAACACAGACATCACCCTCTAGTGGACAAAGATTTTGATGATTTCTTTTTTTGACCAGCTAGATATTTCATCGGCAATTCAAGCTCCTCAAAGCCTCACAGTCCTAAACAAGGTGTTTTCAAACTATTGTGGGGCATAAACATGTACAACATAAACAAATGTAACCATGCATGCTTACAATATAGCAACACAATTTGAACCATGAAGGCTTATCATTGTTCTCTTAGGTGCTAGATAAACTTTTTTTTCTCTGACCCCCTGGCAATGTGTTTGAGAACCCGAGTTTGAGAACCAGTTCCCTAAGGAACAACTCCTCTCCTTTGGCACTGCTGCTGAAGTTGTTATGCTAATCATTAGTGGGCACCTGAAATGGGACAGTACGTCAAGCACTTGCTTAACTTCCTAGAAGTGCTACATTACTGCACTATGATCATGTGCGAAGGACACTGCACTGCAATAAAACTCCTAGATACGAAAAGGAGGAACGTATCAAAAACAGCATATCTTGTTTTTCATTGCCCCTGTTGCTCATTGGTGCTCTTTGTTGTGAAGCGCTTTTAGACATGTTTTGTAAAATGCGCTATACAAAATAGAATTGAATTGAATCATTCTGTGAATGTTTTTCGCTACAGTTCATGAAAGAACCAAACCGCACCGGATGCTTATCGCTGTAATTAGAACATATTAGGTGTTGGATTCATTTTTCTAACTTACAATGTGCCGTTTCAGTGTTTTGAAGCTGCACCTTTCCCTAACAGAGAAAGCAATGAGTTTCTTGGAGAGGTTATTACATGCTTACATTCCCGGCCAGAGTGTCTGAAAAAAGACTCAATTGTGTGCTTGTGTCTGGATATGCCATAACACTATGATTTAAAGACCAATTGAATGCCATGCATGCAGCCTGTGTAAAACCAACATGAAAACACATCAGAATACAGCCTTTGAGGAGCTTGAAAGCCTTAGTGTGCCTGTGTGTGTGTGTGTGTGTGTGTGTGTGTGT
>JAGFZM010001220.1:0-28486 GCA_017657215.1 Limnothrissa miodon
ACAAAACTCCAGGACTGAGTCTGCCTCTTCAGTCTCCCTTGTACATAAGTCTCCCTTGTCAATCATCTCACAATTGTCAGAGGCCACAATCTTGGTGGCATTTGCCAATAACTTTGTGACAAATTTGGCAGCCACCTCCTGTTGTTGTAACAATAGGCTGTTATCCACAGCAGTGCTTGCATTTAGGCCAACATGCACATTGTCAGTGACATCTGCGGAATCAGCATCAGGCTTCACATGTGTGGACAAAGCCTCTGCTATCAGCAAGGTTGTCTGACCAGGAGTCACCTCTGGTTGAGACACCTCCAGGGGACACCTCACGGGGATCTTCCGACTCCGTTTACCCTTCTGCTGCAGCCGCTGCTCTTCTTCCTCCTCCTGGCGATCACGGGGATTGCCGCGATAGCAGCAGCTGAATGTGTTCCCCATGTTTTGACCAGGGACCTAGCCGGCGTTTCAGGTCCTCAGGTCGGGGAAAGAAACTTAGTATCCACAATGTGGACCTGTGTTTGACGGACCAACAATGGGTTCAGCGACAGTCTGTGTTCAAATTCTACATTCTACAAATCTAAGCCTACATCTTTAAACTTAAAATTACTGTATATCATCTGAAGAAAAAAACGTAGGCTATTTATTCGTCAAATATTCTGCCACCTACCAGAATTGAAGCTTGGAGCCACTAGGAAACTTAAAACTTTCTTTTGACGAGAGAAGAACCGCCTCTCACAGTTGTGTAGAGATGAATGATGTTCGAAGGAACGTTGCGGTAAAATCCACGGATCATAAGGATTCGTCATAAAAGGTTGCGAATCTTAATTGTGACGTGAAACTCGGGCCTTGCCAACGCATTCGGCCCTCAAGCGCCCCCAAAGAAAATAGGCTATATTGTGCGATTTATTTCTCTAAGATTGTTGTAGTCTTACAGTCAACATTATGTTATGTTGAAAGTTGAAAATGTGTTGTACACACGTTTTGGACGTTCTCATCATGTTCGTCAGGCCACATCCTGGCATTGAATTTGGATCGATTGCTCAGAGCTGTCCTCTTTAAAAGTGCTGAAACGGTTTGCCCGTTTTATTCCTTGAACACAGTAACGTTTTTGGGCAGAGCAAAAGCCAAAACATTTTTTCATTGACCGGAAAGTATCATTTATCAAGCGCTAGGAAGCACGGTCAGTAATCCCTCACCCCTTCAAAAAATAAACAAATAAATAGATACATACTAAGTGCAAACTTTGCAACTATAATAATTTTAAACTTTAACTATAGCCTACTGACAACTTCCTTTGTTTTGTTCATGAAGCCTAGGAGATGTTTAACCTGTATGTATAGTGTGTGTCTCAGTTAGGCTACGAAAATTATATAAACTCTTTGGTGTTACATTAATGCCATCCTTGTATTAATGGCTCCTTCACCGATCAGACAACTGTTAAGTCAGATGTCTGTTAAGAAAATAAATAAACAATAAAATAAAGACAGATGAACATAGGGTAGGTATGCTTTAATGTAGCTCACTCGAGCTCAGGATGACAAATAAGAGTTACATACTGTATGCACATGGTGAAAGTCAGGGAGGGACACGGGTATGTCCAAATAGGGTGGAGTTAAGGGCTGCTGGTGGGGGGATTGGGGCCTTATACAGGCCACAGGTTTCTGGGACAACAGCTGTCAATAAAACTATAACACTATTATCATAGCACTATGATAATCATATCACTTGATAATCATTATTACACATATATTTCTTTACACACATCGACAAACACCCATTCCCTTATTTGTACTGTTATGTTGTTATGTTATTCCTCACTTGTAAATACATGTTTACACTACATGTTATCAAAATAAATTTTTAATAAAAAAATAAATGTTTCTCAAAACTTTATGCAAAGCTGTCAACCCTAAACCTGAAAGTCTTAAAGTCTAGTTAATTTTGCGTTTTTATAATATACAAACATCTATAGGCTACAACCTTATCATTTAGGGGCTACGCTGGTCTCTTTGAACACATTTGCTCTTTGAATTGTCAGTAAAAATTGTATCCAGCTTTTTATGCTATTGGTGCTGAAAGCAGTTTGTAGGTACAAAATGAAGATGTCATTGGATGGCATCTGTGAGTGATATTGTGAGAAAGAAGAGTTCCTGGGCCAGGTTGCCCCGGAATGATCCAGGACTGGGGCATCGCCAAGGTAAGCATGGACAGCCTCTTCTCTGTTTGGCCGTCTCCCCCATGGCAAGTCACCTATCCTCACTTCCTTACATTGGCTCCTTGGGAAAAGTCGAATTTATTTTAAATTACTCCTTACATATAAAGCTCTTAATGGCCTTGCTCCGGCATATATTAAAGACTTACCTGTTTCCTACCACCCTTTCAGACCTATCAGACCCATAAGGTCACAGAATGCACTCTCTCTCTGAATTGAATTGAACACCAACTCAGGCCTGAAAATGAAGAAGAAGGTCCATCGTGGAGGAGGTGATGCCCACGCTGGCTCAACTGCCCACTAGTCTCGCTGCCAGCCCTTCACCATCCATCCCCTAGGTAAACACCAATAACAGGTAGAATGCGTTAAGAAAGGGGCTTTTTAGATTAGTCTTTTTAGATTATTTTTTGGATACTTTGATTCTTAAATCAGTGTTTAATTGCTGCTCTGTCACAGCAATTTGGAGGCACCTGTTCTAAAGTTAGTGAACATATTAGCCATTGAAATGGGCTTTGTATGGGAATTTGAATGCTGCTGTCCATAGAGATCACAAACATCCAAATGTTTGTGAGGAGCCTCGTTTCCTTAGGCCTGTCATTCTCATGTCTAAATATGCAGAGGAAGGTCAGAAGGGCACAGAAATCAGCGAAACACAGGATCTAAGGAAAAGTACCGCACCTAGCCTATTAGTAATTCATTCATTAGTGAGGCCCCCCTTCCAGGACTGTGTGTGTGTGTGTGTGTGTGTGTGTGTGTGTTTGTTTATCCTAAAGGGAACAACAGTGATTTTGTTAAATTATGTTGTGTGTTAAGAAATACAATTATACACTCAATAGTATTTCAGCAGTCTGATGTGTGCTAGACAAGTAAGTGTGTAAAACAGGCATACCGGTATATAATATTCAGTGATTGGGTCAGATTAGCTTTAAATGCTGTTTAGGTGTTTTGTTTCTGAATCTGCAGCAAGTTGTGTTGTTTTGGGCAATCATTTGCACTCTCCTTTTGAAGAATATAAGACTCATGTGGCTTCTGACCAATGTACTTCTTTTCTTGCACTACATGTGTGTCTTCATTCTAATTTTACAGAATGTATATCTCTTATCCTTTTCATACTTTCTCTTAAGGTTTTCATTTACCAATATTAAGAAGGATAATTTAAGTATTAAATGATTTATATATGTATGTATTTAAATAGAAACTGAGATATTCTTGGTAAGTCTACTACATGGGGTTTAGCACCTTTCTGGGTTGATAGATCATCCTTAGCACCTACATATCTCTCTGTGAGTTGTGTTTGGGATTTTTCAGATGTTTTCATTCGTTTGGTGAATCTCTTGTGCAGAGTTCTGTGAGATAAATGGCTGTGAAGGTTGTTTGGTGCCTGCTTACTCGAGACTGGGGTCCATTTGTGATGTAACCAGAAATCCTCATGCATTTAATGATCATATTCTCTTTAGTGAAAAGACTAGTCTGAAGAAAGACTTCTGTTTAACAAACCCACAGGGTTTCTCTGATGGATCCATTGACTATTAACTATATATACTGTATATATATATATATATATATATAAAGAGACACATACTGTATTTGTGTTTACCAAGTATTTGTCCTGAAAGGACCTTCCAGTTGAGATCACTTTGTACAGTCAGTCTTCTAAGGGCGTTTGAATACGCGTTATGACATTTTCATCAGTGACCGTCACAGTAAAAACCTGGATCAAGGAGCACCACATGTATTGAAAATAATTATGTAATTATATGACATAGTGAAATTGCATAAATTAAAGTATTAGCTCAATAAAAGGGAAAACCAATTATACAGGAAAAGCAAAAGGAGATAAATGATAATTACTCCAAATTATTGTAAGGATCAATGTGGCCCACAAACCCAGAAGTGGTTAGTTTCTGCAGCTGAGTAGATGGCAGCATTTTGTGGAACCAAGATCATATCAGTCAGATTATTACTTATCATTACCCATTATGAGTTGAAAATTAGTTTATGTGGAAATCATGGATGCAGGTGCAAAACAATAGCCTTTATCGTTCAAAGGAAGTACTGCAGACAAAATACACAGTATAGTCTTAAGTATGATGCTGAAAGAATATATTTATGTGAAAATACGGTGTTAAAGACGATTGGACCCTGATCACTTGGGTCAACAATCAAGATGCTGCAAAAAGGCTGGTTGGCCAGTCATTGAGGTCCGAGAAAGGATTGGTTGTGTGACCAACTGGAACATTGTAGTGGTGGTCATCCTCGGTAACCAAACAGACAGAGGGCCAGTCCTGAAGGTGTTCAACAGGGTAATGTGTGATGAACTCCTCTGAGTTAGTCCTGTGGAGGCGGCACACCTTAACCGTGCAATGCAGTGCATATCCCAGTAGGAACATTTCCATCTATGATGCAGAAATTAGGAAAACAGTCATGATGGGCTATATAACAAAATAATGCAACTTCTCATCTGAGGGCTAAAATCAAAACAACACCAAAACGTGTGTCAAAGTCCCTTTAGATCCTCTCACCTGCTCTATTCCTCCACTGAAGCCGACCTGGCTCAGGTGGTTGGCCATGAATGTGCGAGGGCACGATGATGTATAAATAGCAACCAAATCGGGATGGGCACATCATCACCCTGCTGTATGGCGGTGTAAAACTCCACAGCGCGAGATAGCATAAGAAGTTTGAGAGCTTCCAGGACGCCAATCTCTTCCTCTCCACCCTGGAACAGCTGCTCACAGACACGCCTGCGACCCTCAAGCCCAGAGGACTTTTTAGACACAAACACACACACACAGTGCATACATACACTGTCTAAACTATCTTTATGTGTCATCTAATAGTGTTTTACAACATAACATCATCAAATGAGAGTTGTACCCATATCTGGAGAAGTGCAAAGTGAGCAAATCCAAATGTGAGAAAACAATATTCATATTTGTAGTCTTGATCAGATAAAATAAAACAATTTGCAGAAAGAATCCCAAGACTGATTAATTAAAAATATTAAATCCAGTGCTGCCTTTGATATAGAAAGACAGAGTAGATGCTGATTAGTGTGCAATATGTTCAACAACATACAACATTACAATATGTCTTTCTATATATAAGGTGAAGGGCATACCAATAAAAAGGAGTCTTACAGTAGCTAGTCAGGAGGCTGGCTAGTGCTCATGAGTGCCTGCAAGAAAAGCAGCAGCCACCTGGCTGTCTGCAATTGCAGGCTCAGTCTCTCTCTCTCTGGGCTGAGTTATCCTGAGTCATCAAATCATTGATGTGAGAAGATTGACTTTCAGCCTGGCATACCACTCTCTCTTCTTTTCCATTATCCATGGCAAGATATGAGGCCACAATCTCAGTGGCATCTGTCAATAGCTTTGACACGAACCTTGCAGCTACCTCCCGCTGCTGAAGGAGTGTGCTTTCATCCACAGCATTCACATGCACATCAATGACATTTGCTGGTACGGGAGACTCTTCTTTGTCAGTCTCCTTAGCCAGGAGGTTTCTATTGGTGGTCCCCTCATCAATATTTTCAGATGCCACGATCTTGGTTTCATTTGCCTTTAGTTCTGACAAAAATTGTTCTGCCACCTCCTGCTGTTTTAGGAATAGGCTGTTGTCCACAGGAGGGCTTGCACTTCCATGAGCTTTGTCCGTGACAACATTTGAGGCTTTAGCATCAGGCTTCACCTGTATGGGCAAAGCATCTGCCTCAGGCAAAGCTGCAGGAACCACTTCTGCTTGAGGTAAATACGACTCCAGGACTGAGTCTACCTCTTCAGTCTCCCTTGTACATATGTCTTCCTTGTCAATCATTTCAAGATTTTCAGAGGCCACGATCTTAGTGGCATTTGCCAATAACTCTGTGACAAATTTGGCAGCCACCTCCTGTTGTTTTAGAAATACGCTGTTGTCCACAGCAGGGCTTGCATTCACCTGCACGTTGTCAGTGACAAAAGCTGCAGAATCAGCATCAGGCTTCACATGTGTGGGCAAAGCATCTGTCTCCAGCAAAGATGCAGGAACCACTTCTTCTTGAGGTAAACAAAACTCCAGGACTGAGTCTACCTTTTCAGTCTCCCTTGCAAACATGTCTCCCTTGTCAATCATCTGAAGATTTTCAGAGGCCACGATCTTGGTGGCGTTAGCCAATAATTGTGTGACATATTTAGCAGCCACCTCCTGTTGTTTTAGGAATAGGCTGTTGTCCAAAGCAGAGGTTGCATTCACTTTGTCGGTGACAACTGCAGAATCAGCATCAGGCTTCACCTGTACCTCTACCCCCAGAAAAGCTGCCTGTCCAGTCTCGAGTAGTCTGAGCGCAAATTGACTGTTTTGGTGATGAAAATACTCAATGTCAATGGCCTTTATCCAGTTCGATAACACCATTATTTAAATCACTTGTAAAATAGGTTAAGATATGCCCATGGGCTGCAATCAATCTTCGGGGTAGGCAGGGATGTGTGCCTTGAAGCGTGGACCTAGCCAGCGTTTCAGATCCTTAACATTGCCTTGTCCCAACTGAGATGCGTCAATGCCATGAAATTTAAATTCAACTTATTTTCCCCTTAAAATATTGAAACTTGAAACTTCCACATCACTGCATTTCTGTTTCCTCTTTTCACAATTTGTTGTGTCAACCTTTTGGGAAATAAATAAACATGGTTGCAAATGTCTTAAACATTCACAAATGGTTGATTCACTGATCATTTCAATGCTGGACAAAGTGCAAAGTCTCAACTCAGTTGATTAACTAACAATGGAATAATGTATTTAAGAATTTTAGAATTGGGAAGTTTCTTCACTAAAATTTTGATCACATTGAACTACAAAACACTTCTGAACTTGTCTTATCTGCTTGCTAGACATTCTACCTTCACTTCAATGTAAACTTATTTGTGTGAACTTACTGTAATGCCGTGTTCTGTTACAAGTCTTCTTCCCCATCTTTTGTTGTCTGTATTGTTGTTTGTTTAGTGATGTTTTGGTGTGATCAGTATAATTGAATTTCAATAAAACATTTATTGTTTCAGAAAAGTTACTATACACCAAATTAATCTAAACACCATTTACTACACACATATTTTCTCTAAAGGCACAAAGAGTGATAATTGTATGGATTAGTATTGCCAGAAAAATCTCAGATCACTGATTTGGTTTTACAATGGTTAAGCAACATATCAGCTAAAATATTAATTGTAGAAATAAGATATACACCCAAATACCCCTACCCAAAAAGAAAGAAAGAAATAAACGTACAGAAAGTCAAACAGAAATAGAACCTTTGTTTAGTCTGGATTTACTCTGTAATTGACAGTTGTATCTTTGAACCACTAGGGGGCACAAAATGAGGAGAAATACAATCATTAGCCGTCTTGTGTGGCAACACTATAACATCATTTTGAAATCTTGAAAGAGCCAAGACCATGGCTTCCCATGTCTTAAGGGAAATTCTTTCCATTCCATTCAAATTAGTACAGGACATGGTGGCATGCAAAGGTAAGGATTACAATTGTGTTACGAAACTAATATCTATAGTAGTAGACTATGCAATACAGTTAGCAGAACAGTATAATTAGCTCCACCTTCCTCTTTCCAATTACATGAAATCCATGCAAATATGGAAAATAAAGAAACTGCATCCACTACAGGATGATCAGATTCATTTCCTCCAAGGAAATAGTCCACAGTGTATATGTAGCATCAGAGAGAATACGTCACATAATAAGCACATATTATTCATTGTCAATTAAATCATTTCTTTTATCTCCATTTACTGGATTAGATATTTAACAATTTAGTGTTTCCAAGTTTCCCCACTAAATCTTAACTAAATTAACATGGTAACCATTAACTATCATTTGTGGAAAACATACTTTGCACCACAACATTTCTACTAGTGGTCCACTTCGTATGGCTGTAAGGGATGAATACCAACAGGCTTTTGGCAAGCATCCGCTTGTGTATATTAAATAGGCTACAGTGCGCGTGTGTGCGCGCACGCTAATCGCCAATATCAATCATGTGCATGTCAGTTGACGACACTGACGAAGAGGCGCGCTTTCTCCGGCTCGATGCAGTGTGGAGCATGCTGGGGTGGAATCCTGTGTGCCTACGCGCATGCTTGGTTAGATGGTCACTCCTCATGAAGCATTTGTCGCATAGCGGGCAGGTGAAACGTTTTTCGCCAGTGTGCGTCCGGATGTGACGTGTCAGCTCATCAGAGCGGGAGAACTTCTTGGCACAGTCTGGCCACTTGCACTGGAAGGGTCGTTCACCTGGAGCCATATCCAGGAGAGCGTGACAGAAGAGATAAAGAGCAAGTGAGGAGTTACTACAATTAGCTTATAGATATGCTACAATAAAAGCTCTTTAATTACTTTTTTAAATAATAATAATAAAAAAAAAATCACAGCACATGCCATGAGTAATCATTTAAATCGTACACGTAGACCTAATACAAATTACTGCCCTTGTAAATAGGTCCTGACCACACAGAGGTTGATCACAAATGACCACGTGCAAGCTGTTTACAATATGGGGTGGGTGGGGTAGTGGGGTTATATCAGGTCAAAGGGAAGTTATAAATTTTGCAGTCAAACATGTCAAGAACACATGTGAAGAATTAGGGTCTATTCTTCTTGGCATAACAAAACAGAGTAGTGGCTTTTGGGGATATCAGTCTTGAACAGATTTAGATAATGTCTTATTGATAGGCTAATATGCTGTCCATAGTGCTATATAAATAATATATCGACAACATGGCAAAATGGGCGTTTTAATTATGTGGTTTGCACCGCATTGAACGCTAGTATGACTAAGCTTCACCAGAAAGCCTGGCGCACTGACATGAAGTCACACCCCCGTACCGTTCCGTATTGGCCTGACAGAAATATAACTCAAGTCAACAACACGTCTACGTTAAGCTACACACTGAATAACCCATATGACCAACTCGTTTTCTCCTGTGCCCTGAAGGACAGCAAAACGCTTTGGAAAGTTATAGTATCAGAACACAATCACTATATTATTTGCCTGCAACCAACCTGTGTGAACTCTTAAATGGGCTTTAAGGTGAGATGATTTCCCATAGGTTTTCCCACAGTCACTGAAGGGACAGCAGTGCCTTTTTTCCTGGGGCACTTGTAACCTCCCGGTGCGCCGATGGCAATTCTTAACGTTAACCACCCTAGTATTTGGTGGACAGCGTCCGGTTAAGGGATTCCGTGCCTCATCCTGCTCTCGGTTTTCCCATGCTGTCGATTCTGCGTCACCATCGGCCAAACATTTGCCTGTGCCAATATTGCTTTGAGCAGACGAGTCGCACTGCTTCAAGTCAAGCAATATCATTGCTACCATCAGCAAAGTCCGGTTTTCTTGATTTTCTTTTGTCAAGTCGTCCATGGGACAGTCACTTGGGCCCAAACAAGAGTCCAAACACTTCTCAGAAATATCTGACATGACAAGTAAATGTTGATGGTAGTAGTCTACTAAGTAAACGTTTTAAATCAACACAGCAGTCCTATACAGCTACGGATCTTCACATGTGTCCTGGGTGATATGGGTACCCTAACAACAAAACAGCGATTGTCGAGATTTCAAGAAACATGCGGCTGGGTCCCCGTGTTTTCGTGTTTTCTCCAGTGTTTCCACTCTAAATAGCAATAGTAGCCTATTCCTGTGAAAAGGGTCGTCACACCAAAGACTGAGAAGGGAAATAGGCTACAGAATAAATACTCCTCATTAAGAGCTCAAATTAGTTTTGATGGCCGAGAAAGCCTTTTCATACTAGGCTATGCTGCCCAAAAGAACCTTGCACTCTCCTTGGTCCCCACTGAAAGACGCACATGGCTCAACACCATTCGTTTTACTGTATTTCATGATGCCTTCTCAAAGTAGCAATTTCGCGGAATCCCACGGTGTCATCCTGTATCTGGTAAACGATTGGGCAAGAGTTTCGGTGACGCTTTTTGTATGCCTAGAGAATTCGTATAGGAGGAGAAGGTTTACTCGCAAAATCCTTACGAGGGGTTCTGTAACGAGAGGGCGCGCTTGAGCAGGTGCAGAATGTATGGGGAACTATGGAGCTGCATCCCCTAAATAATACATTTTATTGGATTTGATTTTTCTCTCTCTTATAATTGCCATCAATCATATAATGCAAATATGTTTTTTTTTTTAAGATTTTTTTGTTTATTTGTAAACAAGTCAATCATTGACGCTGTAGCAGAATGCTATAGGGTGCAAAAACTGTTCACATAATGAAAAACGTAAAGGACATATAGCTAGTTTCAAAATTTCAGTTTTGACATATAGTCCATGCCCACGAGACTTACCGGCTCTCATTGAACCTTTCAAGATAGTAGGTCTTTAGGTTCAGTAAATCAGCCAACCTCGACTTTGTAATAAATAATGAACTTATTTGACAAATATTGCAAATGTAATATTTAGGCTAGTTTAAGTAACTTATATAATATAATGGAAACTATGGTATTTTTATTTACTTATATTTAGCCTACTGCCTACTGTTACTTATATTTAGCCTATTTATTTAAAGGCCTAAATGCATACAAAGAGGGAATAAATATGATGCAGTGAAAGCAAATTGGCCTAGTGTTCTGTAAAAGGCAGGAGACACTTTTCTGAGTTAACACAAAGTGATGCTTCTTGATCCAGTTCCAGTCCCAAATGTCATGGCACGCAAAAAAGAAAGGTGATAATAAAGCTGGTTGGTCCCGACATAGTTGATCAGCCGTTGGCTTCTGGCTTCGGACATGCCCATCAATGCAAAACACTCTATGGTAAACTAGCCTACTGCACATTGTCAAGACTGAGGGTCATGATAATTAGATTGTCCTAGCTTGTGTTATGGCAAGATCAATTCCTATTGTTAGGATGCACTCTGGAATTTTGCTTTTAGTGATGTAATATACAACTCGAGTTCGTGAGGTCAGCAGCCTATTCCATAGAAGGACCGAGGCCAACAGGTGTCCTCTTAAGTTAAAAGAGTGTAAGAGTCAGAAGAGTAAGAGAGAGGCATATGTGTAAGAGTAGTTCCTGTAAGCTGGCCCGTGAAATAGATAATTTGCTATACGGAGGTGGATTTAGAACGATATATTTTTTTCTGATACGCAGCGCTGCTTCACACTATATCATGTTCTGGTAGGCTATGGTGAATTCGCAAAACACTTCCTAGTTGTGGCATATCACAGCTGGTCCAAAAACCCACGTGAGCGGCAACGCCCCCCTACAGTGTTTTCTAGGAAGTGCACGTGAATCGGCGTAAACAGTTGTGTGTGGAACAGTTTGTTTACTATGCGCGAATGCAGAATAGAAAGGTTACATGTAGCCGACAAACGAATATTTTCTTTTCTCAGCAAATTTGCAAATGCGGTTTCAACTTTAAATTTGTTTATACTTTGCGATGTGATGCAATGTAGGCTAGCACATAATAGTCCAGCCTTATTATTTTTCAGATAGCCTAAGGTCTGATCATAACGTGGAAACGTTTGCTTTGCATGTAGCCTAATGTAGAGCAAAGTTGTAGGCTATAACACAATAAGCAAAATAACTTGAGCCTTATAGGTTACAATAACATCCTTCTTACGTCACGGGTGTTATTGATGTGTGTTAGACTGCCCTTCCCTGACTTGGCGTACGTGTTATTTTGAGGAACAAAATGTTCTCAGGAGATATGTGTGCCTCCCAGCACCTTTGCTTCTAGTGGACCATAACGCTTTATAGTCAAATTATGTAGTCTATTTGGGGTACAAACAAGTTTCACTGTAGATCTCGATGTAGTTGGTTCATTATAATAACTGTAAGAAATCCGTTTCAATGTCATTGCTGACATAGCCTATGTGGTATACTTCCACTGGCGTACAGATTGAGATGAGGTGGTGCTAAAGAATTGCCTTCTGTCCAATAAAGTGCCCTTTGAAGGTTTTTTTTATAGGCCTACAGTTTACTGAGGCCAATGTTGACATGATATTTAGAAAAGGTGCGCGATTAAAAGTGTGAAAATAATGGCCCGATGTGTGCCACCTCTGCACACACACCAAACATGCAATTCAATGTGAAGCGCGTTGAAGCAACATAGTTTAGAAACTGGAAGCAACGGCGGACAGGCAGCTCTTCCATTGCCCCACTAGCCAGGTAGTCTAACACATGAATGGAGTGCAATTGCTCTATAAGACCAACCTGTAATTATTTTGATGTGAGCCTGTTGTTGTGAATGTAACACGGTTAAAATATCACATTGACATGCACGCCGTTATGCATATAAAGGTTCAATTCAATTAAATTAAATTTTATTGGTAGGCCTATAGCGCATTTTACAAAAGGCATGTCTCAATGTGCTTAACACAAAGAGGTGAGCTCCTTTGAACCCATTGAATGTGTAGTTTTTGTTACAAATTACAAAGGTGCCGTCCTTAACTGGTTATTACATTCAGCAATGCTTGAAGATATTTACACACTGTGTTGTGACAGAATAGTGACACGGTTTTCATTAGTAGTTTTAGAGGGGTACTGGCTGTAGATTAAATGCCTCAAGGGGTGAATGACTAGCCTATATAGTTTAGAGTAGGGATGAGACATGATTTTCGAATAGTCGAATATTCGATATGCGTTCGAATATCGGATATTTATTTCGAATAGGGTACTGTTTAAGCCATCTCACTTAAAGAACTCCGAAAAAACACGGAACAGAAATAAAGACGTTTCAATAGCCTATGTATCATATTAATTCAGGCTGAAGGTGTCTAACAGTAAAACTCCCTCCATGCACAGAGACTAGGCCTATGACTTTTGTTTGCCGTTGTTGTTCCCAGGTCCAAATGAGCTCGTCAAAATCCTGTGCAAATCTAGAATTTGTAATGAAAACATGATATAAGCAATGTGGTGTATTTCAACAGTATGTCTGTGTGTATGTTCATACTTGAAATTTAAGGCAGTGTTTTTGTTTTTGTCAAACTTTTTTTGTTAACTTCCAACAGGCCAAAGGAGAACCTCAGAGAGTCAGTAATGGATACTGGACAAATTCACTGAATCATGAATTTATTTAGTAACACATGCCGAACGTTCTATTCACATTAAGGTATATTAAAGAAAGTAGGGCTGTATTTGCATCCAAATACTTACTACTCCAACAATTTGCCATCCACACCCACTTCTGTTGCCTGACACCCAAGCCAACACCATCCCCCGCCCCCATTTCTCTCTCACACACACACACACACACACATACACGCACACACACACACACACACACACAGACACACACACACATACTGGGTGATAACAGATTGCATCCTCTGAGGAAGAACAGCATGCATCAAAGGACACTACATGAACCAAGGCCCTTCAGTTAAAACTACAATATTATTGCAGAAAACATGTGCTTGGGCTCCTTAGTAGCATACAAGTGCTCACCAATAAATATAAAGAAAAAAAAAAAAAAAAAAAAAATTCACATAGGTGGTATTTAATTCACAAACCTGTATGCTACAATTTAGGAAAATATTAAGAAAATACTGTACATGAAGTTTCCTCATAACCTTTTGGCACAATGCTAGGTAGGTTTGTCCTTATTGGTGTGTGTCTGCCATACAACGACTTGTCATAAATTCTTATAGATTTATTTATTAATACCTCTTACAACAATCACGACTACATTTACAGGGCATGTACATGTGACCATCAGCTGGCTTTGGGCAAGTCTAAGTTCAGGTCTCAAGCAAGTTAAGTGAAATGCTTATTATGAGTGGATTTTAGAAAATCCATTTCATAATTATAAAGCTCAAAAGGGAACTCAAAATTGTCAGACAAAGACAAAAAAAACAAAAACATTAGGTTCCTGCATCAAATTTAGCTATGCCAGTGAGGTGTTAAAAAAAAAAAAAAAAAAAAAAATTCAGCCAGCCACACGTGCCTGGGAGAAATTATTAAATAGTTGTCTTTATTACTGCCTCATGTGTAGTTGGAAGAAGCTTATCCTTTTCAGACATTCATCTCATTTCCTCCACATCCTGATTTCACAGTGATTAGAGAAGGAGAAGGAAAAGGACAAACTAATTTTCTTTGTATTTGCTGTAATAATATTTTATTTTCTTTTATATATATATACATATATATATATATATTTATTGGACACCAAGATACCCAGAGCCTTTAAAAACATGCTTGTCCAGTCAGCACTGTGTAGTCACTTTTCCAAGCTGGTGAATTGCCATCCTGTCATACTATGATGGCTTAGTCAAGAACAGGTTGACTCCATTGTTACGGAGCACTGATAGATCAGTAACGGCAAGGGTACCATTTTACAAAAACAAGTGAAAAGAGTGAAATTCGTTCTATTACCTCTCTCTCTCTCTCTCTCTCTCTCTCTCTCTCTCTATCTTTGTAGAATTGCACATGGATAAGGCAAAAGAGATGATTGTGTTGGTAAAGATACTATATGCATTATGATGGCAGCTTCCTTCGATATCTTCTCAATGCAAACCTACTCTTACTCTATAACACCTGGCTGTACTGGTCAGAAGTACTGGCAAGCACTGCTTTAGAGTCAAGAGACCATATACTTCTTAACCAAGGATGGCCTCCAAAGCTTGGTAGTGCACATAGTTTTCATGTATTGCTCAGAGTTTTTTTTTTTCTTTTTACAAAGTCAGACTGTCTTTTTTTTTTTTTTTTTTTTTTACAATTATCAGGGCTGGGTTCTGGCTTTTTTAGATCTCAGAAAATGATTAGGTTAGTATGCATGCATACACGTACATAGCCTACTGTAATATGTATATTGTGGTTTAAATTAGGATAGAATTAAACCTGTCTGTAACATTTTATTTATTGAATGTATCCTTCCCTTGATACCAAAATACTGATTAAAAGAAGACTTTAAATCGACTTAGATTTTCAAATAGAAATGGTTCTACAATGATGTTTTGGAGGTAAAAGACACTAACAACAAACATAGAACAATCAAGAATCTCAAATGAATGCTGAGTAAATATAAAGTATTTATATAAATGTAAAATATTTCCTATATTTAGTTTTATACAATAGGCTATGACAAACAATTATATAGTAATAATATAATTTTAAAAATATTATTTGAAATATGTATTTTAGGAGGCATGTTAACTCATATTACATATACATAAAAGATAAAATGGTATGCATCAAATGGAGCTCACTGTTTTTGATTGTTTGATAATTGAATTTCTTAATCACCCCTTTAGGTACACTTGATGAAGTAATTCCATTTTAGATTTGGCCAGTATTTAGTGGTGAACTTGATATTTTAGAGCAACTGTGATGAGATTACCAAAACTGCACTCCATTTCACGTGCATCTACAGCTTCCCTGCCAATGACAAGTGAGAAATCTTCAAGTTTGAGGTGTGCATACCAGAAAACAACATGGTCTAAAGTGCATACTGTATGTCCCAATCTTCGTTTCCATCTTTGACATCTTGCATAGCAAGTGTTACAATATGTTGGGTTTACATACAAATCACTGTGTCCGTATCCAACTAAAATTAGAAATCAGAAACTACTACCTGAACCCTTGATGTTTGGCACTTAAATCAATAACAAGCCATACAGTTTGGGTTTGTAACATGTGAAATGTAACACTATGGCTGTGGTATGGTGCAAAGTTTAAAAATCTGCAACTAAAATCCTGCCTAATTAAAAGCGCTATGGTACCCCCTTGTGGTGAGAAAGAGACCATTGCAAAGACACAAGCTTTTGGCTTCATGTATCCTTTAACAACAAGCAATTACTTTTCTGCTTCCGATATCAGTGAAGAGTTGGCCCGAATTATGAGGAATAAAACCTATGTTTACAACTATGTATGCCGTCCATAACAGATGGCATTGTGACCTGTTCTGTTAAGGAATTTTTAAGAAAACCCACAATTTCATCATTACCATTCATCATAACCTCCAACTGATGCATGTGATCCATGAATGGTTTAGAGTGGTAAAGCATCCGTGGTCAAGAGGGCATTAGATCACTGATACAGTCAGCATTCTATCAGAATTTCCCTTTTCTGTGAATGTTTGGCTTGTTGAATTACCCCCATACTGCACGCGCACACACACACACACACACACACACACACACACAAACTGGGCAGCAAAAGAACTGATTGTAAAAGTGGGATAATCTATGGAGTGATCTACAATTTATATACACAGACTGGAACAACCTTAGCAAAATCTCTATGCCCACACAGGTCTCAGGGTTATCTAATCTGTGAGCCATTTTGGCCCTCCAAATCAAATAAACGAGAAACTGTTGGAACAGTTTTTGCAATGGTTGGTTCCTTTAGGTATTCTTAAAGATGTATGTTTGATTACCAGGTGTCCCCAAAAGATGTAGGATTTATGTCCCCAACATGTAGTAACTCCAGAGATTTTGAGAGAGAATTAAGCTTT
This sequence comes from Limnothrissa miodon, assembly GCA_017657215.1. Taxonomy (NCBI): domain Eukaryota; kingdom Metazoa; phylum Chordata; class Actinopteri; order Clupeiformes; family Clupeidae; genus Limnothrissa; species Limnothrissa miodon. The sequence continues at coordinate 16,644 of JAGFZM010001220.1, forward strand.
GCCAAAGCATGCAATGGAAGGGGCCAACTTAGAAATCACATGAGGTAGAGGACCATTTCCATCCAGTCTGCCTCCCCATCTTTCCCTGGGCCCACACCACCATGGAACCCACCACCATCATGTGAAATTGTGCCTGTTGTCGAAGCTTCGGAAGGCAGCCGGCTTGGCCAACTTTCTCATGGACAGGCTGTCAGTTTTACCCTCTGGTCGAGCCCCTGACTTGCTCCTTTGGAAGGGGTTCTTGGAAGAGGAGGTGGCAGACGAGGACGAGGTGGCAGCACCATGGCCGCGCTCCATCCTCTCGGTGATGGAGAAGCTCTTGCGAGCGTAGGCGCTGGTGGAGTGGGAGTCCTCGGAAGAGGAGCAGCTGTTGGCTCTCTCGAGCCGGGAGAACGGGGAGCAGTAGGGCCCGAGACCCATGCCAAGGTCTGACCCTCCTCCTCCTCCTCCGCCTCCGCTGCCACTGCCGCCCCTCTGAGAGGCTCGGCTGGACTCCGCCAGCATCTCTCCTGGGTCCTCTGGGTCGGACTCGGCGTGACTGAGCTCAGCCTCACGTTCTGGGTGGGCAGTACCCATGTCCTGGGGCTTGTCGAAGGTGAACGACCCTCCGGGGGAGTCGGATCGCTCGGGCATGGGGAAGGCGGTGGAGACACAGCGAGTGTCGATGCAGTCCGTGATGCTGGTGTACTCGGCCGCTTTGACCGGCATGCTCAGGCCGCCGTAGTATGGGCGTGATGAGAACATCATGCTGTGGGACTTCACCAGTGGGGGGTCGTCCGGGAACAGCCCTCCGGTGGCGGAGAGGAAGCGGCTGCTCTTGGAGCGCTCTAACAGCCCAGCCGAGGGCGGCGGAGATGGGTCCAGGTCCCAGGGCGGCAGGCTTTCAGGAAGCAGTTGCCCGGAGCAAAGGGACAGGTCGGCTGCGGCGCTGTCGTCGTACATCACTGTGGCGTCTGACTGTCGGTCACCAGCCCCCATCGACCCAGACCTCCTGCTGTAGTCCCTTCCCCCAGATAAGACGGCTTCCATGATTTCGGAGTGGAGAGATGACTCCCGCGCCAAGGGGGGCACCATTCGGATGGGCTCAAGGAAGCTCTCGGCAGCGGGAGCCTCCTCCGAAGCCGACACGTAGATATCGATGCAAGACGACGGCCGGTGGTGCTGTGACACGGACAGCGTGTTGATGGGAATTGGCTTGGTGTCCTTGGAGTTGGCACCCGAAGCCACCGACTGGGAGCTGTTGGCCCGATGGAGGCTCAGTGAGCGCTCCTTGAAGAAGCTCTCCACCCTCTCGGCTGCGCCCCCAACCCTGGCGCCACCGACGTAGAAGGAGTGACTGCGAGGGCGCGGGGCCAGGCTTGTCGGCGAGGTGGGAGAAATGGACTCCTCCGCACCTCCCTGCTCGAGGGACTCAGACAGGCGGTAGGTGGCCCCCTCCTGGCTGTTGAAGCTGCTCTGCCGCAGGATGTAGTTGGCGTCGGTGCAGTCGGAGGACGTCCGCGAGCGTACCTTGTTGACCTCGGCCCGATCCAGGCCCGTCACTCGCTCCAGGGTCAGGGCGATGCGGCTGATCATCTCCTCCATCTGGGCCAGGCGAATATCAACAGTCTGGAGGGATGCCTTCATGAAGTGCTCCCGCTCATTCACTTCCTCCAGACGCATGGCCATATTCTCCACCCTGAGGGGAAAGAGATTGAGAATGAGAGATTGAGACTGGGATTGAGATTAAGATTGAAAACAGTCATCTGTTGTATTGTAGGGAAATAAGGGAAATGCAAAGAAGAATGTCTTGTAAAATTAGCGGAGCTTAGCTGAGATAATACTTGTATGTATGTATGTATGAATGCATGTACAATGTATAATACACCATTTTACTGAAAATGGCCAGATTTAAAACTTTTTTTACCTTTTGGTCTGGAAATTGCCACCCTAATGTTAGTGTTAGTGAGATTGAGGTTAGTGTTATTTGAGGTTAAAATAAAAAGGTGTATAGTGGATAGAGTCCTACAAAACCTACAAAAAACAAATTTTATGTAGAAAAAGTCAATTAATGATTGTGTTTTTTTTTTCAAATAAAACTAGTTTTGGTTTACTGCGGTTTGCCCAACCTTTCTGATGTCACCCGGATTCTCTCATCATTGGAGGAGTTGAAGCGGTCATCTTTCTCCCGGAAGTACTCCTCAATGCACTGCTCTTCAAAGTCATGCAAATTCTTCAGTTCGTCCTCTGTGATAAAGAGCTCTGCGGGTTTTGAGATAAACAAGCACTGAGATGTCTTCAGATAGTGTGGGGAAACACAAACATCTGCTGTGAACAGCCATGACATTGTCATTGTATAATTTTTTTTTAATCATCAAGCTTTATTTTTGGTGATTTGACAGAAGAAGCTGATGAGGGCTCTGGGAGGCAATTAGAGCCTCCTCCCTTCCCCAGTAAGTGTGTGTCAAGGGCACTGCAGTATGTGAATTAGGAATGTGACTGCAGTAAAGCATGTACAAAGTGACTGCATGTCTTGAATAAATTGTTTTATTCTGACTGAGTATTTTGATTTTCAAACTTCGGATTAGATATTTTATGTTTAGTGGGCGATGGTGGAGCAGATGGTAGAGGTGCCGTTTGGTAACCGGAGGGTTGCAGGTTCGAGCCCCACTCCATCTGACTACATCGAAGTATCCTTGGGCAAGATACTGAACCCCGATTGCTCCCGGTGGCAGGATGGTACCTTGCATGGCAGCCAGCAACCGGAGTATGAATGAATGGGTGAATGAGAGGCATACATTGTAAAGCGCTTTGAGTGCTCATAGGAGTAGAAAAGCGCTATATAAATGCAGTCCATTTACCATTATGTATATGTAAATTAGGCAGACAGTTTAATCTAAAGCAATGAACAATACAAAAAATGATTTAAAAATGTATAGTGTACTTTTTAGATTAAAGATATGGCTATATTTAATTTAGATAAGAATAAGTCTCTGAACTGTAAGATGAACGATTATGTCTATTTCATTCCACTTTACTATGCAATTAAAAACTTGTGACTTGGTCTGAGAAGCAAGGATAGATAGATGGATAGAGAGAGAGAGAGAGAGAGAGAGATAAGGAATTTAAGGCTAAGAATAAGAAGCAAGAATAAAGATAAGAAGCAAGTCAAACCTTAGGAGCAATGATAGATAGATAGATAGATTGATAGATATAGGTGAATAAAGAGAGATAGACAAGAATAACAAGCAAGAAAAAAACTAAGAAGCAAGTCAGACACAAAAGCAGCCGAACGGCGACTCACTGAGCCCGTAGTCTCGCTCGTCATCGTCACGCTTCCTCCAGCGGCAGCACAGGTGCTTGAGCATCATGGTGATGTGGCTGAAGATGATGAGGGGCGGAGGAAGCACTGGACGCTCGTGGAAGGTCATGATCAGCTGATACCGCTGAAACTTCCACACCTGATTGGAGATGGACTTCACTTCGAAGAAGGTATTGCTACAATTGACAAACACTTGTTATCACGAGAGGAATTATTGCAGCGGATGCTTCTGTGAAGCACTGGAAGCTCGTGGAAGATCATGATCAGCTGATACCACTGAAACTTCCACACCTGATTGGAGATGGGCTACAATTGACAAACAGTAGTTATCACAAGAGGAATTATTGCAGCTTCTGTGAAGAGGAAGTTAAAGTACTGAACTGTCACCCGTCCAAGCATCAAAATAAAAGTGACAGTTTATATACAGCATTACCGCATATCATACAACATTACATCACATTTAGTGGGATTAAAACATCTCATTGCACCCTCTAAACGTATGCTGTGTAACTGGGTCTTTTAATACATGTTCATGTCAGATTTTAACTGACTGATTTAACACATGTGTGGCCCATGTTATTAATAAAGGGGATACCAATAATACCAAATAAGGACTACATAAGTACAGAATGAGAGGTGGGCAGAATCCTCAGCCTACCATCTGAGCTACATGATATAACTGATCACCTATAACATCTTCTTCTCCTCCTACTGTACCTTGACATAGTTATGCCAAGCTTTGTAGAAAATCAAATGGGTGAAATCAGGGGGTGCACTTTCGATTCAGTGAGGTCAAGCATCTCGTGATTTTGTGAATTCAATTTTTGGAGCGAGTCCCTATAAAACTAACGTTAAGAGATCTGAGTTTTGAAAAATGACCTACTTGAACACGGCTATAAGCAAGTTGACCAGTAGGATGTTGGCCACAAGAAGGTAACAGGCCATGATGGCCGGAACGATCCATGCTCCAGTCTTGCATGGTGGGTGCACAATGATTCCGTCTTCTGTGGTAACATTCTGTCCGCATGGAGCTGTGGTGACAGTCAAGAAGGTCAAGCTTTGATTAGGCTTTCTGTGCAGAAATTTAGAAATGTAATCAGTATATTTCATGCACACACACACACACACACATTATCATTCTCAGTTTTTCTCTGCTCTCACACACACTGCTCTCTGCATCTCTCCCTCACACACACACACACACTATTGCATACAAAGAAGGCAGCAAGGGGGAATGTGCTGTAATGGAGAGCATATGTGTACTGAAATGCATACCAAAATATATTATAAATATATTCATCATGTAGGCTGCTTGCATACCCAATATATTTAAACATGTCCTAAATGTTTAAAATATATTGCCACTTATGTGTGCTGTTGTCTCGCAGAGGATGGTTGTGCTGTAGTTTCAAATGCACAGTTTCGTAACACGTTTTTTCCATTTGGGATGGTTCAGTTGCTGTTGGTTCCAACGAAAGGCCACTGGGTAGGACTGAGTTTGAGGTTTGTTCAGGAATGTGGCCCATTCATAAATTTCAGGTAAACACATCACACCAGGAAGCCCAAAGGAAGAGAACTGAAATAGCTGAACTGGTATTTGATATTATATATATATATATATATATATATATATATATATATATATATATATATATATATAAATAAATATATATAATCAGGAAAAAAATGAATTCACATTATTAGTGTTACTTTGATTCCAGAATTTGCCTGAATTGCCTTAATTTCTCTTAATATTTAAATATATCTGTTTGAAAACTCTGACAACTGAACCACGTGAAAAAACATTGGGGTGGATGAGAAGATGGAGCATCAATGTGGATGCCAAGTCGGCTTGTGCGCTTGCGTGTTTGCAACATCAGCCATTTTGCTGTGAATGGGACTGTACTGTAAACATGCGAACACAAACCCCACACACACACACACAGTGCATGTGCATGTGTTTGTTTATTTTCTGTGTTTTGATTGTTAACTTGTTTACAGTGGGCTGTGCAATGAATGGAGGAATGTGTTGATGTGGCTGATGTGCCTTCCCGAAGGGTGGCGATAGACTGGCCAAGGTGGTAAAGGGGGGCGGGGAGAAAGAGTGGAGAAATATAGCTTAGGGTGAAGGGTGATGGCTTGTGGGTGGCCAAGAGCAAAGCTTTCATGACTTGGGTTCTCCGCTTGTATAAACATGCCTGGTCAAGAGACACATGCATTGAATCCCTGTCATGTACGTCATTAGAGCCCAGCTCCCGAGAGAGACAGAGAGAGAGAGAGGGAGATAGGGAGGGTGCATGAGAATCTGTCAATAAAGGATTCTCGACTCAGGCACGGGCAGGTGGAGGTGGCGGGGGTGCTCGGGTTTATGAGTATGGCTTTGGTGAGACTGGGATGATGCTGGTGAGGGCCTTTGCTGTATTTAATAATTCATTCAGGTTGTGACTGTTTATATTTGGGTAAAATCTTATATGTATATATACATATATGAGATGGACCATTGTTACGCCAGGTTCCATGAGTTCGAACCATGTTATTTTCGACCAGCCAGAGTTTTTCATTCAGCCTGTGCTGTAGCTTCCTACTATTCCCTGAATCTGAAACAAAGAATCACAGCGTTATTTCAGCTCTCTTGTCTTTGGGCCAGCATACAAACACACACACTCACACACACAGACACACACACACACACGTATGCAGAGCGCAAACACATACTGCACACACTAAATCATGTGACGGTATGCACAAATGTGACTGCAGTATAATGATTCAATTAAGGTCTGAGGTCCTAAATGTGCCAATTTGATTGGTTTTCCGAGACAGGCTAAGGGATGTTGGTAACTATGTGAAGTCGGAGTGCATGCATTAAATCCGCTCGTTAATCGCGTTAACTTACAGTATTCTGGTGGCAAAGAACAAAGGGCACTAGCAACAGTCATTAAAAAAAAAAATAATAAAATAAGTTTTTGATGATTCAGAAACTCCTCATGAAGCAGAAGTTTCTAGTTCAACAATAGTTGGAGAACGGCTAAAAATGTTTGCAGCGCTGACGGAGTAGGTTTTGCAGTGCAACAGCTCAAGGTCTCAACCTTGCTCTGCACAAAAGAATGTTGATAAAGGAACACGGAGCAATGATGATTCACAGTCGTGTTCCTTAGTATGTTTTTACACGTTGACCACTTTGCTATTCACTCACAGCCTTTTTCACATGGGCAGATACGCGGTATATTGTGGTAGGAAAACACACTTCAGACTGCAAAAAGGGGAGAAAAAATACCGTTTCACACGTTGTTCCAAACTAGGACAAATTTACAGGGACGTGAAGACGGGGGGGCGAGGGTGGGGGGGCGGGGGGGAGGTGGGCAGGGGGGTTAGCCAGCCCTCCGGAGGACTGCGCAAATAGTTTATCATAACCTGAACAACTTGTTCTTAATGTTCTGGAACATTTTGTTATGGGATAAACATGGAGCATAGTCATCCCACTTTCTTGAACTTTCTGCCGGAGGCTACCACAGTTCTACAGCCACCCAGGCCCTCCTGCGCTGCCAGTTTGGTAAAACGGATGAAGTAACACTCTTACGGTCGATCTGGTCGGCGAACACCTCTCCGTAAATCATCCAGTATGGCATGAAGAAGATGTTGCGGGCCAGCATCCATGACGGATCCTCGTTGGGGTTCAGAATGGCCTGTCTGGCCACCCCGAAGCTCATCAGTACCACCAGCATGATGATCACAAAGTACATCATGTCAATCATCTGCAGCGGGAACCAGTGGTAATGGGAGGGGAGGGGGTAATACAGACAGAGAAAATATTTGTGCCCATGTTTGGTTTTTATATTTAATATTGTTATATTTTCAATGAAATTATACATTTTATATTATTTTCATTATATTTTTAAACTGTGATTATTAGTTTTGTTACTCTAATTTTACAGGCTACTGAAAAAAAAAAAAAAAAAAAAAAAAAACCAGAGCATCTTAAACGGATTAAGATGACACTGACAGAAGTGACTTAAGGCCAGCATCACTCACCATCTTGCCGATCATCATGACGTAAGGCCCCAGGTATTTGTTGACGCCGAAGATGTCGAGCAGGCGTATGTACCAGTAGATGATGTTGACGCAGTAGATGACGCGTCCGTAGCTCATCAGGGGCGGATCCTGCAGCCGCAGCACCATGCCGATGGAGAAGATGAGGATGGCCATGAGGTCTGTGATGTTCCAGTACTCCTGCAACCACACCTTCACCTTCTGCAGCAGCTTGCCCGGCTCCGACATCAGAATCTGACCAACAGAGAGCAAGTCAGATTGGACAAAAAAACACATATACTGGAGCTATGTTTGTATTTTTTAGGACATGCTCTTGTGCTGTAAAGACATATATTGCTGTCGCCTGTTTCAGGAGAGGTGTGGTGTACTTATGTGTAGTAATGGTGGTGTAGCGGTGTCTGTGACTGGCGCCGAAAATGGCAGCCGGACAAGATGGCTGTCTATCTATGCGTATGAGTATTTCCAACTCCCTTATCCCAATACCCTGTTGCAAAAACTCTTGTGAATGTTATATAGATGTGCTTATATGTGCTGAGGTTTTTACTTTTTTTCCCTCTATCCCAGTGTATTCCAAGTTTTCCACTGTTCTTCTTTTCTTGAAACCCCTGTCTTCCTGCTCTGTCTAGCCCCATGTGATGTCTGTATGTGTTTGCAGGAGGATGGCCAACAATCTCGCTCTGTCTGTACTTGTACTGATGTTGAGTGACAATGGATTATTGTGTAACAGCAATAAAGGTGTTCCTACTACTTCACACAAACACCACTTCCTTCTGCTCCTGGCACGGCCGCTTTATCAAAACCCATTGTTGCCAGCGAGTCAAAAAGTTTGTCCACCCCTAGGTTGGGATGATTCTATGGGCCTGGCACTGACAGGAGGCATTTTAATATAATGAAGAACATTTTAATAATATAAATCAATGTTTGAGGTGCCGGAAATGATTCTCTGTCAAACAAAGAGTGCTGTAAGAGTGCTGCGCTGTAGTTCTCAGTGCATTAGTGACTCAGTGCCAGTAGAGGGCAGCAGAGTGCTATGTACATGCCAGCTTGTACACTCCAGCTTGCCTACATCAACAGCTGTAAATATTGTATGTAGTAGTGTGTGTATTTACAGAATTACTTTGTTTATTTTCTACCTACACATTTCTTTCAGCTGTTTGGCACAGACAAAGTGCAATTTAATGCGTAAATGTGCACATGTTAATGTGTCTATGTCAAAATGTCCCATGCTGCACTGCACCGCACGGGCTGTGTCCCACCTCTCTCATCTTCTCAATGCCGTTGGTGAAGATGTAGGCAATGACGATCCATTCCTGCGGAGAAGGCCAGAGGTCCATCTTCACCAGCACGATGTAGTTGAACAACATCAGGTATCCAACGTAGGCCAGCTGGGCAGAGTGGACACACAGAAGTGTTCACAGCCACGCAAGCAATTTACCGCCAATCATGTTAAGGAGAAACACTCGGAGGTGCCTTGAACAGGATGAGGAAATGGCAGGAAAAGGACACCACTGTACAGATCCCTTAAGACTTAAACAAAAAGGCATCAGCTGAAAAAAGACATCAGGTCACAGGGAAAATGATATCCGTGTAGCCTATGAGTCACTCAATCACAGAAAAACCTGTCATCACTCATTATTGTCTGAAAATGACAGAATGAAGTGTTTCGGAGACTAACACTTTTTATTCTGAGGCTGACGCATTTGCACCTGACGCCGTTTTTCTAAAACCTGATGTGTTTTTGTCTGAAGATGATGAGTTTTTTTTCTGAGACTAAGTGTTCTTCATCCCTGAACAGGATAAAGAACAGGCAGGAAAAAGAACTCCACTGAGATTAGCTTGAACGTTCGCCAACCATGTCTGACTAGCCATTAAATGATTGGACAGTGTTTATAAAAAGATTTATCACAAGATGGCTCTTGAGAGTCGCTTTGAAAGCTTGTACTCTGAAACCGAAAAGGGTTTGCGCTCGTGTTCTGCTATTAAGCACAGCACGTCATGTTCTCATCTTCACAGGACTGATAAAAAGCTATTGAGGCTTGAAAAAAAAAGAAACAAGTGTGGGACACTCACCTCCCTTCATGTTGAGTGGGGGATAAGAGTGCTATCATACCATTTGGTTTATTTTGGTTGTTAAACAGAGACCCTCATTTTGCCCTCTCTGCTTTAGATTTCATGTTGACAGACCGAAGATGCTACTTTTCTCAAACTCTCCAGGGGTTCTGCTCTATCAGATTGTTTGTTTGTTTGTTTGTTTGTACACCTCAAATCATAACTTCCATTTTAAACTGAAAGCAGCAGTGCAGTGCTGTGCCTGTTGCTGAAAAGGCATCACAGAAATGTACACTACTCAAGTATTGGATGTTGAGCTAATAAACAAATATGTGTGTGAGAGCTCTTCATACAAAATATGACTCCATTGCCTTTAAAACTTTAACCAATAAACTTCAGAAATAAAAAACAAATAAAAACAAAGGTTAATCGGAGGTCACACCAAAGACATTTTATCAACCCATTACTCTAGGGCTTTAGAGGACTGTGTTTTTTCATGTTGTATCAACATCAATATTGACAAAATCCTAGGACGTTACTAATGGATAACTGACACACACCGTGTGGAACCAGAATTTGACAATGGGGGCGTTGTAAAACTCGTAGATCTTGCGCCCCATGGGGATGAGCCTGTGCCTGTTCTGCACCTCCTCCACGTCCTTCTTCCTGGACGCCTCGGAGCTCACTTTCCCCAGCATGGCCTGCCACGGGAAACAGACAAGTACACAACACAGACGGGAAATCAATCTGCACATACCGCAACCTGTCCTCTGCAGCAATGTGTAATACTCAAACTTGGATGCTGCAACAATGAGGATGATTGACGTGGCAAGTCTCCAAGACTGTGTCTTTTTTGGTGAGGTGGAAGGGAGATGTTTGGATTTGTGGAAGGATGAGTATGTCTGTGTTTGTGACAGGCAGAATGCACAGAGGAGCAGAGAGAGGGAGAGAGAGGTGGAAGCTAGTTGTAGTGATTAGACGCCTGCTTCATCCAAGAGAGAAGGGGAATTTTCATGAATGTAACCACATCACAGCACCATGGCACTCTCTTGGATCATGGAAACATTGTATTGCAATGTTGACACTTTGCTGCCGTTTCAAAACATAGGCTTCAACTTCAACAGTCCCCGAGAAACTGTGTCTGCACCACTTTCAGCCTGACTCATCTGCACAGCACTACTTTTTGTGTTAACTCTTTCCCTTGCTCGACCTCTGGGAGAGAAAATGTCTGCCTGCCTGTGCACGGACAACCTAATTCCTCCCTGTACTTTCAGGAATGGCCTGGTTTTGGAGGAACGCAAAAGCACATCATCCAAAAAAAAAAAGCCCTGGCTGATTACTAAGAGTCTGACCAACGAAGCTCAGTTTGCTGAGCTGAGCATGGTAATTCATTCTGATCTACACAACTCTTAATTGGATGTCTAATTTTGTCCATGCTCAAAGAAGAACAGAACCTAGGAAGGGGAGACATGAGAGCATGTGGAATGAATGTTGGAAATTACAACTGCTGTTTCATTATACGCTGATTTCATTCCACAGATATCCTATCGGTCCAAATCAGTCCAAGGGCTGCTTTGTTATCAAGTTTTGATTTAGATCTACTTGCTTCTTAACTTCTCTCTTATAACAAACTCAAAGGATTCTCAGCTGCAGACATTAACTTTAATACAGTGGGGAAAGTGGCAATTGTCACCAAGTGCATAAGGCATTGTGACAAATTACAACACTGTAACAACATTGTACACAACGCTGGAGCAACGCTCAAGAGCATCTCATGGACACATGATATAACACACAATCACATGAGGTTCACTTGTGTTTGACAAGAAATATATTAGAGGCACAGATGGTTATGTTATTTATGGAAGTTGTGCGTATTGCAATACAATTTGGGTGTTTGTGTTTGCTGTGGACAGGCATATCCGTATTACAGGCAAATAAGAATTCTCTTTAATTTGCATGTCACGATCAGAGCAGCACAAGAGATTGCACTCTAAATGATGGGAAATGCTGTCCCCTGAGGTCAGCGTCACTCAATTGGTTTGGTCTAAAACATTTCCCATTTTCTGCCATTAGTAGCAACTGAGGCAGAATGTTGAATGCGAAATGATCTGATGCATTTTTTTTGTGCAATCTCAGCAAATGGAACAGAAAAGTTTGCCAGTGTTTTTTTTCCCTCACTTAAAAGGAAACTGGGGTGTTTCAGCATAGTGGCACTGAATAAACACCATGCAGATCATCCCAAAGCATGCAGAATGATGCCAAGGCTGCAAAAATGATAAAGGGGAGATGAGGAGGGGGGGGGGGGGGGGCAATCATTCACAGTACCGTACGTCAGACGAGACCTTTGCTAAAAGAAAGATACAAAGCAGAGGGCATAGAGACCAAGAAAAGACCACACACACACACACACACACACACACACACACACACACACACACAC
>JAGFZM010001220.1:29368-64428 GCA_017657215.1 Limnothrissa miodon
CACACACACACACACACACACACACACACACACACACACACACACCACACGCACACATGTAGAATTATGAAGTAAGTCATTTTCAGGGTTTAAACAAAAAGTATACACACTGTACATATCTGACTGAAACTTACACAAATACTCTGACAATATTCTCTCTCTCTCTCTCGCTCTCTCTCTGTCACTCTCTCTCTCTCTCTTACACACACACACACACACACTTGATTGCACAGTAAGAACCTATATTTAGTGACTGGCTAGCAGGAGGGAAGAAATTTTGGAATTATATCTTCCTCCAATGAGCAACCCCCACCGCCCAAATGCAGAGCAGCCCATTAAAGTGAGATAATTAAAAAACGATTGGTCTGAAAACAAACAAACAAAAAAAACAGTTCGGTCGCGGCCCAGCAGTTGCCGTGGCAGCTGTGGTGGTGAGGTCTGACACGTGAGGAATAAATAGAGAAACTCTGCGGCTACTGCCAGACATTGTTCACCTCTCCTCTCTCCTCGTCTGCCCGAGTGGCACATGAGTGGAAGCCGCTGCTAGGAGCCGCGAGAGCAGCCGCAGGAAACCACATTATTTTCCCCAATGCTGATAGCAAAAAAATGCATGCAGAATGCACTCTGGTTTTGAGGGTGGGGTTCCAAAACAAAAAGACAAACGATTGGATGCAACCAAAATAACTGTAAAACATTGTTTATGTTTTTTTTTGTAGAAATCAAACTCCATTTAAAAACATAAAATAATAAGAACATAATTGAAAAGAAGGATCTTTGCCTTTATGTGTTTTCAGGGCCTTAGATAAATGCTTCTTTTTCACAGCGCAGATGCACTCGGATATCTAAGCACCTGCCAAAGGTTTAGCTAGGGTAAAGGCTAATTGCACAGAGTTTGGTTGTTAGCTTCATGGTCGTCTCCTCAGGGTGCCAGGCCTCTGGGCTGTCTGTCTAGACCGAAAAACACTTTTTATAGCAATGCATTGGCACACTGTCAAGTCGAGTCAGGCATGTAGCTCCAGGTGAGAATTTTCAGGCTTCCAGGTGTGGACTTAAACACATTCGGTACCTTAAATGTGGTTCCTATTGTAGCATGTGGAACAGAGTATATGGGGATTCCTAAACACCCCTTAACATGCATTCGCCTTAACACTGGATTGTTAAAGAGAATGTATGCTGTATAAAAAGAGGGCCTGCACCACAGCCTCCATGGCTTCTTTGGGATTCTTTAGATCAAACCACTTAATAGACCCTATAATTACCAGCCTGTTACAACACTTAATTCTGGTGGTAACCAAAAATAGCTTATAGTGTCAAATAAATGCACATACATTCTGTGAATTGTTAGAAAAGTGCTGTAGTTTGTATTGTAAAATACAATTACAGGCTGTAATTACATGACTATTTTAAGTTTGGTTTTGTTAAGGGTGCTTCATTAAGCAATTCTATTTTAACCCCATTTGCTGCCAATAATCGGTTACTTTTTTAAAAGTCTGGTGTACACTTTGTGTTCATTTTGGAGCACCAGACCACTGCTGTTGTTCCAAATGATGGAAATGATGTTGTTAAACACACAAAGCACATATCAACTCGATGTCCTAAACTGTTGCTATGAAAATCAGTTTTGCGTGTTATGAATTTCTGTTTATGAGTAAAAAATTGTACCATAATTCACTGGCTAACAAAATTCTTTGTTGAAAAATTTCACTGATTATTACAGGAAGTAGGGAAATTTCGTTTCCTGTGATTAGCTTGTTCAGCTAAATAAAAAGACACTTATTACTCGCAATGTTATTTCCCTACAAGCTAATGTTAGCTCACTAAAATTACAGAAGTAAATATTTATGGTGGATTTTCATGATAGATGTTTCATTATATTCATGTAATACAATGCATTTTTGTACTTAATCATGTTTACTATCAGCCTAACGTTGATACAAATAATTCAATAAAATAAAAAAAAATACATTTGAACTTTAAACTTTAAAATGTTATACCCTATACCCTATGCGCTCACCTTTAACCCTGAATTCTTACGCATTCGTAAACGCCCCATCCACATATCGGTCAGCAGCATCTGGCTGCATGTGTGCGCGATAAAGTCACGATGCTTGGCGGCGACAGCAAGCTGCAGGCAAGTAGCGTTGCTCCAGTTCTTCAACTCGTAGGTCAGCAGCTTCATGGCCATCTGCTCGTCTTGTTTGTATGACTGGTCCAGCAGCTCCACGGCCAACTGACCAAACTCTCTGTGGTAAAAAGTAGGTGAAAGGAGATGTATAGCATAAATGGAGATTCATGAAATGGAGATAAGACACACAACCACACATACAATACACACTCACACACACACATGCAACATGCATGAACAGACACATTTGCATTACCACACACACACACACACACACACTAATGAGCTCAGCTGTGAATTTCAAAGGCTTCCATTTGGCAGAGCTGTAGAGGTCAATCACTATTGCTCTGATGGGCAACACAGATTGGCACTTAACAGTTTTTTTTCCTCACTGATGCCATGTTTGGTGTGCCCTCCATCTCCATCTCTACTGGATTCAGACAGAGATCTTAGCTTCAGAGTCTCTCCAGCTATTCCTGTCAGTAGGCTCTTTTGTAATCTCTTAGCTCTGAGTGAATCTGTGTGTCTGTGTGTCTGTGTGTACATAATGTTACATAAGACACTGGACACCTTCACTTCTTTTTTGGAAAAATAAAGTATCTGTGACGGTGTGAACCCCACCGCACTATTATTTATTTATTATTTATTTCTTTATTTCTGTCTAAGTATGGTTTGCTTTATTTTTTTGTGTATCAGACTGTTGCTTAGGTGCACATAAGTTCAGTTCTGTTTTGTTATTTATTTTTCATTTATATGTAGGCCTTAGTTTTGTTCAACTGCGCAGGTTTCCCCATGAGAGGGAGGTAATTGTTGCCTTAATTGGTAGGCTGTTAGTAGCCTGATTGAAGGCCAATAGAGCCTAATTACTGCAGCCCTCTGATTGGCTGCCTTGTTGACCACCTGGTCTATTTAAACCCTTTTTGGAGGGAAAGTCAGGGGCTCCTTGTTGGAAGGAGACTCTTTGTTTGTAGCACCTGAGTGCTGTTACCCAAGCTGGAGTGAGCTGTGGGGTTTTTGTGAACTGTGTAGTTTATTTAAGTTGTGTTTGTCAACTCACAGTTTCTCATTTGTTTTAATTTACTTTATGTGCGTTTTGTCCTTTTAGTTTTCTTACATTTTTGTATATACTTTTTTCACTCTGTTTTTTGGTTAAATAAATTTATATATATTTCTCACCCTCATATTTTGTCACTGTCTTGGCTTTACTCTCCCAACCACAAGGCTACCCTACAACAGTATCTATCTATTGATCTATCTGTCCATCTCTCATAAAGAATGAAAGAATGAAAGAATAGGTTAAGGACATACTGCTCTAGCCTTAATTTAAACGGTGAGCCCCAAGAGGCTATTTTGTAGAGATTGTGGAATCTTCTAAATCATGTGAGCCCCACATAGCTGACACAGTTTCATAAAATGCAGAACCAGTGATAAGAACATTTTGTCAAAGAAAATAATTATTTAATTTTCAACAGCAGTTAATTTTCTTTGTTTGAAGAAGTGGTGGGGTTTAAAGAAGGCATGCAAGTTTGCATGGCAGTCTTTGCCACCAGTGTGTGAATGGGTGAATGTGAGGCTTGCATCGTAACATGTTTAACTGCTTCTAGGATATAAATGGCTGTATATAGTCCATTTCCTAAAAACAGTCTGGGCTGAGACATTTTAATTTCACAGAAATCACCAATATGAATCCATTTACTCTTACCTTGCAGTTACTTGACTTGCAGTTAAAAATGTGTCTCTACAATTACATTTTGTTTCAAATTATAGGCATCGATTAATCGGCTTGCTTTCTGCCCCTTCAAAAGACAACACAGGTTCGGTAATCCTCAAAACACTAGGGGCACAGGGTGTGCACCAAAACAAAAACACAGCAAACCATGGCCAATCACTCATTAACAAGATGGCTGGGGCCGCACATTTACCCTGACCCTTCCCCCTAACTACCTTGTTCCCGATTGGTTGCCCGTGGCTTGTTATGTTTTGCATTTACATTTACATTTACATTTATGCATTTAGCAGACGCTTTTATCCAAAGCGACTTACAAAAAGAGGCTAACAAACAAGCTACGTAGAAGAAACCTTAAAGGGCATAGTGCTAGGGAATAGTGCATCAGTTCAGTTAAGTGTTAGGACAGGAGTAGTGCATCAGTGCGGTTAAGTGCTAGGATAGATAGTTTTGGTGGGAAGATGCCTACAATTTGAGCCAAAAATTATCTCATAGAGTGCCTTTAACCACCCAACACTTGCCCCCTCCCCCCATGCAGTTAAGATGGCTCTCCTCTATTACCTAGAATTGTGATTAAGCTCCTGCGATATGTCATCCACCATGTCATTCTCGGAGGCCTCGTGGGCCATGGCTTTGCAGAGCTTGCAGGCCACCAGTGCTTTGGCCATGGCCTCCTCTCCATGCTGCCAGAAGAACAGCGCCATCTTCTGGCGCTTCATCAGCACTGCCCACACCATCAGCTCATGATAGGGAAATGGAAAGTGATTGATCTCAGGGTCGTCCAGGTCAATGTCTACTTCCTCCTCACGTTTGCGTGTTGTCTTCTGTCGACCTCTCCTGATTGGCATGTCGTCCTGGCGTGCGTGTCAGGAATTTAAACAGGCGAGTGTGAGTATATTTTCATTTAAATTTGTTCATTCAGCAGATTCAGCGACTTAACTGATAAATAGATAGATACAAAGGAAGTAGGTATTAAGCATGGCCAATAACAAGGAGTGCAGTGTACCCCGAAATAATTGGTGTGAGGACTGAAATATATCATTCCTTACCAAGACATAATCATGCATGTAGCGGTCAGCAGGCCACTGAATGTATTTTGTTTTACTGTTGTATGGTATAACATAGAGAACCAAAGATAGATACACAAGACTCACCTCCATGCCAAGTAATTTAAGCGCCTTGGGCTACAAGATAAAAAAAATTGAGAGACTAATTTATGTCTGTTTGAAGACCACACACACACACACACACACACGTCTTACACTCACTATTTAGCACGCATACAAAATTCATACAATTCCACACACACACACACACACAAACACACACACACACAGCAATATCAATGGAATCAATGACCCCTTGTTTTTATGAGAAAGAGGAGCATGCTAAATCGAGGTTTTATCTGTTGCAGCGGAAACAGGGCATGCATGAATTATAAATTAGGTATCTGCCGTGTGAGTGAGATTCTGCAGTTGATATAAGTAGACCAAGCCTCCTGTGTGCTGGTGATACAGCGGCATCTATTTTTGGGGATGTTTTCCCACCACAGCACTAAAGAGGGCCAGCGAGCGTCTTATCAGCCTAGCCATCTACAGTATATGAGCTAATGTAGAGATGGGCATCACTCTCTCACACACACATACACAAACTCCTACTCGTCTCTCTTCATCACAACAAACACACACTCCCTTAAGCAAACTACAATTGCCATTGTTGGTGAGAGTACCAGTGCAAATATCCAAAAAGTGAGTTTTATCTTTCTATCTTTGTTTTTTTTTTAAACTTTGGAGTTTTTCCTCAAAAATGCAGTGCGTTTAGTAAAAAAAAATCAGGCTTCAGGCAAGTTGATATTTATCATTTGTGACTCACTCTCTTGGGGCCGAAGAGGTTGTGGTAGAGGGTTCTAAACCTTTTCCTGGTGTAGTTGCAGCGATAGGCTCCGCCCATGAGGTACTCGATGACCAATCCGATGTCAATCAGACTTATGCGGTAGTCAGGTGGGAGGTTACCCTGGAGACAGCAATGTTATTCAGAGAACACTGAGCAATTCTGTGGCAGAACACGGCAAACACATCAGAAAGAGCGAGAAAGAGCAGAGGTCCTCACATCCACACGCTCTGATGCATCCACACAACTCGCAAGCAACATAAATGTACAATCGCCGTCCATACACTCGGCTACTCACAGTAACTCGCTAAAAAAACGGAATATAAAAAGAATGTGATTAGTGAATTCACCTTGAAGTAGATCCAACTGAAACCTGGATATTCTTGCTTGGAAAGAACACACAAGGTCAATGAGACAATATCATATGTGAAGGGTGTTATCAGGGCGGAACATTAACACTCTGCTAAGATCGCATCTATGCTAGCAGCAGGGTTGGATTGGCGGCACTAAAGCACAAAGCTTAAAGACTCGTTCATACGCTGACAAATAATGATGGAAAGACGAACGAGAAGGTCGAAAATTATTCACTGTGTCCATTTTGCAGTCCATTTGCTTTCTGTGCGTTTGTATGACAGGCATTATTCCTATCAAGAGGTTTGTGTGTGTTTACAGAATTGGTTGATAGGTAGAGTGGGAGGGAAAGATAAGCCAGTGCTGGTTGTGTTTTTTGGTCTACTACTGCTGTATATGGGCCAACCAAGATGAAGACTGCTCTGGCAAGAAAACCTATCCTCTGAAATTAGTTTACTGTTTTCATTTTTTTTTCCACATTTCAAGCTGAAATCCTGCCAGTTTGATGTCTCACAATTAGGCACAGATAAGTCAATTCTCTTCTTCACTCAGTCAAAACTAAGTTTTACAGTTTCTGTGGAGAGTTGAAATCATAACTCATCTGAGGTATCAACATTTTCACAAATAATGTGATACAGCTCCTGTGATATATTGCTTTGGTGAGACAGGTGGTATTGTCGTGACAGTAGGACTACAGTATATGAGACTGCGACTTTGGCTATAAAATACTTTTGGTTTCCAATGCGCTGTAGTGCAATCAGTTTCACTTTATTTAATACTTATTTCATACACGAGAGCTTTTACTCAAGAACAGAATTGTCCACCAGAACTCAGTTTTAGCTTAATTTACCATTGCCCCTTTAATTTATCTTCCGGTTTGCAAATGTGCTTCATGTCACTCTGAATTGTTTCATTTAATTCACTACTGAAAGCCCTCAGCAAGCTTAATACCAGACATTTCCTTTAAAGGAGACATCCTAGACCGCAAAATGATACTGTAACTGACATTAAAGCAGCACCAAGGAGTTTTGAAAATCGCACCCTTCACAGATTGGAACGGATAAGGCAAGTCAATTGTAGTTTCACTTGAACTACAGATCGCTACCCGATTGGACAAACTTGTTTAGTGCCGTTGAAGCCGATAGAGGGCCACAGAGCAAATGCAGCAAGTATTGCTCACCTTGTTACGAGTTGCTGGACCACCGAAACGATTTTGAAAATATAATTTTAAGGTTTTAAAAAGTCTTTAGTGCCGCTTTAACTGAGTTTCTGTGCCCCATTCAGTTAGTGTTAGTGGCTGTTTCACTATTTAGTGTAATGTATGTTTTCTGCATTACAGACAACACTCTGTCACTTTCAACAACAGAGATCTGAGGTATTTTACACCAGACGTTTCTTTAACACAATGGCCACAATGCATATGCATGTGGTTTCTTACCGTTATCATTTGTGAATATTTTAATCAACGTGTTGTGTTGTGCATATGTGTTGTGTATATGTGTTCTATAACCAAAATGATAAATCATACTAATCATGTCTCCTTCCATATCCCAATAGATGAAGCCTGGCATTTTAACGATTGTGTCTGTGTTTGTTGCTTTCCATGGCTTAGCAAAGTAGCTAACATCAGACCTGACAGGATAGTGGGAATAGAGGGAACTTCAAATTATCATGTTTGAAGATCACAGGCAGGGCAGAAAATGTGATTGCAAGGCTTGTCTGCCCTCATAGTAAGCACATGTTCATCAGAGGGCCTTGGCTAATCTAATGCTAATTGGTCAAGACCTACTTAAGCAAAAATGGTGGTGAAAGCTGTTAGGAGCCACAGGCTATATCTTTTTCATTTAATATGCATTTATTCATAAATTCACTGTATGCCTCTCTTTCTCTGACCATCTAAAATCACAACTCGACAGCCATGCCAGGTACTAGAAAACAAAAAAAGTTTAACAAATAACAATGGACAAACAAAGCAAAAAAACAAAACAAAACAAAAAAAACAACAACTTAGAAGCACTATACCCACTAAAATGCTACATTTAGCCCTGAGAACAAAGACTCATCAAAGATGACTGGTATCAGAAAGAAAGACCCCAGGGCTTAAGTACAGTACAGTAAGTGATTTATGACAACTTGGCCATTTGGAGGTAGGGAGAAGGCACTAGGCAACAGACACCTGCCACAATGCAACACCATGAGCTAGACCGCTGGGGTAGTTCCCACGAGTACCAATATACCAGGCATTGGTCTTTTGGACTGCAACCTGATATCAGTAAAGCGGCAGCCACACACAAACAAACAGCGGTGGTTTGATGAAAGCTTTTTGGCTGAGACATCTTGTGCTATGCTATGTGCGGCGTTACCAGCGAAGATGTACCTACATGAAATAAATATGCTGCTTCAGAAAAAAAAAAACGGAAATAAAAGAAATGCATAAAAAGCAACACAGTCTATGTAGCTATAGCTCTTCCACACATTCTGCACATACACTCCCAGTCATACTCATGCCCACACAAGGAGAGGAGACACCCACCTACTGCATACACATAGTGTATCGTACCTTTTTGACATCCCGTACAAGGTGGTACAGCGTATTTGAAGGTCCGTGCCTCTGTCAAAAACAAAAAAAAACAAAGCATGAACTTGACTGGACAAGAAAATACAAGAAACATACACACTATGCTTTGTTTCCCTGAGTAGGAGTAAGACTGGCATAGAAAATTCCTGCCCATAAGTAAGCAAAGTGGGCCTATTGAAAGATTCAGAACATTTTTGGAAATGTTGAGAAAGCACAGGGTTTAACAAGCTAGAATTTTTGTGAAAATAATTTTGTGCTCCCCAAACAGTGATTCTGGTATTAAAAATGTTCTTTACTTACCCTATAATTGACAAGCCCCTAGAACCTGTCCCACACACACACACACACACACCCCACACATCACCCCACCCCATCATGTAACTACCGTGTTATAGAGCTCCTCCAGTCTGCTGAGAGTGAGGAAGCGGTGCATGCTCACTCCATTTTCAATCAGAAGCTTCACAAAGTCCACTCGGTCCAGCACTAGTGCATCCAACATGGATTGCTCCAACGATCCCACCTGCACAGCATCAATGCAAAAGCATAAGTTGTACTAGCCTGGCTAACACGACTGATAAGCTCTTACGAGCTTAGTCTGGCGAGGCTGCCTTACTACACGCCTTCTGGGAAGCAGGCTTAACCTACGTCCATCAGATGCCTCTGTATTCTACTGGGCGAATCTACAAACAATCAGAAAACTCATTCCGATGACATATGCGTAAGCTCGTTTCTCATTGGTTCCCATTTTTGGGGAAACGGAAGAGCTCTAAAACGGCAGCCTGTCCAGACTGACTAGTTCGCAAAATTTCAATGTAGCGTCACAGGAAGTATGAGTGGGCTCAGGCTAAAGATGTACAGCAGCAGACAGTAGACCTCCTACCCACACTGTAAAAAAAAAAAAACATTTACCGTTGAAAAATACTATTTTCAGTTAACCAAATTTAACCCCTTAAGGAACTTAGTTCCAACCTCTGAAACTCTGTGTCACAGAAACATATATATTCTTCTAGAAAAAAATTGAGGGTGTCACCTTTCCAATGGTATGAGGCAAATCCCTGAGTCTAAAACTATGTAGGAACTGTCAAGCTTTTCATTTGGGTATGCCGTTTTTTTGAAAAATAGGAAAAATAGGGGTGTGCCTTAACAGGTTAAACCAGCACAAATCATTATCTGAAATTTGGTCAACTGAAAATAGTTGAAGTTTTTTGAAGTTGAAAGTGTGTTTTTTTTTTTACAGTGCATAACTACAACAACAAAATAGAAACAAAGTTTTACTGGGGCTGTGGTAGTGTTGTAGCCTCGCCCTTGCCAGCCCCGCCCTGTACTTTCATTTCATTTTGTACAGAGGGTCTGGGACCGCTGCATTGAGAATCGTTCTCTCATTAGATATGTGGGTTCTGTTGAAGTTTAAACCCATTGGATCTGCCTTTACCCAATCGCTAACGCCTGGTCGTGACGTATACAACGCGACAGCTTGTGAAGGATGTCTACCATTTAGCCTAGCCACTTCCTTCAACAACAACTAACGGAGCAAGTTGGAAAATTAAACTTTTCCCGAACCCTGTGGGTAGTAGGGCCACAACATCTTTTCCGCAGATAAAATAAAAAAAAAACACTGTTCTTGTTCCGAAGCGTTCCCACAACGGACTGAATAGCCTCCTGTACTACGTTCACTGCCGCCATTGTTATTGTGCACAATGCACAGCCAGACAAAACCGACGTCACCGCTCACTAGAACTCTCCCACTTTTCGCTGACTGGGTAGGCAGAATGCTGTCCTAGGAGAGTGCGATTCTCAATACAGCAGTCCCACACCCTCTGTATGAAATGAAATGAAAGTACAGGGCGGGGCTGGCGAGGGCGAGGCTAGTAGTGTTGCAGTTAAGATACAAGTTGTCGAGAAACTGCTAGCAAAACTAGTAGCCTAGAAACTGTGGGCTAGCATACTAGTAGGCTAAAACTAAGCCCTAAGTGGCTTCTAAGGGAGACTAGCTCTGAAATAATTAGATTGTTGAAAATTGTGAGTTGCTTTGGATAAGCGTAAATGGAAACAATACCTTACCGGCCATTGTTGCCCATATATGAAGATCTGGCTCCGAGCGATGTCAACTCTGTTCCACGCTAAGGCCAAGCTCAGCTGGTCAGGTGCGGATGCATTGGCACCTGTCCACATGAACAGACTTATGTTAACTACAGAGTAGCTCTCTGCAGAGTAGCTCAGCTTTAGAGCAACACTCAAGTGCATTTCAACCCATAGTCTTGTTCTTCAATGTCACCAATTGATGACAGTTAGAAAAAGAATGAGAAAATTTGGTACTGTTAAAGCCAAATGACAACACAGTAAAAATTTTCTTGATTTTCTTGCCTCTCTGTAAATGGTGAACATTTTGTAAAAGGCTTAGTTGCTAAGATGCTGACCTGAAATTAAAAGAAAGCAATGTTTATGATGAGTATGGCAAAATTTCATTTTTACTTTTAAAGAGGCACTCAGTAAGTCTGTTTTTTCACCCTGCATTAAACGCCACAAACCTGTAGGGGGAGCTCTGTACAGTTAGCTGTATTGCTGTAGTGTACACTCCCTCAGAAGTTGCAAGTTCCGTATTCACTATAGAGGGCTGTACAGTGGTGCATTCAATTGCCGTTTGCTACACAACAGACCAGTCTAACAGAAAAAACGATTTCTAAGCAATGACCACAAAAATGGTTGCATAAACTTACTGAGTGCCTCTTTAATTAATCCAACCACTACTTCATGTAAACAGCCAAGTTGATTTTTTTTTACTCATATCCACATTTGTGTGACATAGTGATGGCCAGATCGTATCGAGACTTCGAACGAAGTGTCGATCATTTCACGTAAATTGTAGCCGACGCTCCGTATCGAGGCGTGTGTCAAAATGGAGAGATGACGTGATGTTTGAGGCCTCGGTTGCCCAGTGCTTGCCGTGCTAGCGCGTTGAATCTAGGTTGATTTTTGCGGGACATGTCGACTATAAAGATGTCCCATGGAGAATATGCGCTCTTGGGTTCTCTTTCGTTTCGAAGCTGAAACGTACGAGTGGATGATGCCTATCATCTCCTACTTTTCTGAAGTCATTTTTAACCAACCCTTTGAAAAAAGGGCAGTAAGCGCTCTGACGCTCGCAGGCAACTACTTAGACAGCCCTGCGTGACGTCAGAAAGTCTATATATTGACTGCGCTTACGCTTCAGGTCCTCTTTGCCTCTTTCACCTCGCCTACTGCGTGTGTTTCTGAGTCGCCTTTTCGTTTGCTTTCGCAAATATTCTAAAACCAACAGCTTTTTTGAAAGCCCACCACAAAAGCTTTTTTCAAAGCTCTCCGAGGGATTTCCGTCTTGCTCCAAGTGCTCACGCCGGTCCCTGACTTCTGGTACCCCGAGACGCAAGATGGCTACTCGTCGTTGTACCGACTGTGATCGTCCCATGGCGATTTCCGACCGCCATGCTATCTGCTTCATCTGTATGGGGAGTGAGCGTGCTATGCTCGCTTTTTCGCGGCCCTCCAGGCTAGCCCTGCTAGCTCCATCGACGCTGCCTTTGCCCGCGCGGCTACCACGCCGCCTCAGGGCGACGATGACGACCCAGTTATCGAAGCTGTGGATGAGGAGGAGCTTGCTTCCTTCCTCTCCGCTAAAGGCTGCGCCACCGTGGAGGATTTGCCACCTGTGTTGAAGACCCACGCCGCCCAGTTAGCTTCTGAGCTAGCTTCGTTGGCTACGCAGGCGGCTAGCAGGCTAGGCCTGCCTCCGCCTCAGCGCTGTCCGGGAGGGCGTTTCGACCCCTTCTCCGGCGCGCTCCCCTCTCCGGACGCTCTCCCTCTCCCTGCTCACCCCACGGTTGTGGCCGATGCACAGGGCTCTTGGGAGGCTCCCTACACCGCCATTGCCCCTATCCAGGGGCACGCGGCATTTTACGCGATGGACGGAGCGGGCGCCACCGGCCTCATGCAGCTTCCTCGCGTCGAAGATGTGGTCGCTGGTTGTTTAGCACCAGCCTCTGCCACCACCTGGACATCGCCTCCCGAGCTGCCCTCCAAGCCGTGTCAGCGCACGGAGAAGCTCGCTTCTAAGGCCTTCATCTGCACAGGCCAGGCGATAAGGGCGATGAATACCGCCTTTCTCCTCTCCTCTCTGGCTGAGGAGCTGGTGGCAGATTTGACAGCTCAGCCGTCGGACTTAACCCTCCATCAGCTGCGCAGAGTTACCGCTCTCACCTCACTGGCCATCCGGGCGGCCATTAAAGCCGATGGGCGCTCCCTTGGCTCCTTGGTCGTCCTAGACAGGCACCTCTGGCTGAACCTCTCGTCCATGCCAGAGAAGGAGAAGAAGCATCTCCTGAATGCTCCCATCTCCGCTGATGCTCTGTTTGGCCAGGCGCTGGAACTACAGCGCGACCGCTTAGAGAAAACGAAGTCGGCGGCTCAGGCCCTGCAACCCGTGCTTCCTAAGCGTGCTCCGGCTCAGTCAGCCGCTCCCGCTGCTCCTCAGACGCGTGCTCGTGCGCCTCAACGGACGCAACAGAAAAAGAAGGCGGACGCGCCCAAAGCTGCGCCACAGCCAGCTGCTGGGTCGCAACCTGCTTGGCAGCGCTCCCGCTCACGCGGGCGCCCAGCTCCCGCCAACCGTCCAGCTAGCCAGGAGCGGCGTAAGAGG
Source organism: Limnothrissa miodon (assembly GCA_017657215.1). Taxonomy (NCBI): domain Eukaryota; kingdom Metazoa; phylum Chordata; class Actinopteri; order Clupeiformes; family Clupeidae; genus Limnothrissa; species Limnothrissa miodon. The sequence goes on from JAGFZM010001220.1 coordinate 42,711, forward strand.
CCACAGCGATCCTGATGCGATCGCGTGTGCGCGGCAGAGCATGTCATGCGATCACCATCCATTGACTGCTATGCCTCTGTGTGCTCTGAAAGGCACGGGTCTTCGCTCTGCAGTCCCCAGCTCGGAGTGTTCCCCCCTGCTTCGGCGGTCCTCTCTGATCTCACCCCCTTACGGGGCGCTGAGTTTGCCTTGTTCACAAGTACTCCGCACACACACTATCGCCCCTCTGGGGCAATGTTTCACTATGAGCCCCGGCCCAGGCCGGAGGACGCTCTCTGTTCTGTCAGCGCTATCGCGCACTGGGGCACTGATGCGGTCTCCGCCGCACGTTCAGCTGACACACGCCCGCGTGATATCACGCCTCGACGGCGCCCAGGTGGCGCCGAGGCCTCTGCTAATGTCACGGTCTCCGCGTCCTCTGTCCCTCTCGCCTCCGAGCAGTGGGCATGCGACGCTTCGGAGTCGTTCACGGTCGAGAAGTCCTCCCCGTCCTCTCTCGCCGCTTCTGTCGGTCGATTCATCGCCCAGATACGAGCAGAACTGTCTGTCCAGTCTGACACGTCTGCCTTTGGCCAGACGGGTAACTTCTCCCCCCTCTTCGAGGTCGTCACCGACACGCGCTCCAGGTCGGCCGCCCCACGGGGCGTCGCAGGTGAAGTGCGCAGCTCACCGACATCGGATTTTGCTGACGTGCACGCCGGGTCGGCCGCCCCACGGGGCATCGCGAGTGATGCGCATGGCTCATCAGCCACGCGTGAGCGCCCAGCGGTCTCACACACGGCTAACCTGCCCTCAGCCCCCACACTACGTCGGGTCTCTAATCTGTCAGTCGGACGCTCTTCAGCTTCGCGGACAGCCTCAGTCTTTGACCTCGGCCCCCCCAGTGCCACTCGGAGGCAGCATAGCACTTCGTTTGTCCTTGCTGCCTCCTCATTCCGCCGCTCTGCTCCGGCAGAATTGGGCGATGTGCACAACGTCACGTTGGGTTCTGTCAACAGTGTTGAAGGGCTATCAACTGCAGTTCAGGTGGCCACCCCCACCCTTCAGAGGTGTCATGGAGTCAGTGGTGCCCTCCTCCAGGGCCCCTGCTCTCAGACAAGAGCTTTGCGATCTCCTGAGAAAGGGCGCTATTCAGCGCGTAGATCCGACGCTCGCGCGCGCAGGTCGTTACAGTACGTACTTCCTTGTGCCCAAGAGGTCGGGCGCTTTTCGCCCTATTCTAGACCTCAGAGCGCTCAATGCTTCGCTCAAACCTCTCACCTTTCGCATGCTCACGGGGCGCATGGTGGCGGAGTCAGTCCGCCAGGGGGATTACATGGTCACCATAGACCTCCAGGACGCCTATTTTCACATGGGTATAGTCCCCAGGCACAGGCGTTTTCTACGCTTCGCCTTCGAGGGCAGAGCTTACGAGTACGCAGCCCTTCCCTTCGGTCTGTCTCTAGCACCTCGGTGCTTCACCAAGTGCGTGGAGGCGGCGATCGCTCCTCTACGCGCTCAGGGGATCAGACTCCTCAATTACTTGGACGACTGGATGCTGCTGGCGAGTTCCAGACAGCTCCTAACGTCACAGGCTCACACTGTTTTGCGTCACCTGCACAGTCTGGGTTTCTTAGTGAACCTAAGCAAGTGCATGCTCTCTTCCTCTCAGGAGGTCGAGTTCTTGGGCGTGAGGCTGGACTCACGCTCGATGAGAGCGACGCTCACGCCGAAGAGACTTCAGGACGTTAGGGCGTGCCTACGCCACTTCAGACTAGGTGCCTGCGTTTCGGCCAGGCTGTGTCTCAGACTGACGGGCCTCCTATGCGCCGCAGGCGGCGCTGTCCCACTCGGCCTCTTACACTTACGCCCGCTGCAGCTTGCCTTAGCGGAACTAGGTGTATCCTCCAGGTCGAACCCCGCCCGTCGGATCTTAGTGTCCAGACGCATGTGGCTAGCCCTCGCGCATTGGTGCAGGCCGTCGTCCTTCACCAAAGGCGGCGCTCTGGGCGCTATAGCCAGACGCATGACGGTGATCACCGATGCGTCCAAGAGCGGCTGGGGCGCCGTTTGCTGCGGTCGCCCCGCCAGGGGGACGTGGGGCACAGCCTCCAGGAGATTACACATCAATGTGTTAGAGCTCCTTGCTCCTCCCTGCTCCTCCCTGCTTGCTTCTCCCTCTTCTCGGAGGAGAACACGTTCTTGTGCGTACAGACAACACCACTGTTGTGGCGTATATCAATCGCCAGGGCGGCACGCGCTCTCCGGACCTGTTTCGCCTGGTGTACAAGCTGCTCACCTGGGCCTCCCGCCACTTCCTGTCGATCAGGGCGGCGCACTTGCCAGGTGTTCGTAACACAGGCGCGGACCTCCTGTCCAGGGGTGATTCTGATCGCCCCCAATTGGCCATCTCAGAGCTGGTTCTCAGATCTGGTCTCACTGTTGGACGGCCAGCCGTGGACCCTCCCTCTGAGGAGAGACCTCCTATCGCAGGCTCACGGGTCGCTGTGGCACCCCAAGCCGGAAGCTTGGAGACTGACGGCTTGGCCCCTGAATGGGCGCGTCTCCTAGAGAGCGGCCTGTCAGGCGCAGTTATAGAGACTGTTCAGGCTGCTAGAGCTACATCCACTAGGTCGTTGTATACACTGAAGTGGCGTGTATTCAGCACGTGGTGCAGAGACAGAGGCTGTGATCCTCTAGTCTGCCCTATTGGCGAGGTGCTTGCTTTTTTGCAACACCTGTTTGATCAGGGTCGTACACCCTCTACTTTGAAGGTGTACCTCGCAGCTATTTCAGTATGCCATGTTGGCTAGGCTGGCGTTTCCCCAGGCGCTCATCCCCTTGCGTCGCGCTTCATGAAGGGCGTCAGGCGGCTTCGCCCCTCTTCCTCTCCTTCGGTCCCTACTTGGGACCTCGCCACTGTCCTACGCGGACTGGCCCTTACGCCCTTTGACCCTCTGTCGAGTGCCAGTCTAAAGATGCTTTCCCTTAAGACTGCGCTTCTGCTCGCTCTGGTCTCGGTGAAGCGTGTTAGCGATCTGACTGCCTTGTCAGTCAGTCCTGACTGTCTTGAGTTCGCGCAAGGTGACGCACGGGTCCCGCACCAAATCCCTTTTCTCGTCTCGTTTGCCTGTCACTCTGTGCCCGGTCAGAGCGCTTCGTGCCTATTTGACGCGTACGCAGAACATCAGGAAGACGAACCAATTGTTCGTCTGCCATGGCGAGCGTGCCAAGGGTCAGGCCTTGTCTACCCAACGCATGTCGCATTGGCTTACTGAAGCCATACGTCTGGCATATGAGGCGGCGGGTGTTCCTCCGCCTGCTCATGTCAGGGCGCACTCCACCCGTGGAGTGGCGGCTTCTTGGGCCTTCTGGAAAGGCGTCCCTATGAAGGATATCTGTCTGAGCGCTTCGTGGGCCTCAAGCAACACCTTCGCGCGTTTCTATGCATTGGACGTCACCAGGCCGGGTGTAGCAGAGAGTGTTCTCTCTGGGCCCGGCGGCGGTCCCATGGATCTTCCCACCTCGGGCTCCTCGGTGTAGGGCTCTTGAGGCTTGGTTGTAGTGATCCACTCGTACGTTTCGGCTTTGAAACGAAAGAGAACGTTACGGATACTAACGTATCCTCGGTTCTCTGAGTGAGAAGCCGAAACGTACGCTTTGGGCCTCAATCGCCGACGCTGGCGAGCTTGGCAAAGAGGACCTGAAGCGTAAGCGCAGTCAATATATAGACTTTCTGACGTCACGCAGGGCTGTCTAAGTAGTTGCTTGCGCGCGTCAGAGCGCTTACTGCCCTTTTTTCAAAGGGTTGGTTAAAAATGACTTCAGAAAAGTAGGAGATGATAGGCATCATCCACTCTTACGTTTCGGCTTCTCACTCAGAGAACCGAGGATACGTTAGTATCCGTAACGTTTTTGTCCGTGGTTGGAGACAGTTTTCCAGAAGTGTTTTTTGCGGTTTATTGCAACTTGTTGTTCATTACTAAGATTAACAATGGAGATGAATAAGAAGAAAAAGAGGAAGTTTTCGCCTGTTCGGGAGTAGGCTACTTTGATCAGATTTCTCCCAATAAGGTGGGTTATGCAATAGTTTTAAAGACTAGACGGCGTTATTTAACATGACAAGATATCATCAGTAGCTTAATGTCGTCATATGTTAAATTTACTTATACAATATAGCCTATCCATAGGTGAAATGTCAAATTTGTGCAAAAGTGATATCTTATAGCAACAACCTCATCCATGTTGAGGCATTACCGTGCATAATGGCAGAACTGATTCTGATGGAAGGTGTGTAAACAGTATATTCACTTACTGTTATTAAATTATTAACTTAGCCTACTGCTATTAAAGCTTAGTAAGTTGGTTTGTTCCCTTGGCTTTAGCTTCCAGGAAACAAGAACTGGATCAGGCATTGCTTGACATGATTTTGTCACTTAACCTCTCCAGTAACAAAAAACACCTCTTCACTGCTCCCCATTTATGTTACAAAAGCACTTTATCACATTTGTACATTCATCACAATAATTTCACCCCCAATTATAATTTAAATATATAGTAATATATATTATTAATAATTATATAATTATGATTTATTATTACCAGTATTTATAGAAATGTACCACAATTGGGAAAGTGCCTGAAACTTCCTTAAATAAGCTTGGTGCAATTTATTACTGTTATAGTTATTCACCACTAGATGGCCTTAGTAAGCATTTGAATCTTAAGTGAGGCCTCATGAAATGAACCTTTTTGCAACACATTTTGGTGAAAAGCTTCAAAGCTTCAACAAAGCCTCATCTTGCCGTCACTAGTGTGATCACATGTCCTGTTTTTTTCCAAATAAGATTAAAAGTTACACCAAAGGTATTATTAATAAAGGGCAGAATATACAAAGAGTAAAAAGATAAAAAGAATAAAAAAATACAATAAAAATAAAAGAATAAAAAGTAAAGGACAGAAAATAAAAATAATTTTAGAATACTGATTTTCTCAAATTCACAAATTAGTAACCTACAAATGTGATCCTATACACCCAGCAAACAGAAGCACTCCTGTATTACAATAGTAACTATCATGCAAATATCAAGCAAATAAAATAACTAAACTTTCAAGCAAATCAAACAACAAAATAAAAATACTCTGACAACAAAGGGGACACTGAAAAACAAAATTGATGCAAGTCTGAATGTCTGTCTACAAACATAGATGAAAGACATTTAGCTTTAGTGGCCTAGACCCTGGGTTTATGTGCAGATAATCAAAATTTCTGTTCAATTTTAATATTAATAATAAATGTAACTCAGTGAGTGCCAGCAGGTAGAGACATTATGCATAATGAAGTGAATGAAGTAACAGTACATGACACATGCATTCTTGCCATTTTATTTCCAAATAATATTTCATCAGCTGCACATACAGTATCAGCAATACATTTCCAATCCAATTTCATACAATGTGTGATTGTAGCATATTTATGCATACCACATTATAAATGAAATAGGTCGACACAGAGGGTCTGACTTACACACTATGCTCGGCCATCTTTACATGACAATATGGGGGTGATTTCCCCTCTGCCTCCCCTCACTCAACCTATGGACAGCTGCGGTGTTCTGTTGTGATGCATGACGTACCTGGTGTCCACCTCCTCTCTTCACAAACACCGTGATTACAATAGCAACTAAAGTAAGCAAGGCACAGCCCACCAGACCAGGGTAGATGTGTGTGTGAAAGGTGTTGACCTTCTGCAGGTTGATAATTCGCTCATGACAAAAGGTTTGCGGGTAGTGTGACCACACCCGGCACCTGAATGCCCCAGCATCCTCCGCTTTGATGTGCAGTGTGAGCACGCGGAGATGAGTATCAGATGCAAACAATCTGTTGGATAGGTCCGGGGGAAGGAGTATGGACTTATTCAGAGAGTCAAGAATTGGAGCTTCAGACTCAGCTGGCTTCTTGCGGTACCATCGAGCCTGAATCTGGTCTGGGTTTGCATCTTTTGGCCACGGGGCACATTCCAAAAGCGCTTTTTCAGTTTGGGAAATTCCGATGTTGATGGTAGGGTGGCTAATGCAGCTGTAGATGCGGTAAACACGCAAGGCCGACAGGTGATGCATGCATGTGTACTTCCCTGAGTGGTGGACCGAAACAGTGGGTATGAGAAGAGAATAGTTGCTAGTCTTGTTTCCATTTAACATGTGCATCATGATGGCATCAGGATGAATCAAAGGAGGGTTATTTGGCACAAGGCTGACATTGCCAAGAGGAGACATCCAGAACACTTCTCTAGGGTCTGTTGCATGGACATAACAAGGAAGAGCTATGCTGTCTTTCGGGTACAGGAAGTTTTCTTCTGGCATTATTATCAGCAGTTTTTGTGTCAACGTTTGGCACTGGCCTTTGCTCCAAGCCAGACAGGAGAAGAGAAACTTTTCATCATTTGCAGTGATGTTACTAAGCACTATCCGAGAGTAATTATTGAGAAACTGCATTCTTCCTTTCAGCTCTTCAGACAGAACCTCTAAGGACGAATTGGTATCTACTACCAAATTAAAGTGCTCTGACTTTAATCTGTACAGAAATAACTGTAATGTTGTGAGGGATCTCGTGATAAGATTTGACTCACATAGATCAAGGCTTTCACCCTGTGATACACTAATGAGTCCACTGGCGCTTGACCATTCAGTGCATATGGTGAGAAGGAAGGAATTCTGGTCAGTTGGACGGCTGTTTTTCCACCCATCAACTCTGTATTCGCCAGAATGTGAGACAGTTGCATATTCGAAATCAAAGTGTCGTCCCACTGAGTCAATGACAAACCTAACAGAATACCCTGGTGGAGGAAGATGAGATTCCGAAGAGTTCAGCAAGAGAAGGTCTCCGTCAGCAGATCTCCGATACAAAACATAGTAGTCTGCTTGATCCATTTTGTTGAGCCCAAAAGACACTTCTCCTTCAAGGACAAAAAGACGTTTTGGAACTTGTTGGAAATTTGCTCCGCTGATGAACAACAGGAGAGAGAGCATGACCACACAGACAGCCATCGCCATAGTGATATCGCATGAAAGCTAATATTTGCTTTCACTCCGGTTGCTGTCTTCCTCCCTCTTTTCTACAACTGAGTGCTGATTTAAAGATAAGAAGCTTTTTGATGTGGTGATGTCAACGGTAACCTAGGATGTGTCTGTCAAACGGAACATATAGGGCAGTTTTTGGTGTGAAAAAGTAAACTTCCTGTTGTGTGTGGGGGGTGGGGGGAGAATTAGTTGGATCTGAATTGGTTGGATCTAATTATGGCGGGGGGGGGGGGGGGAGGACAATTCATAATTGTTTTAACTTTTTTGATTATTTTGGTTGGATTTGATTATTGAGAGAGGGGGGGGGGGGGGGGGTCTAACCCCCCTTGAAATGACACCCTGCCTCCAACACCACCTATAAACAGTCTAAAACAGCACTTCTCAGGGATTATTTTTACCTCTTTTCTTGTGGATCTATCATATCGCTTATGGAGGAATTCTAAACCATATCCACACACACCCACACATACATACATACACACATTAAAATTAAGAAAATCTTACTGATGCAGCTTATGGTATATGTGGTACAATGACTATGCTCCTCCAAGACTGGACCTAAGTGCAATACTAGTAACTGGAGACTGTGAAGTGGTTGACAGCTCAGCAACTGCAGGGTTTCGAGACTGAATTTCCTCAGTTGATTGACAGGCCAAATAACAGGGATATACAGGGGTGGACAGGGCCCCGCTGTGACGTGCAATGCCTGTCATGCCTTCTGTGGTCCCGAGCATCAGCTCAAACAGGTAATGAGGCACGGACTAACTCCCTCAGTAGAGCATTCAAGAACGTGTACAGTATGTGCACATGCTAGAAGAATAGAATTCTCTAATGCCAACTTATAAAATGACAGTTGGTGGTCTGTTGTACTTGAAGTGAGGGAAATAGGGAAATGTTTGTGTTAACTATTGTCATTAAACCAAAGCATTGATATATGTGTGATATATATATATATATATATATATATGTCTGTGTGTGTGTGTGTAGTGGTGTGCTTGCTGGTGTGAGGTTGTCAATGTAGGGTCTATGTTTATGACGGGAAACATGTGATAAGCTACCTTTAAGCAGAGCTGTGAGGATGGCTAGGTCGATGTCCTGGTGTCCTTCGGAGCCCATCCGGAACACGGTTATCTGAAGGACATACAGAAGTGCAGTAGTAAGAACCCCGGCAACACTAAACCGTGTGCAGTGAACTTGTCCACCCCACACTACTTGCTGTTGAAATGAGGGCCAATCCCACGCACTCATTTTGGCTTGTAGTTCTTGTTCACTTGTGCGCAGCAGAAGCCAGAAAAAAAAACATTCATATTTTTTGCTAACCATTGAGAAACTTCTTCACTGATAATAGTCAGTCCTCCTACCGCACACGAGGCAATGCAGCCTAAAAGAGGGATACTACAGTAAAAGGTGCGCGGTTAAAACACTAGCTGCAACAGCCACTTGGCATGTGGCATGCATATTCCTGCCATTTCTTTATGCAGGCGAACACTCTTCTTTTACCATAGGAAAGGTTTGTAAGAGGCTTATTTCTTTAGGTACCAAGCGATGAGGGTAACTGTGCTGTGACTCATGAAAGCCTGCACGAATGCGATTTGCATATTGTTCAGTTGTGCAAGGGGATTACGGTACAGTAGACAGAAGAAGAAGGAACTGAGGGAGAAAAGGAGAAAGAGAGAGAGAGAGAGAGAGAGAACTGTAACCGCTGCATTGCTAACGCACTGCATGCCGCATTATGGCGCCCGCATGAAGGGCACCTTGCTGCTCCACATATGTATAAGTGTGTGACCAGAATTTGTGAATGCGTAACTGCTCTAGCTAACTGGCTAACATGAATCGATTCTCCACTCCCAACAGAGTCTAATTCTTGTTCCGTAATGCATTGGTTGTCGCAACCCGCCCACCCATAATTTAGAGTTGTAGGCCAGCACTGTCATGCTTGACTTAACTTCCACGTTACCGCACCTCCACCCACCCGGTGTTCAGCTAAACGCATCCCATACGTGGGTGCAAATGTGTTTCAGTTTGTTAAATGGCAGACCGCATGGATCAGTCAGCCTTGCACTGAGAATCAATGAGACCTTGTTAGAGTTGGGTTTGTTTAGAAAGAAGGCGCCTGAACAGGACTGTTCTCACTATATTTACATATTCATGTGTACATGGATGATAAATAAATCCAATAATAATCCATAATAAATCCATCCACAGATTGAATGACCACAGAATGAGACATATTATCATATATTACATACATTACATTATAGTTAACATACAAAAGCACCACTGTACAGTACAGTGTATGCAGGTATGCAGGGAAGTCCTCCAGAGACCTGAATATAATTAAGCAATAAGCCACGAGAGGCCGTGCATATACACTGGTTTCATTGCATATAACCATATACTTAAAATAAAATAGTGTATTGTAATAATCATTCTTTCGCCAATACATATAGTTCCTTTTGGAAAGTGGTTGCCAGGCAGCGCTACACGCCGCTTCGCTGAGATGGGCTATGGCAGACCATTGAACAAATGTAACGGTTTTTAATTGACGTTCGTTTGCACAGTAAGTAATATAGAAGTGAAGAGGCACCGGTGTGTGTTTACTGTCATTTTACAACGGCTTGGAACGCAGAATCAGCCAATCACAATCAAGAACCAAAGAAGCAGTTTTAGATGAGGGGATTTGCAACAAGCACACTCCTTTGTCCACAGGGATTAAAGGCCAGATAGATATAGACTCCTGAATCTGATTCTAGCCCCGGTCTCTAAAGAGTCCTGGTGCATGGACAGAGCATGGACGGAGTGAAAGCAATTAAAGCCCAGGCCGATAGAGCAATTACAGGGAGCCGCCTGTTATTGATAACCCTGGGACCATAACGCCAGTGAAGTGTTTTTGACCTCTGCATCTGGCTCTTTCTTATTTTCACCCATATGAGAAGGTGTGTGTGTGTGTGTATGTGTGTGTTTCTCTCTCTCTCTCTCTGTGTGTGTGTGTGTGTGTGTGTGTGTGGTTAGCTGGTTAGCGGATAAAACAGAGCAATCAGCCATGTACAGTGTGTCATAATGAGTCATTATAGAGGATGCTTCATCAGTGGAATAACACATTGATTACCTGTGGAGAGACTATCCGTATACTGTAAGTGTCTTGGGGAGAGAGAGACAGAGTTGCCAGGCTGGTTAAGCCCACAACTGCCTGTGTTTCTGAATGTGTAAGCTGCCCCCCCCCACCCCCACCAACACACACACACACACACACACATACATACACATACATTTTGTCTAATTTACTGCACACGCAAAACTGTACAATCACTGGACATTTTTTCACCCCTGCTTGTGTTCTGATGAAAACTTGACGTACAGGAAATGACATTAACCAGATTGATGTATCCCTAGAATGTTATTGCTACATGCATTACAATTACCCCTTAACTCTCAGAAGACACATTTTTGCATGGTCAAGGTTCACTCATAACCCAGTCCAAGGTCCCAGCACCTCTTGTGTCATGGTTGCAGTAATCTTGTTCATCACCCACCTACTTCAGGACCTGCACGCCTCAAATGAGTGTAATTACCTCCGTCAACTAGATAAGAAATTAGAACAGGATGCTTCATATCAGGGAGATTTTCAAATAGAGGAAATGTTTCTCTTTACTGAGAACGGACACGTTATCTTAGTATTCAGGGCAAAATTAAGCTGTTATTATATGAATTATATAGTATATATTATATAAATGATTATATAAATTAAGCTTTTATTAATAATGTGTTATGCTTTTGTGGAGATGTGGCATTTAACAACACATTATGTACTTTGACAACATTAATGTAAATTAAATGTACATAGAGAAGGTGTGAGCACAAAAAAATGAAAAGCTATGACAACTAAACAATTCAAGGTAAGTTGATGCACAGAATTTTTGAGTTTACACAAGGCAAAAACTAACATTTCTAGGGTTGTAAAAACTTTCTGTGCATCAAGATGACTTCCATCTTTAAGTTGTCATAGCTTTTCGTTTTTAACAGTGAGTGGGGTTAATGCTTTAATTCATTAGATGAGCCTATAATGCAGAACTTAGTTTTGTCAGAACCGCTTTAGTATACATTCCTCCGACCCCAGACCATCAAATACACGGATGCCATAGGCTCTCGGGCTCTGAGCATTATATAGAAACATCAAATACACAGATAAGCTCTCGGGCTCTGTGTATCATATAGAAGCATCAAATGCACAGATGCCATAAGCTCTCGGGCTCTGTGTATTATATAGAAGCATCAAATGCTAGCATAGAAATCCTAATCAATGAGTGAATCATCTGCCAACTGCCCATTGCCTGTGGCGGGATATATTGTATAAAGGTATCAGGCAGCCTTTTTAGGTCATATAGAGATTCTCTTCCCTCTCCTGCCACGTCTTATTAAGCCTTTTTGTTTGGAAAACAATTACATTTAACTAGAACCCCCCCACACACACTCCCGCCAAAAAAAAAGAAAAAAGAATAAAGTAATCGTTACAGCTGTTGTATTAAATGTATTGTATTGTATTTTGTTAGTATTAAATAGCCTACTGTATGCTCCCTGGGTAATGCTTTTGGTGTGAAATCCTCTGGCCTCACCACATGACGCACAGAAACAACAAATAAAACAAAAGGACACAGAAACAAAGAGCCAACGACTGCAATGCGCAAACCCAGCCTGGGCCACTTGCTCAGTAAAATCAGTACTACTAGTAGACCTGTTCCCATGTCACAGGCGACAAACCTACAATTAGAAAGCATCAGTAATCAATTTATAGAGCTGCATTGTATACAGTCAGTGTGTTAGAAAGTACAACACGCTAATCTGACACAAAAAGGGGCACATTTGCCGAAAATACACTGTCAGTGACAGTCTACAAATATAGATATTTCAGATACTGAGTGATGACCTTATTCTTTTTTTAAAGGTTACACAGTTTAGATTAGCAGTTTATGTAATATCTGTAGGGAAAATCTAACAACGCAATGGCATTTTTCTCTCAAGGTGTCATCCCCCCGTACTATGGAAATGAGCTATAGGAGTTCTCAGGCTTTGTAATGGAAGATTTCACCTGCTGAAGTGTCTGCTTATGCAAATCACATGTGAGATGTGGGCCACTGTGCATTATGAACACTCATATTCAGATGACACATGAGTGTACGTGTGAGGGATGTGCAGGCAGCTTACCTCATCAGCTTACTGCACTTCTGTGCCTGTGTATCATGCACATGTGTGAAGACTGCAGTCTTGGCTCCTTCAGCTTCACAAGTAAACCAAACACATGCTGGATGCAGTCAAACTTACACAACATTCTCTTCAACTGATAGACGGAGAAGGTGGGCCTGAGAGCCCAGAAGTTTCCAAGACATCACAATGCACAGTTTCCAATGCAACACCCCCCCCCCCCCCCCAATACCCTCCCCACCCAAACCCCTCCGCTCTGTTCCTCTCTTCCATCTCCTTATTCCACTGCCTCCCACTGCTGCGTGGCCTCAGAGGGGCCTAACCCTCGAGGGGATTTGGGCCAGCCTGGCTGCTGCCTGTCAATGTGATTAATAGACCCATCTTTCCTCCACTGTAGAAAACATAGGCCTCCGTGGTGAATGGAATTGGAAACACAATCACCCTCCACAAACCAGCAGGAAAACACACTTCTGGGGCAGAGTATGTGAAAGAGTCATGTTTTTGGTTCTATTCTTCTCCCTTTCTCTGTCTTTCTGTAAATACATATGTATCTATCTAGCTGTAGTGTCTCTGTCTATGTGTCTAATTGTATGTACCTCTGTTTTTTTCTATATCATTTAGTTTGAAGTCATTTCTCAGCCATGCATGAAATCAGTAATTCACATCACTTCAGAACACAGATAAAGCATTATCTATTGCATTTCCTCTGTGACAATACAACCAATGTTGCATAACCGATCCACACTCTTATTGAGATTAACCTACCAGAAAGATGACACCACTTATGTTTAAAAATGCTTAAAATGAAGCAGAAACCAGATATATCCCGCCAAACTAGACCACCCTCAAATGATTTTCATACAGATCACAGAAATGCTACGTCAGTGTATCAGCAATGGCTACCGAATACAGCAGGAAACCTAATTGCCATGTTTCATGCAAGAAATAGAAGATATGACAGCTTTACTCCTACAAAAAATATAGGTTATTTCCATAAAATCCCAGATTGTATAGTGACGTACAACATAAGAAGGGAAAAAGTTGTGTTTGTATACCAGGACTCTTCTTAGCTGAGCGCACTACATATCACAAGATTTGTAGGGGTATATAGGAATAGACTGAAAGAGTATATAGGAGTCATTTAATAGGTGAGTTGATACATAACTGATAGACTAACCAATAATAACCTGACAAGCTAATGCTATGGGTTTATTTGGACGACTCTCTATAAAGCAATATAATTGGTCGTATGGTTCATTTCTAGACACACTTGCAGAACCATTCTATATGCAGCAATAGCTCTATTCTAGATGTACCTACAGAACCTTTCTATACACACCTGCAGCTTAACATACATGCAGAACAATTCTATACGCAACTGCATCTCTGTTCTATACAGAACTACTCTATACACAGTTATAGCTCCGTTCTAGACACACCTGCAGCTCCATTTAAGACATACCTGTAGAACGTAGAACGTGTAGATGTATCTGCAGCTCTGTTCTAGACATACCTGTAGAACCCTTCTATACGCACTTGCAGAACTGTTCTAATCTAAATGTACCTGTAGAACCATTCTCTATGTACCTGCAGCTCCACTCTAGATGTACCTGCAGAACCATTATGCACCTGCATTCTCTACATACCTGCAAAACTACAGTATGTGCCACTGGAGGGAATGACAGCCGTGGGGCTGTTTAAATAAGCAGAATCCTTTAACATAGACAAATAGGTCAAGCCAGAGATGCGTTCAGAGTAGGCGAACATAGGCGAACGTTCGCGAACTATGCCGTTGAGCAAACATAACGTTTGCAAGCGTTTGCGAACATAGGCAAACTGTCTGAAGAGGTAGTTCTCCACAAACGAACATGGACCAGGGACTGCGAGAGATGTGATTTCTGCAGTAGGCCTACTGCAATATTCCTAAACAGAAAGCAATAGATAAAATTATAGCCTATCTACACCCTGACTTCAACTGTTATCTTGTGCGTCCTAAAATGCGATTTAAATGTTACCAGTGGGAATAACGTCGGTGACGTAGCCCTCAATTCTTGTTGTCTGCAGTAGGCTATGGTCTCAACGAGATCTATCACTTCAATTGTACCGTCTTCCGTAAACTCTTCCATTAACATTGAGGCTGCAGCTAATAACATGTCTTTATTTGTCGCCATTTTTTTTCCACTTCCAGTTTGTTTACAGTTTAAAACGAACTTTTTAGAAAAATCGTTCAAAATGAATTGTTTAATGTCAACGCCTTCGCTGCGAACGTTTGCCTACTCTGAACGCACCTCTGGTGTATCCAGGCCATGATATATTCTAGCATGTCTAGATGATTTAGCTTTAGATAGCCCAGGGTTACACAGTAACAAGATTTATTCCTATGTTCCTATGTATTTGCCCAGTCAGCAACAAGGAGCTTCTTCAATCAAAGAGAGGTTAGTCAGTCCCTGCTCCCCATCATCCATCCTTACTGATTTATTAGCAAAGTACATGATGACCGTCTCTGGCTACTGACACTGTTTATATTCCTGTGCTGCAGGTTTCATCAGGTAATAGAACTCAAGACGGAGCAACTTGTTGTCAGCACTCCCTGCAGTTTTCCTATCCTCTAGTACATGTATCCTTGACATGGCAGCTGGAAGGTTGTGAAAGCTTAAGCTCTACCTAGAGAGAATTATAAGAGGCAACCTGACTGCTGCTGGCAAAGGGTGAGTGTGTGTGTGTGTGCAGGGCCGGCTCGTCCATTAGGCAATATAGGCAAATGCTAGGGGCAAAATCCATCCAGGGGGCGCCATACAAAACGGAGGGGAAAAAAAACAAACATTCCACTAAAACAAGTTAGTATTAATGTGCCTTATAATAACAAAAACTAATCTCACATGCCTTTCTCTAGTAGGCTAATAATAATAATGATGCATTACTTGATGCATTACTTTCTGGTGGCGCCCCACCTCCCTCCTTCGTCTAATTAGTCTTTACCTGCTGCATGAGAGAACGCAACGCACCTAAACCTCAGTGGCACAATCTAGCAGTGGGTTTTGAATGTGTTAAATTGGTTTATTTAAATAAACAAATGTCAAAGCTATTTAGTTTCTTGTGAGAATGTAGCAGTGGATTATACTGCAATGCAAGGGGGCGCCACCTAATATCTTGCCTAGGGCTCCAAATCTGTTAGAGCCGGGCCTGTGTGTGTGTGTGTGTGTGTGTGTGAGAGAGAGAGAGAGAGAGAGAGAGAGAGAGAGAGAGCATGTAGCTCAGGGATGTGACTGTGTATGTTTGTGAGTGTGTGCATTTGTGTGTGAGTGTATGTGTGTGTGAGCATGCAGCTCAGGAATGTGACTATGTGTTTGTGTGTGTGTTTGTGAGTGTGCTCAGGGACACAACTATGTGTGTATGTTGTGTGTGTGTGTGTATGTTTGTATTTTTGTGAGTGTGAACATGCAGCTCAGTCATGCACGCATCTCAGGGATACAGTTATGTGTGTGTGTGTGTGTGTGCCGCTGGCGGTGCAGCAGTAGAGTGGGATTGGTGGGAGCTTGACTCGGCCTGGTGATTCTCAGCACGCTGTGATCACATCTGCCAGCTCGTCAGTCACACCATTGTCCCCCCCACGGAACCATACACACACACGCCCTGGCTCTCACACTTCACAACACCAACGAATTTCAATTGCTTATCTTTTATTGTTTCATACTTTTCCAATTTCTTTCTTCCTATGGTATGTGTGTGTGTGTGTGTGTGTGTGTGTGTGTGAGGTTGGGCTCTGGCTTTTCATTCAGTTTCAATATTTATTTTTTGTATGTTGGTGAAGGAATATACCCAGTGATTTACACAACAGTATCTACATGTAAAATAGGCAATTGTGTGAGTGTGTGCATGCTGTCCAAATGAATGAATGTAAGACAAGACAAAACCATTACAGACAAATGAACACCACTGATTTCATGGAACAAACACGACATGATTTATTTGATTTATAGTAAACAAAGAAAAGGAATAAATGAGATTTAAGAAATACTGACACATAGAAAGGTAATCTATTACAAAAGCATGCACACAGACACAGGTTCACAACACACAGAAACAGAGAACAGAAGTGATCTCTACTGATTGCGAGTCATGCAGATCACATACAATACACCAGACCTGGGCATTTTACTGGCCGCGGGGCCACATGCGACATCCCTTTCATCCTTCGTTATGTCGGTCATAAACACAAATAAACAAATGTGTATGCTGTGTATACATGTGTTGCATTTGTTTTGAATTATTTTGGGTGCATAAGTGATTTCCATATTGATGGACAGATCTGCATCTGTTTGCACATTGTCAGGTGATTCTTTTCCTCTTGAACCTACACCTCAATCTACAGATATTGTTCTCATCAGCAGTAGCAGCTTATATATTACTAATATAACATTTACTGCTTTACAATGGGAGAACATTCATATTGGGTAGAATTTAGTTTTCTGTATTTTTCATGTGGCCCCCTGTAGAAATGAATTGCCCAGCCCTGGCATACACACATATGGAGCTTAGAATGTACCATAGCTATAGACAGGGGGGGATACTTGTTGGGACAGGCAAACTAAAGCTTATGGGAGTGTTTCTTGGCCATGAATGTTCGAATATAGACACTTCGCTTTCTACAGGATGTTGTTCATTCTCATTTCCCCTTGGGGATCAATAAAGTATATCTAATCTAATCTAATCTAATATGCATCCATGTCAATATAAACAGTCTGTGGACAGGGGCCATATTGTTTTGGAGGATGCACACAGGGGGGATTATGTCTATGCCAACAAGTACTTTTCTTTTTGGGCAAACACTACCATTCACTATCACTATCATTTTAGGTGACCATTTATGGGTTTGGGTGCTAGTGATGTGATTGGTGGCACTGCTAACTTATTAGAGAGTGTATGACATGGCGTGCCCTAAAAAGAAATTGGAACCAACCCATCATGGGGACGCGGCCTTACACGATGATGACATTCATTTGAGAAAATCCTGTCTGTCATCTCCCATGGGGAAAATTGAATTGCTTGTCAAAGCGCACCCGTGCTGACATTTCTCAAGTCAAATCCCCTCCAGCAGGAGTCACCCAACGCAGTGACCCACTAAGGGGACAGAGTGTTAGGTCAAGACCAGTCAGGGGAAAAAAGGTAAAAAAGCTAATGGTCAGAAAGTCGGTGTTTTATCCAGTAATT
Source organism: Limnothrissa miodon (assembly GCA_017657215.1). Lineage (NCBI taxonomy): Eukaryota > Metazoa > Chordata > Actinopteri > Clupeiformes > Clupeidae > Limnothrissa > Limnothrissa miodon. Next base: position 60,179 of record JAGFZM010001220.1, read on the forward strand.
TTTCCAAAAAGTTAGAATGCTGCCTTCTTTCTGAAAACGAACCCCCCCCCCCCCCCATTGCATTGCACTTTTTTCTTTATTACATTTTTGTATGTCCATGGAAAAGCACAAAACAAACTTCAAATGATAGCTACCAACACACTAGGGAAATAAAGCAGGCCTATCACTATTTGTAAAACCAAGCATAAGAAAACAGTGGAGAAACACGACTGTGGAGTTTAACACCTCTGTGAGTTAATTTGTCTAAGGGTGCTGCTACAGTATGTTGACCATTACATCTAACTATAGATAGGCCTACTATCTGTCAAACCTTTAGGGGATCCTGGCACAGCAAATCTCTAGATAATGTTGTTGTAATCTTCTTGTCTGTAGGGTGTGCCTGCATGACTGGAATATTAATTATTGTCGACTTAATATGAGATGTGGACTATGGATATAACTTGACCTTGTCAGGTAAGCAGAGGTTTATTTGTGTGTATTGTGTGTGTGTGTGTGTGTGTGTCGGCATAGTGGTGATAGCTGTTTTTATCAAAACAAATCCATCATTATGGGCAAGTTGTTCCAAAAGAGAGAGAGAGGAGAGACTGGCAAAACTAAATCTGTTCATTTCCATGTAATGTTCCCTAATGTTTCTAGGCCAATTAGGGCACGGTGACATGGTACTTTCCCCCTGTTATTTTCTGTATGACATGATTGCCATGTTTGTCAAAGCTAGCTAGGCTTTCATAGTTGTCTGCCATGGGGCATGGCGCCCTGCCTTTCCATCGACCTCATTATCACTAAATTAGTGCGCTTATTTCAGTTCTGATGGCCTCTCTTAAAGGCCATGCTTTGCTGTTCCACCAAAGAGTTGGTGCTGACCCATTAATTGGGTTGGGCCTGGATCATTTGACTGATGACCCTTATCTCTGTATACCTAAACATGGGTGCTTCGGTTGGCTCTTCAGAGATGCTGTGATGAAGCTTCATGCCACTCTGTGCCTTGCTTCTCTCCTGTTGTGCACAGAAGAATAAATCTACTCCTTGATTCAACATTCTGCTCTTCTGCCTTACTAAAGTAGCCTAAAGCTTACTCTCATTGTGCATTTGATTAACGTTAGTTTGTGTGTTTGTTTGTAAAAGTGCCATTATCTCTCTACGTAAAGCTCATTAGTTTTTTTCTAAGGTAACGGACTTTTACCACTCCATGTGCAACCCCTATACCCCTATAGTGCTAAGACCACTACTAAACCCCAGTTAGATTTGACATGAATACAGGTTCTCAACAAAAAGATTTTTTGGCAACGTGACATGCCACTGTTTTCATTTTGGAGGTTGTGATGTCACCAAAATTATATTTGTGCAAATTTACAAAAATTATGGAATCCCAACAACACACCCAATAAGATAATCAAAATATTTTAACATTTTACACACCTGCTGACACACAGAAGAAAAGAAAATGGTATAACTGTGTGTGTCTGTGTGTTAGAGAGACCTGATAACATTTAAAAAATTGTAAATAAAAGTTTGAAATCAATCACTTTATTCTTTTAGTGAGTTTATGTGGGTAGGATTTGGTGTTGGGGAAGGGGGGTCTGGCTTGTGTCGTGGACACATGCAAGGGGGGCTTCAAGAAAAAAAGGTTGAGAACCACTGCTCCAGATCTATGATGAAGTTGCATTACTGGACAACTCTCCAAAGTCCAATTTAACCTGCAAATGGAGGTTTGCCTATTGAGAATGCTGCAAACTAAAGATGATGCAAGGCGAGGGAAATGCACACGGCGTGGCTAGGCTAACAGGCTCCGCAAAAGGGCTAAGTGAACAGGCTGACTCACTTACCAGCTCTTTCTTCTTCATGCATTCCATGAGGATGATGAAGAGGTGCTGGGCTTGAGTGCGACTGTAGGTGAAAGTCTTCTGGATGGTGACCAGAAGCTGATCCCGTAAGGATTCATTGATTATACTGGTGAACCATACACACACACACACACACACACACGCACAGAAATACACAGGAAAGAAAATTAAGACGCATTTGTTAATCTTCCCCACATAAGAATTCATTGAAATGAAATAGAACAACAGACCATAACATGTGACAAAGACAGCCGAGGGATAGATCAAAAAGCATTTCATTCACGCATTATACTATATCTAGGACTGACACACACCCTCCCTCCTCGGAGTACTTGTGCCCGAACGCCAGGATATCGGATGCTCGCCCACTGCCATCGCACACCACCACCGGCACCGGTGGCGTGTCTCGCAGGTACTCAAGAACAATGGAGATGACATTGGGCCCCCCCTCCACAATCAATGCCACCACAGGAACACCTTGTCCAATGCCTGCAGAAACACACACACACAAAGAAGGGAAGAAAGAGAGAGATTACTGAAACATGTTTGCATTTAATCAAATCAAATTATTATATGGCCATCTAGAATACTGCCGGAGGTTCCATTCACTCTAAAGTGGCTTTCCCAACATTCGGAGCTCACTGCTGCAAAATTTTCCATTAAAAGCTGGTGGAGAACCCATTATTCCACTGATTCCAAATAAAGGATGTTGTTTCAATGTTGCTTTTGCTTGATTGCTTACTGAAAGTGGTATTTGCTCTTGTCAGAGTTCATGAATATCAAAAGCAGTTTTAGCTAAAAGCAACAGTTTTAGCCGTCCACTCCAAAAATGGATGTTACAGTAACTACACTATTGTACAGCAGTTCAAACACAAAGTCGTGTGCTCCAAAATTCAGAACTTTCTTGGGATAAAACCTGCCTCAGGTATACTGCTCAAAGCCAATTAGCTGTGATTTGGAGTAGGAGCTAGTGCACTTGACACTGAGCCACACTGAAGACTGTGGAGCTTTCAGGAGTGCAGTGAAGGAGGTCTGGGCACAGACAAGACTTAAGTCCCTAGAGGCTTGCATCAGAAGCCTGTCCTCTCTTTAGCTGGACTGCACAATTTTGGCCTATGTTTTTTGGCATATACTGGAATTCACAGTGGTTTTGAGATTCAGATTCAGATGTGTGTTCCCCAGAGATTAAGAGTAGAGATGCATCTGCATGGTAGCATCTGCAGAGTGCATCTGTCATGTATAAAATCATTATATCAAAAAAAAAAAAAGTGGCAAGAGCAGGGGAAGACATGTTTGGAAAAGGTGACTAAACCAACAGGTTAGTGTACTGTACATCTAATCCAAGAAATTATTCATCAAAGAGATTTTTTCTCTGCTGGTTTTCACACGGCTTATGGATTGGAGGATTTCTTTAATCCTGACTGCAGTGATGTGTCACGGTGGGCACAGAGTCAAAACAATCTGAAAGTCTGAAGCAATGAACATCGATTTCAAGAAGACGGAAAAAATACACATCCAGCGCGTTGCCAGCACCTCACATTTCACTTCCGATGTTCACGGCTCTTTGGCCATAAGAGGCCTTAAGAGCCAGTGATCACACATTTTCATGACAGCAAGTCTCCATTTTTCCACAGCTTGACAGCTGCTGACGGAGCTGTGAAACACAAGTTTAGATCTGGCCTTTAGCATCAAAGGTGTGAAAAGATGGTTGGACATGACATGAGCCGTGACCTTCTGTCTCTCCTTTCTGCTGGTCCAAAAAAGATTCCAGAGCTCTCCACTTTTTCTCTACTTGTTTCCAACTCCTATCTTTGAGCCAATGTCCAGAATACGGATATGTGCTCCTTTTGTTCACGCTTTGGTTTTCTTTCTTTTAATAGTACCAACTGTCGCCAAGGTAGCCTTGGCTGTAAAAAAAGCCTGTGCCACTCAAGCTTCTATCACACCCTGGAGTCTCTGAGGAGGGTAAAAGCGCTCGAACTGATAAGGAGAAGACGAGTGATGGACTCTGAGGGAATCTGACCAAGGAGATTTTATCTGCCACCCCGTCAAGTAGGGATGCCTGCAGCAGAGTCAAAAAAAGACTGATTTTATACAGACCAGTGCCTCTTATGATTCGCTTTGTTTCTGGAGGCTCAGCAGACCGGACATATTCAATCTCAGTTTTTCAGTTACTATATATGGTGTTCTGTGGGCTTCATATTGCTTTAAACAATGAATGTACACTGATGTTTGATGTACACTGAATGTAACATAGGATGACAAATACCCATGCCAGTGTCAGAGGCTATCTGGATAACTTACAGCGAAGGCTTTGTTCTATGCTTTGTTCTTGGCTATGAGGAATGGGTATGAGTGATGTATTTTGTGTGTGTACTGGTAAGGGATATTGAACAACACAGTTGTGCA
>JAGFZM010001220.1:68120-78742 GCA_017657215.1 Limnothrissa miodon
AGAGAGAGAGAGAGAGAGAGAGAGAGAGAGAGAGAGAGAGAGAGAGAAGCGCAAGGGAGGGCTTAAAAATCAGAGCTGACATGAAAGCCAAACACTCCATTAGGTCGGGGAATTGCTCTTCATGCCCCTCTGGATGCTCTTGTCCGGGATCTGCACTCAATAAACGTCAGAGAGAAAGAAAGGGGGAGAGAAGAGCAGGCTTCTCCCCAACAGTTAACCTAGATTCTCCCTTACTACATTATATCCACCCAATACACCCAATTGTTGAGACAGGGATCTCATTCTTTTAGGCACCAATATTATCTTTTCATTTATTTCTTATTTCACCCTACTGTACTGTCCACATACTGTACTGCTTGGTGAGTCAAGCTTTTACATCTTCATTGATAAACAGATACAACTCCAAAAGTGTCATATTTAATATCTGCCGTGTATGGCATCAAACGAAGTGTAAATCAAGACCTGTGTTGGCCCCTCCAGTGAAAATCCATGCGCCGGTTGTCATGGCAGCCTTGATAAGGCCCTTGCCGAACACCTGCTTGAGTTTGGGCTGGAGCTCGAAGTTCTGGAGTCCCCCATGGACAGAGATGAGCAGTTTCGGAAGCTCCAGCTGCCATTCCTTTGTCATCAGGTGCAATAGCAGATCCGGTTTAGTGTCATAGGAGACTCGCACATACTGGAAGTGGAAACGGATTCACATAAATAACAAAAAAAATTGCATCTCTCAAGTATCTGCTAAGTACCTTTGAGAGGATAGAGAATAGAATTGAGAAACATTTATTTTAGAAGACTTCTTGAAATACAAAATGGGAAATGTGGGGGGTCGGGGTTGGGGGTAAGGGTGGGGGAGGGGATCTAATCTATATCAGAGACAAAGTGCATCATGTAATTTCGCCTAGAAATAGAAAAAGAAATATTGTCACCATTATGTTTTCGAGCTTGTGAGTTATTATATAATTGAAGAACCTGAAGAGATAAGATGAGCCCATCAAGTGTTCTTGGGTAACCTAATCATATCCTAATCTCCTTTCATAGATGCAATTTGCAGTTAGATCAATTCAGGGCAAAGGCGCATGAATAAATGAATCTTGATGAAAATACGGAATCTTCCTCTGCACCATTTCCGTGAATCAAATTTGCAAATGTGGTTTTCTTGGGGTCCTTCTGCAGAAACTGTTTAATATTGATTATGTGTAGGCTACTATTTGTGACCGCCCTTGTAAATTGTAAGTGTAATGTGCTTTAAAGCAGCACCAAAGACCTTTTAGTACCTTAAAATAATGTGGTCCATCAACTCATAACAGGGTGAACGATACTTGCTGCATCTGCTCTGCGGCCCTTCATCGGCTATAATGGCACTAAACAAGTTTGCCCAATCGGGTAGCAGATCTGTAGTTCAAGTAAAAACTACAGTTGACTTCTGCTTCCAACCTGTAGAGGGTGCGATTTTGAAACTCCTTGGTGTTGCTTTAAGCCCATTTAACTCTTAAGGAAACTCTTAAGTCTTAGGTCTCAGAGGAGTAAGTACTGTACGGTGCACAGCTTTACTGTACCATTGCCTTGTTGGAATGCCCTCCGCCTTGGAACTCGATGGTGCCGAAGGCGTCGGTGGGACTGAGTTGCGTGTGCTTGCTGATCGACCATTTTTCAGAAAGGCTGTCATTTTTTGGCAACCGTTCTGACTTGTCGTTTTGATTGGAGATGCTGGGGGGCAGGCCCACATGTTGACCAATCAGACGGCCGCAACAGCACCTGCAGGGAGAGCAAGGACTTGTTATTGGACGTCAATACAAGGTGACATTTCTCAACCTCTCAATGTGGCTCAGTTCTCCAGTATGCCCCGAAGCTGAAAGCGGATCATTTCTAAACATATCATATATCAAATCCCAACAGAGGAATGTTCACACACGCATACACACACACACACACACACACACACATAAACACACACACACACATACCTATGGGGGTCTTTGGCGCTCACTATGATATGAACACATTCTCTCTTGCTGAAAGCTCTCTCAATCCAGGACTTCTGTGCCTGCAGACAAAATCAAAAAGAGGGAAAGAGAAAAAAAAGCATTGAGATTAGACACCGTGAGTTTATCATCCTACAACACTTGGCCCTTACACAGAAGTACACAGAGGGATACCGAAAAGCCTTGTTTTTCCAAGACTCATTTGACCCCATTGTCCGATGGGAACGAGATATCACTGCTCATGATGCCGTACAGCGCTTGCCATTGCCTCCTCCTCAAGCATCCACTGAAGAGGAGACAAACATCCGATAAAGAGAAACAAGAAACAACTTCAACACACTCTATTTGGGAAGAGAGAAGAGACAGACGAAGCAGAAAATCAATAAGTCGGTCGTATGCGGGGGGGCATCTCTGTTTCTCTCCGGTGCGCAAAAGGAAACCACAGCGAGTAGAATTGGAGCTTTGCATTTTTAATGATCGTCAACACCTGTTCATTTGCATGGCTGATGGAGTGATGTAGAGCTTGGTCTCGGTCCACAAGACCGCATTACCAGTCTAATACCTGCATTAAACAGGGGTTTACGGAAGGCAGTATACTCTGGACCACTTGTTAGCATAGTCAGGGGGCAAATTCTGACACATCTGAAGTATCTTGCGCTTATATCTTGGATGAGATAAGGGGAGCTAAGGGGAAGCCTGTCTGGATAATTAAAGCTACTGCAGAAGAGCTTCAGGAGAGACCAATGTACTGTAAGTAGGTTATTTGCTGAATAAGGATCCATGATGGGTTTTAGGGAGGTCCTCTCAAGACTATAATTCTTTTCAAGCTTATCCTGTCAGCCATTAAAATGCACACATTTGCCATTTGGTCAGATATACGATAACATCCTCGAAACTCCAGTATTACATTGTTTTTTCCAATAAAAATGTGGGTGGGGTCAGTCATATAGTGAGCCATGGAATCCATGAAATGTCTTAGGAGCATGTGAACACATATAGTGCACATACATGAAACATTAAATACAGTAAATGCAACAAATAAACCTACTAAAGCAATGGGCAGGCCTGTGGTCATGGTATCATTTAGCATGAAGCTGATAAGTGAAACCAGTAATCGTGTAGCCTGGCTTGCGTGACAAAGCTCATGGGAGCTTAGTCCGGCCATCCTACATTACTAAACGTCTTCTGGGAGGCGGGCTTAACCGGCGTCCATGAGTTGCCTCTGTATACTACTTGACGAATCTACAACCAATCAGACCACTCATTCCGATGACGTATGCGTAAGGCCATTTCTCATTGGTGCCCACAGATTTGGGAGAAATAATTCCTCTCAAACGGCAGCCTGGCCAGACTGACTTGCTCGCGAAATGTAGCGTCACAGGAAGTATGGGCGGGCCCAGGCCAGTAATCGTAGCCTTCCTAGCCCATTTTTAGGAGGGGGAAATGGTTTCACCTTAAATTGGGTGGGCAGGTGAGGGAAAAGTCGCAGCACAGTGGGGATTATAGGCTGCACTGATATTTGAAGTGTTTTAATACTGGCTTACTGGCAGAATCACAAGAGTGATTTTTTTTCTGTGTGACTGGCAATCCCTGTCCAAGGAGCTCAGGTAATCACAAGTGTAATCCGAAATAAATAACGATGGAACCCAACACATACTCCCACCCCCCCACCCCACCCCCGCCTTCCTTCATGCCAAAAATGTCTGAGCCAAACACATATAATAGTGCAAAGGTTTGTGTGTGTGTGTGTGTGTGTCCTTTCAGGCTCTCCAGTACATGTGATTACCTGAGCTTCTTGGACAAGGATTGCCAGTGAAAAATCATGATCATTTTCTGCCGCTAAGCCAGCTTTACGGCACCTTAAAAATCAGTGCAACCAACAATCTCCATTGTGCTGAGACTTCACAAGGTGTGCTTTCCAAACTTAATGCTAACTGACACCATTAGCTTGCTCTTAAAAAGTCTGCAGTAGAAAGAGGAGTGGGATGGGAGATCAGATTCATAGACTCGACTTAACACGATGACTCAGCATTCTGGAGCGCATCACTGACACGGCGCATTCACGTATCTTTACGCCGCTGTGAACATGCACAAAGTAGACCTGTGCTTAACCAGATACTTTGTGACAGTTCTGGCATGGGAACAGCTTTGCTCTGGTGGACAGCAGCAAAAAAAGCAGCAATTTTACTGCAACACATAAAAGCACAAAAACAAAGTAAAATTCTCACAGACCAGGTTCTCTGGGGAGAAAAGAAAATAAATAAACCATGACTTGTTCTACAGATTTTTTCCCCCAAAACTTAATTTTAATGCCTCAGCTTTGGTTTAAGTCTTTTCCGAGTTTTCTCTACTAAACTGAAATTTTTATAAGTCGGTTTGGATAACGTGTCAGCTGAAAAGCAGAAAAATGTAATGTAGAATTTAACCGCGTAATCGGCTAGCGTCTGATTAGCACATTTAATTAAAATGTATTTAATTGTGAGTAGACACAGCCTACAAAGACACTTGCCAGGGGAAAGACATGGATTAGCCAACAGTAAGAAGTAATGATTGCCTGACAAACCCTTTGTACTTTCAACCACCAGTTGCCGTAGTGAACCACAGCAGCTAGCGTTTGAGCCCATGAATTTGCTTGTCCATTTTGAATGTGATTTGACAGGTTCTCCAATTATTAACGGCAGCCTCACAAACACACAGTGCCATAATTAAGGTTCACCTGTGTGTTCTCACCACCTAGGACGAGAGAACAGCTTTGCTCATCGCTGGATGTCGGCAGGGCAGGTCAGGCAAAACAATGCACAGGGCAGGATAGACTGGCAAAGGACTGTCATCTCACAGGAAGCCCTGCTGATTTCTGGCAACTAATTAGTCTACAAAAACATATCACAGGCTTCACCATAATAAGTTTTAAGCTTGTTAAAGGTTTTCAAACAGAAGTGGGCTGCTTCATTTATCCATCATGTATAATGCATTGCTCACGCTCTTCCTCTGCAAGGATATTCTTTTAAACTAGCTAAGAACAAATTAACAGACATTTTTAATTAATAATTAAATAATTTTAATTAACATTCTTCATGGATAAAAAGGCTGAAATTATATGAATATGAACAAAATGCAAACATCCAATTTCATGTTCAAACCACCCCTCTAAAAACACTCTGCTATATATTTCTTTGAAGGGAGGTTTTCCTCTACCTGATGGCCTTCTTCATTTCCATAGCATATCCCAATCCAGTAGAATAAATATCACGGTCACTGATGAGAGTTGCATTGCTCACTATCTCTCCTTCTCTCATCCTCTCTCTCTCTCTTTCTCTCTGTCTTTGCCCAGCTGCCCAGGGCTCTCCCTCTCATGGCTGATGGGGCTGCTGTCATCCTGTCCCTTGTGCTTGGAGTAAGCGATCCGCATATGGGGCCCAGTGGGTCTCCCTGAAATATGCCTGGGATATTGGGCTTAGCCCCCAGTGCTGGGTTGCTGCATGGGCTAAAACAAACTCCGGCCAGGACGCCCCCCCCCCCCCCCCCCCCCCCCCACCCCCCCCCCCCCCAGCTTTGGGCTCCTCCTTAACCAATCCGACGCCCCAACAACAACAAATCCCCAATAGCAGGATCTGGCTGGGTCTTCTATTTCCCCCTCTCCCTCGCCCTCTAACATACACACACACACTCTCACACACACACGCACACACACTCTCACACACCAGCACACATATTCACAAACACACAGACACACATACACACAAACACACAGTCATACACCTGCACACTATACAAACATACACACACACGCACACACACACGGCAGTAGCTGAAAACCTCACTCCCTCCATCCACCAAAATGGCCCAAATTGCTTTCAGCTAATCCCTCTTGCGCTGAAGGTGTTTGTGCTCAGGGCTGTGGGAGGTCAGATCTGCCATATCAGGACTTCACAAGAAAGACACAGACTCCTCTGCATGTTTAAACCACAGCCTTCCACAGAGCAGCTTACAAAGTTACCAAGTTACTGAAGTGTGCTCCCTAGGGGCTGTGTGTGTGTGTGTGTGTGTGTGTGTGTGTGTGTGTGTCTTAAAAGTATAACAATGCTTGTCACCGCGTTCTCCTGACACTGTGCAATTATATCACTCTGCTGACATGCTGACTTGGTGGCAAGGCGTAAGGCGTTCCTGTTTTTTTTTTGTTTTTTTTTACTGAAAGAGGTAAACAGAACAGAGAGACAGAGAGATGTGGTCCAGGGCTCCCCTGCCATTCCCTGTCCACCTCCTGCACCCCGGCAACAGGAGCGGAAGAGAGGAGAAGCACACAGAGGTGGTGTTCTGTGTGTCAGGGCCTCGCCACGGCAACCAGGGAAAGGGGCACAGTTTGATTCAATTTGCTGCTCCCTGCTTTTCAATCAGCAGTGTGGTTGTAGAGTTGCCTACCTGGGGCGGAGCAGAGTGTCTGCTGGGTCTATTCTTAGAAAAAAGGACACGTTAAACTACTCTGCCCTATCTGCTGTTTTTCAGTGCAGGCAGTTGCACTGGCATCCGTGATAACATGAAGACATGATGACTGAATGAAGACAGAATACTGACGATTTTTAACATTCAAATCATTTTCAGTTCAACAGTCAAAGTGGTCAGTTATAGGAATCTGGACTACATTTGGATCTCCAGCTGCCTATAACTGTACATTATGACTATCATGACCTGGATGACAAGAGAATCTTTTCACTTCATTTCACTTGTTTTTTTTTTGGTTTGTTTGTTTGTTTTTTTCCTCCACATCAAAAGAGAGGTGAGCATTCAGGATTAAAGAAGGCTAAATCATCTGTTTAGTTAACGATACTACCGTATAACATTGTACAAGTATAGGCTGGCCAGAAACCGTGTTGCTTACTCCATGAGCCTGGCAACAGCCTACCTGTCTGATGCTTGAAGACAAAAGAATAACAAGTAGACAAAAACAGCTGTGGGCTTAGAACGAATAACAAGACAAAGACAGAAACTAACTCAGCAATCACAACATACATCTCTCCTCCCAAGGCTATAGACAGTTGGCCTTTTCCCAAGGCTCATGTTTGGACACTTGTCAGGGACAATCAGGCGTTCAAAAGCATATGTAATATCTGAGACAAAGGTCTCAGATGTGACATGCAACAGGCAATTGTTCTGATCAAATCCCATCAAAAAACAAAATACAGGATAGACTTCAATAACCCTGGACCTACACATCTTAACCACACTCAGAAACTATAACTTCACAATCTGTGAGAAAAATTATATCTGCAATTTCTGTGGCACCCCCTGACAGACTAAAAATATCTCCACCCTACTTTCTCATCATGAATTATATAGGCAGCCCGAACACAGTTTACCGGTCGTCCCCCCCAAAAAAAACAAGCAAGGTTGCAACTCATTGTGTTCATCTATTATTGTTGCAATGACACCAAAGTCCCTGACTTAGCCCTGAATGGCGGCTAAGCATGACTGATTGCACCTTACTTCTCTTTGATCCAGCGCCTCGCTCATCCTTAGTGCAGGCACGTAGCGATGGCTCCATATGGTAAGAACTGAGTTTGACTGGCTGGAGGTCAAATAAGCGCGTCAGTCTCAATGGCCCCTAAGGCTGTACATGTATTCATGTATGACTAATGAGGATATGATACAGATGCCTTTGAAATGTTTTGAAATGTTTTAGGCGTCCTTGATATATCTCGAAAGTCTTCATCTCCGTTAGCCTTATCAGATGGTTAATGGTGTGACGGGACAATGTAGCCTCTACCTCATTGTACTGAATTTGAAGCTGAATCGCTACAGTTGCTAAGCTTTCATTTTATGAAATGCTGCATAGAATGTGATATCTGACAGTGGCAACCAACCGCCGTAGACTTTCTGTCATTTTACTTTATCCTGTAAGATATGTCAAATAGGCAATACTGTAGGTAATGATAGAACATAAACAGTTACAGTAAATGCCACTGAAATGAGAAATGCATTGAACTGTTCTCCATATTCATGTCCTTAGATCTAAGTTAATATTTCATACCACATTTACAGGATCTTAGAAAAAATACTGACAACCTTTTAACATAACTTAGAATAAAATGTATTGATGTCATGCAGGGTTTTTTTTTAGTTGACTCATGTACAATCCGCAATTTGCATACATCTATCAACATTTCATAGTTGCTTAAAGAATTGTTTCTGGCTATTAATAAATGCTTGTAGTCAGACCAGATGAATTGTCCCTGGTCCGCTTACTTCATACTTGGGAACCACTTGTTCAGGTTGCATTCCTTTGAGGGTTCATTTAATGTGGATTACAGCATTATTTGCAGGCTCTGCTAATTAAAACCTCTACTGATTAGTTAAAGACTGTTTATCCCAGGGCGTTCTGTGTGGCTGTAATGCAGCCGTTTGCTGCTTTAGCCTGGCACAAAAGACTGACTTGCAAAACGTCTGAAGCAAAGCTCCAGGGTGTTGATGTTGGGGCGGGTGAAGGTATGTTTGTGTGTGTGTGTGTGTGTGTGTGTGTGGGTGGGTGGAAGGGGTGGGTCATTGAAAATTCCAGCAGAATTTACAGCTGGAAGAGTCAGTGGGGGCTTATTACTGAACCAGGCCATGATTAATAGGCGGAGTGGATAAATTAAAACAGTTTGGTTTCTCCAGATGATTCCTTTATTTCTTAATAAAGAGAGGAGAGAGGAAGTCTTGTTATCACCTAAGCAAGCCTTGCAGTTGAAAACCTAATCAATATAGACCTTTAAGGGAGCAACAAAGAACGAGCTTAGGGCAACCACTTGCCCGCCTGCCAGTTATCCCAGGGAAATAGGGGACCATCTGTGTAAATAGTCTTTCAAAGCCTCTTCTGGGCTGTTGAAAGAATAGATTTCTCTCTGGATTTCAGTAGAAGCTCCACACTTGAGTATTTTTATTCTTTTTTGTTCAGAGAAAACTTCCTGAAAGTGGTACTAACTAGTTTACTAACAAAGACAGCAGCTAAATATTAATGGTAACAATCATATGATTTTTCTGCGATTGTGCGATGCTACTTAAAACCCACTAATGTCTAGATGCAGAAATGACATATTTTTATCTTTTTACATTAATATTCTCAAACCTCTCATTGCTCATTTTGTACCAACGTTATAATCCCTACAAGGTTGGGAGGACGTTCCACATTCAATTCATGAGGTTTACACACCCACTCTCTCTCTCTCTCTCTCTCTTTCTCTTTCTCTCTCTCTCACACACACACACACACACACACACACACCACACACACACACACACACACACACACACACACACACACACATACACACAAACTTATGCATGCACTATTTATAGTGGACAGACCTAGATGTAACGTATCCAAGTCTCTGAAGTACAGCAGCACATATAGGGCCTCAGAGGTACTTCAGAGTGATTCTTTGCTCATGCAATTTACATGATAGTCTAAACCAACCTCATGCAACATTGAAGCAGATATCCTGTGAACTTAAGACCCTTCTTCCTCTGTTCCCTAGCATTGAAAGTCAATACTGCTTGAAAGTCCACAGGCAATTTGGTTACCACAAAGTGGAATACGGGTTGAATTTCTTTTTTCATTATTATTTTTCATTATTATTTATCATTTAAAGGGGTGCCAATGATTGTGGCATGTAGGTTTTTGTGAAAAAAATATTTATTTATTTATTTTTCATCTTTGTGTTTTTTTCCACCTACATTTCTTTCTCTGCTGTATGATTATTCTCTATCATCCTCATTGTGAGAGTGACATAATATTCCAAAAAGCTCATTTTCAAGTCAACTTCCTCATGGGTATCAACAATTGTGGAAGGCACTGTGAGAGTGTTTGGGTCTATGTGTGTGTGTGTATTCAGATGCCAGAAGTGTGTGTATCTAAAAAGGCATAATGACTAAGAGTGCTATCTTTATCCTAAAAACTCCAGTTTGCAAATCTGGCAGCTTGCCTTCTAAGTAAATGCTGCCAGCTCGGTGATTGCAAGTAGTTGTTTATTTACGGTAGTTGTTTATTATTTACATGTCTACATGTGTATGTGCATTATGAATGAGTGTGATGTCTGCACATACATGTTCTTTTGTAACCAAGAGGGTATACGTGTCGGTCTGCCTCTGTTTCTCTCCCCTTCTTTGGCTGTGTGTGTGTGTGTGTGTTTGTGCATATGTGTGTGCGTGTGTGTGTTGGTGTCTGTGTGTGTGTGTGTGTGTGTGTGTGTAATAGAGAGAGAGAGAGAGTGTTTGCGGGTGCGAGGAGACAGACGCAAACACAATAATTGAGCAGCCGAAGCAGAAGGCACCGTGTGTGTGTGTGTGTGTGTGCCCGCGCTTGTGTGTGTGTGTGAACGTGTGTTTGTGCATATGTATGTGTGTGTGTGTGTGTGGGAGCTTGTTTTAGCCATGTCATTCCCAATACATCTCCCCCCTGCAGAATAAGCTGGGGCCCCCGTTCCCATGGGCCTGCACAAAGCCGGGCGCGGCGCCATCTGAAGCGGCCAATAATCACTTGTGGCAAGGCCATTCTGTGGGCCGTGGCTGAGAACATGACCACCTAATGCTACTGCCCTGCTTCCCTTGCACAGAGCAAAGGCAGCCAGTTCCCCCGACACACACACACACACACACACACACACACACACA
>JAGFZM010001220.1:79142-89214 GCA_017657215.1 Limnothrissa miodon
AGAAATACTTTATTAGTTTTAAAACATGCAACGTTTCGATCCTGTTGATGCCTGACGAAGATCCAACAGGATCGAAACGTTGCATGTTTTAAAACTAATAAAGTATTTCTTGGAGCTAATGTGCAGTGTGCAGACCAACCTTCTTCCTAGCTGGGGAAAGGTGTCCATCACATCAAGGCCATCGGTGTGTAGAGCCACCGAAGAGGAGAGCCACCGAAGAGTCTTCCCATGCAACCCCCGCACTTACGTCCCCACGGGGGCCATTTCTCCCCCGTCAGTCTCTGGCAGACATGAGTCAGTTTGACCCTCGCTTATCTTCCAGTGTCCGTCTCTGATCTTACCGACGACCCCCACGTGCTTATTTTCCAATGACTCTCCTGCTAGCTTAACAGATGCTTGTGTCAGCTTTGTCACGCAGTCAATTTGAGACCCCAGGTGCCCTCTCACACCCTGCACTCAGTGTCACTCATAGTGAAGTCAAGTCAAGCAGTCACAGTCACAGTCACAGTCCTGGCGTACCATACAACTACAGCCATCCACGGAGGGCTGGCCAGATTGTCTCATTATCTCTTGTTTCAATAATAATAATTGTATAATAATTTTTTTAAAATGTTATAATATATATTCACATTTATAGCATTATACTGTATACTCATGGTCATTTAAATTCCAATTTAAGAATGAAACGGCCCATGATTTCCTGTTTGGGACACATTACAAGGTGTCCAACATCTATTTAAACTCACGCACAATAATCCAACATTATTCCTACAAATTTGCGATCACGTTACACACAGAAATGTTATTGATAATTCATAGATCGTTAAACATTATCCATGGTTTTAATATGCATGAGCCTTCTAGAAAGCACTTTGTGTTCCTTTTCATTATGCATCAATAGTAGAGCTTCGCCAGGGAAACTGAGAAGCCTGTCCCGATACTGATTCTCCACTTCTTCTCTGTGGCTCCATGTTTTTGCTGTTCACAAGCACTGTCCTGTTGTGTTGGTCTGTTCATGTCGGGCCAACTGCTGAATGTTCCCAGCAGCTCGGCGTCTTGCTTTAATGGCACCTGTGCTATTGTGTTGTAGGGACTGAGGTGACAGAAGGTGAAGGCTGTAAAATTGCCTTTCGCTCACGCCCCCCCAACCCCCCCCCCCCCCCCGCCTGCAAGGTATGCGCCGCCTGGAAACGTGTTAATTATAAAAAGGACGCGCGTCGTAGATAACCTCGTGAGCTCTCTTGCTCGTTCCGTCCGTCCTTGCATTCCTCTTTTCATTGGTTTTGTTTCCCTGGCCACTCTCTTCTCCACTCGTTCTGTGCACTCCTTCTCTCCTCTGCCTATCCTGATTAACACGTCTCCTCTATCTCTTGTCCCTCTTATACAAAATGCCAAATAAAACACGACAGACGCTTCATTTCGCTAAGATACTTGTATTGGAACATCAGCAAACACCAATAACCACTCGGTGAGTTGCACATATTTTTAAAAAAATGTTTAAGGTTGTTTTAAAGACCGACAGACTGTGCCCATTGCTAGCCATGCGAAAGCAGGCAGATGTGATTCTAAATTTCCCAAATAGTCAAGTCAGGACCACTCGTCAAAATTGCCAACCATTCATTTTTTTAATGGGCTCAAAGTGATAAAAACCGTTCCATTCGTTCTGTGCACTCCTCCTCTCCTCTGCCTATCCTTCTTAACACTCCTTGCTCTCTCTCATCCCTCTCATAGCATCTTTTAGCATCTCTTGAATGGCCCTTGAATGGGAAGGGAAGCAGGGAAGGGTGGTGATAAAACGCATCTTCCCTCCTCTATTCCACACCCACCTCCCCTCCTCCTCCCCCTCCTCATCGTCAGATTTCCTCGCCAGTCCCCTCCTACCCTCCTTCTAAGTCCTCTTCTTCTCTCTTCTCTTTTCTTCTCTTCTCTTCAGTCCCCCATTCCCCCTTTTCCATTTTTCACTCTTCTCCACCTGTTCTTCCTCCCCATCGTCTGATTTTCTCGCCATTCCTCTCCTACTGTCCTTCTAAGTCCTCTTCTTCTCTCCTCTCTTTTCTTCTCTTCCATCCCCTTTCCCCCTTTTCCATTTTTCCTTCTCCTCCTCCTCCCCCTCACTTCTATCCAAGCTCCCTCCTCCTCCCTCCATCACAGATGCATTCCACGGATTGGTCACACACAGTGGTTCTCATTAAATACAGTACAAGGACCTAAAGGGCCTTCTATCTCTCTGGAGACACAGAAGGAGAGAAAGAGGGAGAGAGGGATGGAGAGAAAGAGAGAGAAAGATGATCTTCCTTGATGATTCTTTCCATTCTACAAGTAGACTGCCCTGTGTCTGCTGTGCATTATGTTAAAAAACTATCCGCTGCCTCTGTTTTAGAATAGGGATCATTGAACAGATCAAGTATTTCTCTCTGTGTGTGTGTGTGTGTGTGTGTGTGTATGTTTAATGTTATCTGTTTATATTTTGAGGTGTTAAACAGAAAAGTACATGTATCTAACTCGACGGAGTAATTATGACCACATTAGAGTTGGTGCTCACCATGATAGTGTAGATGTTGGGGAAAACCAATGCAGCTTCTGACCACGTAGATTAACTTCCCTTTTGGTTTACCCTCAGCTGACAAAGCTTGACATTGCATCTACCCCACCCACACACACACACACAAACATCAATCCACCCACACACACACACACACACACACACACACACACACACACACCTACCCCTTTAATCCCTCACCCTACGACCCCCTCTGTCTCCCTCTGCCTCTCACAATTTCTGACAGATTCCCAGATGCCTCTTCCTGGCAATTCCACCACTGGCAGCCCATCAAAGCGAACGACAGGCATCAGCATTCACTCTGCTTGACGCGCCACGCTCAAGATCTATGGCCGTCCCCTCTGACCTTGAGGAGTCGCCACGCCTGGTTAATCATGGCGTGACGTGCATACGTCCAGAAGCCACGCAGTCGTGAGGGGGCGGGGTAATTGGATGCCCATCGCGACCTCCGTTTCCACAGACACGAGAGGCCAATCAGGACAGTCGAGCGGCACCACCAAGGTTAATGCAAAGTCAGCCCCCTGATCTTCCTTCATCTCTACCCTTGAGGTCATCTCACTAAACCATTAGTTTTACTGTACCTCGTTTATGAAAGAGTAGCTTAGGAGGAACGATGGATGTGTGGGTGTGGGTGTGGGTGTGTGCGTGTGTCTTGGGGGTGGGGGGGGGTGGGGGATGGGGGGTGGGTTGACTAATAGCATCACATCCTTCAAAATGTGGCAAAACAAAGTGTACAGAAATCACACATATGTACAGCCAAAAGATTTCCTTAGAACACTCCTGTGAATGAAGTGAGTCATTCTGATAATCTTAATCTCATTACTGGTCTTCATTCCAAAGTACACTAATCCAGTGTTGCTGGAGATTACAGACATAGCAAAAAAATAAATAAAAAATGTCACTTCCTTTGGGGCTCGGGTCTGGACTTATTCCCATAGATGTTATGAAACAGGCGCCCCAAGCCACACAAGACTTCCTTTTAGGAACTTAAATTAGCCTTTGGAAACTGGGCCACTCTTTTTTTTTTCTCAACAGTTTTCCAAGGTCTGATGGTGTTTCTAGCCAGAGGAAAATCTTAAAATGTCAACAGCCTACAATTCATATTTTCGAATCGAAGAAATGGAATGGTTTCGGAGCAATATTTTATTCTCAAAGGTTTCCTGTTTCTCTTATGGGGAGCTGTGAATCTCACTGCCCAGGTGGGAGCGGAAAGATCAAGCTCAACATCGGGGCACCTTCTGCAGGGAAGGCTGGAAATCACGCTTTCAATTCTCCAGATAGAAGTCCATCTGGCTGCGCATGGCTGCCTGAGCAAAGAACTGTTTCATTTTTCATTCCCTCTGCAGAATCACCCTTCTCCCCCCCGCCACACACACACACACACACACACACACACACTAACAGACAAACACACAAACTGTACACACACAAATATATATATATATATATGTACACACAGACAGTGCACACTCTCACACACATATGCACATATGAAAACACAGACATACGCGCACACACACATACAAACACACACACATACACATAGTCCCCTTCTCATTCAAACAGATATATTCTCTCACTCTTCCTAACACACATATACCTGTAATACACAGACACCTACTGTATGTACTGTAAACAGACATAGTAGCCTGACATGCAGACCGGTGATGCACTCAAACCTGGAGCTAAAGCTACTGAGGACCAACTGCGTAGCTCATTTCTAGACAGGCAGAAAGATGAGGTGTGATTAATGTGGTCAAAAGGCTACAGAAGGACCTATAGCTAATTTCTAGACACAGCTGCATTGTAAAAACCATTAACCTAGCTAGCATTAGTGTCTGCCTAGCGTCCGCCTACAGTAGATCAGGCTGTCCTTGAACATATTCCATGCTTTACGACAGTATTAAAGCCCCAAACTGTAAAATAAAATGGCCTTTACATGTAATTTATATTTCTTCACATCACTACATACTACACATCACTACAGTACATACATCTACTCCTGGCACTGTCCCTTATCAAATTTTATAATGTGTTGTGGCCCATGAGTGAAAAAGTTTGCCCACTCCTGGCCTAGAATCTTAGGTATGTACATGTATAGACATCAAAATATGCATAGACATCCATGTGTTTGGGTAAGAAAGAGAATATCAAAGACAGACAGAGAGAGAGAGAGAGAGAGAGAGAGAGAGAGAGAGAGAGAGAGAGATGAATAGAGAAAGAGAATATCAAAGACAGAGAGAGAGAGAGATGAATAGAGAAAGAGAATATCAAAGACAGACAGAGAGAGCATTTCATACCTTAGTTTTGGGAAAAATGAACAGCCTTAACTCTAATTTACAAACTACAAACTTAAATAAGTAGACTCTGCTGTAGCCCCTGTGTCAAGCTACATCTACTTTATATGACTTGTAATATGTCATTATGATGGGGAATTGATTTTGTTTAGTTCCAAGGTTCAGCCTCACCCCCGGCTCACCTGGAGACGCTCCTGACATAAGTGGCACATGAGTCTGAGCATTAACTGTCTCACACGGGAAGAGGATCTCCCAAATTGCCTCGCTTGTTCTGAGCATCTGACTCATTAAAGGGTTACTAATTAAATATATTCCAGTTCAACACAGCATGAAGACAAGGTGTGTGTGTGTGTGTGTGTGTGTGTGTTTGCGTGTGTGTGTGTGTGTGTGTGAGAGAGAAAGAGAGAGAGAGAGAGACTCACACTGACATCTGGTCAGACAGCTCATAACATGTGCTCTGCAGGAAAATAATTAGTGCCCCAGGTACCATAGGTAAACGAAAGCCATCATAAAGCACTGCCTGACTCTTTTATCAAACGTTTGTCTTATGTTGCCCAGTGGGCTTTAATAGACTATACACCTGAATCATACTAATTACACAAGTTTGATTTAAAGGAGGGAATGAAAAGAGAGTGTGTGCGGTGTGTGTCTGTGCGTGCGTGTGTGTGTGGTGTGGTGTGGGGTGCCATTTGTGTAAAACAAAAAGCTCAGAATTTATATCTTTTTTTGTCACAAAGTGTACATTGCTCTATAAAGAAATTAGCTTTTACATGAAAATAAATATCTAGGCTGTCCTATACTATTTGGTGCAATAAGAATGATTTGTAAAAACAGACATTTTTCTTTAAACTGAAACCTCTTTAAGTGTCATTCTAAAGAGGATGTGCAAACATATATTGAAAATGGCAAAAGAAAAGCCTCATCTAGATCTGTCTTGTTCTTTATTACAAAACTAAAGGACCTTGTCTTGTCATTAGAACCAAACTAAAGGTCTTTTCTTTATTACCAAACTAAAGGAATTGTTTTGCTTTTAGGTCCGAACTAAAGGGCTTGTCTTGCTTTCATTACCAAATTAAAGGACTTTCCTTGCTTTTAGGACCAAACTAAAGGGCTTGTCTTGCCTCTATTGCCAAATTAAAGGACTTGTCTTGTCATTTGAACCATACTAAAGATCTTGTCATGTCTTTATGACCAAACTAAAGGACTTTTCTTGTCTTGATGATCAAACTATAAGATGAGGCTTGTCATCATGTGCCAACTATACAAATAACTGCAGGTCTGTTGATTGCTTTGAACATTTGTAAATTTCAGCATCACCTGCCATCTTCGCCAAGCCTCTCCCAGATTGTTGCGGAAAGGTGTTTGTTCATACTGCTCCAAATATAGCCCCAGTGAAAAACCGATCTCAGCTTCTTGGACTGGGATGCAAAGCGATGGCCTCCATCCAAAGAGGCTTTGACAGTCTCCTGTGAGGAAAACGCCCCTGCATCACTGGCACCGTCCAGGGCCTTTCCTCCCCAACACTCCCTCCCTACCTGGGCTCGGTCCCATGGCTGGTGAGACACAACAGACTGCTCTCTGGGTTACGCAACACTCCCTTGCAATTGGTGCCAGCGGTCCCAGCACACCGCAGAGTTCAGTCTGCTTTCCTTTGAACCGAGTCTCCTGTCATCTGTCAGCTCGGGTAAAAAGAGCAGGAGAGAGAGAGAAAGAGAGAGAGAGAGAGAGAGAGAGAGAGAGACCCACAGTGGTCCTGCCTGCGCAGACGACAGACCAGAGATGGCACACGCTGGGCACAAAATGATGGACACAGCTAGACAGCAGAGAGAGAGACAGAGAGAGGGGAGGAGAGAGATAGAGGGGGGGGGGGGGGAGAAAATGGGAGAGAGTAGGGGAGAAAGAGAAGGGGGGAGAGATTGAGGGAGAGAGAAAGAAAGAGAGAGAGAGAGAGTGGGGGAGAGAGAGAGAGAAGGAGAGAGAGAGGGAGGGAGTGGGGATGATTTTGTGCAATTACTAAATCACACATCCAGTTTGACTATGTACTGTACGTCAGGCAGAAGCACAACTTGTTATGATGAGAGCGTAGGGTCGTTTATATTGTGCAATGTCTGCTGCAACTGTGGTTATTCTAAGTATCATTAAAAGTCCAACCAACGTCAATGTTTTATTTCTGTTCTACCAGCCCTTTTTCTATACACTGTAGAACATTGAGCGCAGGCTTGTGGAACTCCTGAGTGAGAAACCACTGTGTGGCTTCCCAGCATGCACCTGAGGGGGGCTGGTGAGTTATTAATACTCTGGATGGTGTTTCCATTGGTTTTTCATTGCTCATGCGTCTATAGGTGTCTGTGTAATTCTGGCTGTCTATTCTGGCTGATGTTATCATGCGCTAGCTGTTATTGGTTAAGTTTTTCATTGCTTGTGCGTTTATAGGTATGTGTGTGTGTGTGTGTGTGTGTGTGTGTGTGTGTGTGTAATGTCTATTATAGCCAGCATTGTCATACTCCAGTTGTTATTGGTTGAGTTTTTCATTGCTCGTACTGTACGTCAGGAAGTGTGTGTGAAATGCCTGCCCATTAGATGTGCGCGTTATATTGATTAGTTCTGAGACAGTTTCTTTGATTATCTGTCATCCATGCAACCGTCTCCATCACAGTGAGGCTTCCATTTTTCTCCCAAATGAAACTCAGCTTCAGAGAAGAATATGGCCGCTCACTGTATACATCCATACTATGGCTATTGTAAATCAATTTACACATAATCAGATGGAAGCACACACAACCACTCTTCTCTGGCCATGATTAGTGACCTGACTGTCTGCTTCTAATGTATCTGAGGCTACTGTTAAAGGAAGTGTAGGCACAGAACTCCATGATGCTAATAAAGGTTTCTCCAGGTTTTTCATTCATTATGTAAGGACCCTTTGAAAGCCAATCACTCCCTTTTAATCACTCCCCTCCTTCATGGGGCATTTGGGCTCTTCTAAAACATTCGTCTTTTAATATACTCTTAGTACACTTTTTAAGATCTCTGAACTTCTTTTCATGCGGATGTACCCAATGCTTGACAGTACTATAAGTGTAATGCAATTTGGATTACAAATGGTCTTTTTGATACATCTAGCAGCATTTTCTGTTTGTAGTTACACTGTAACAAGAAAAATACACACTTTCAACTTCCAGCTTAAAAAGAAAATAGTTACGCAGCCCGGACACTAACTCTTTAAAGTTGAAAGTGGGTACTTTTTTTACAGTGTAGTTGTTTGTTGTGTGTGTGTGTGTGTGTGTGTGTGTGTGTGTGTGTGTGCGTGTCGTAGTGTTTCACAGTTCTACAACCCGTCCTGTTTACACATGTGGAGAACATATTGCATTGTAAAACTCCCAGTTTCATCATCAGTGATCACAGATACACTCCTGCTTAAAATATGACTACGGAGGGTTTGTTTCCTAAACAGCAGGTGAGTTAATGCTATAAGTGCTATGTTCACCATTACAAATGTCCTCACCAGGTTCTGTTAGTTGCCATTAACACTGTAAAAACACACACATTCTCTCTTCTCTGTCCATGAATAGTGTTCAGGCAGTCAGGCTCACCATTCCATTCCTTCGACCGAGGTAAACTAGGTCTTATGGAGGTGTGAGAATCATTGTCCATTGGTTCAACTGAGATGATCCCTGTATGTGTATCCATTGTTGCTAGCTATTTCAGTCATCATTATTATATGGTTGTTCCAATAACTTCAAAGGATCATTGACAGTGACATTGAAAGACAGCGACTGAGCTTGTTTAATCAGTCAACTTGATATCTTGATAACTTGATATATCTTTGATGTCAACAACGATGTCCCAATATACTGTATGGATTTTAGCCACCCTGTCAGCCAAACAGAAAACGCAATTTCTTTTTTCTCTAAGCCGATATTGTCCACAGTTTAAATGTAATGATACGATTGATTTCTAGGCTGGAAGGGGAGGCTGCTATTTCCTGTGCTGTAGTGCACCCATATTGCCAATGAGTGAAGAGTCAGTTGCATCAGTTGAATGTTGTAGCAATTATGCAGTAATAACTACTTGTGGTAATTAGGTTCAATACCCCCCCCCCCCGTAGTTTGGGGCTTGAATGATGCCTCCCAGAGCGTACTGAGTAATAGGCCATTCTTCGGGTTGCTATGGATACGAAAAGGCTATGAAAGCTGCTCTCGCCTCTCACCTTTCCTTATATAAACACACACACACAAACACATACAGCATGTTTTAACCCACAAATATGCTGTCCGCCAACATACATTAGCCTTTGGCCACTAACCTTAAAATGAGGCCACTGCACACAGCATATGTGCACACAGAGAACACACAAATAAGCACACACACTCACACACTCAGACACACATGGTCACACATGCAGTGAGTTATGCCAGACTGTCCATATACATTTTTACAATAGATATTAAAAGCCTTTGGGGTGGCTGATTTTCTAAATGCTTTTTGCTAATATTCCACCATTAAAAACTTAAATGACACTGGATGGTACCTTCTCACAGGTATAGGTTTTCTGTAATGAAAAATCAAAACAGTCTAATAAGGTCAAGTCAATCTAAGCTGACACTGTACTATGCAGTGGAAGAGAACAAGAACAAGAAAACTTGTTTGTGGATGTGATGAAAGTACTGCAATTAATTATATCAATTGAAGGAATCTCACAAAAACTGTCTTCTAGTCCCATCTGACTGGTATGTCAGACATTTCCATGGCTGCAAGTAAGAGCAGATCATATCTGAATTGAACATATAGTGTTATATAGTAATATAATATAGTATTATATGCAACTGAAAGAAATATATGGCACAGTATTTGCCGGACAGCTTTAGTGTAAGGCTGCAATCACACTTCTGTTCTGCGTGTCATTAACCAGCGGAGGTGTCACAGAATATCAGATATCTCGGGCGACGGGAAAGCCAACTGTCAATCCTTCATGTAAATGCCTCTCCTCCCACGATGAATCTAGGGCGCTATACATGTGTGTGTGTGTGTGTGTGTGTGCATGTGTGTGCATGTGTGAGTGTGTGTCTGGGTGTAAACTCAGGTGTATAAGCAAGCATTTATGTATTTGGTGTGTGTGTGTGTGTGTGTGTGTGTCAATATGTGCACACTTATGTGTCTAATTATGCCACATAAACTCAGGTGTATAAGCAACCATTTGTGTATTTGATGT
>JAGFZM010001220.1:89224-104673 GCA_017657215.1 Limnothrissa miodon
TGTGTGTGTGTGTGTCAATATGTGCACGCCAGACATGAGCGAATGTATAGGCATTGAACCCAACCTCGGCTGCGAAAGCTGTTATACTGTATAGCTTCTGGACACACACATTCACCCCCTCACAATTTCACCTCAGCTCTATGAGGAGCAAATAATTAGTCCATCTAATCATTTTCAATTAGCAACATTTCAGTACAAGCGGCCGTGGAGTTACGCATTAGTGGGAATTGTGGTAAGTAAAAACAACTGAAGATGGACGAGTGGAGAAGAAGAAGAAGAAGCTGCCCAAATGCCCAGCTCAATCAACACCTTCAAAGCTCTTACATGCTCAGCACAACTGAAGAGACTGAAAAGAAAAGAGAGAGAGAGAGAGAGAGACAGAGAGAGAGAGAGAGAGAGAGAAAGGGAGAGCGAGAAGGAGAAAAGGAGGGAATTCAGTGGAGAGACAAAGAGAGAGACACACTGAGTTAAAGAAAATGAAAGAGAGGGAGTTAGAGAGAATTACACAGAAAGACAGAGAAAGAGACAGAAATGAGACACACTAAATGCGCAAGAGAGAGAGAGAGAGCAACCAGTATGTGACTTTATGAATTGTCTATTACCCCACACATATGTGTGTGTGTTGTGTGTGTGTGTGTGTGTGTGTGTGGTGGGGGTAGCTGCAGTGATGTGAGTTCGGCAGTATGGCCAGTTTCCAGAGACTTAAGCAGGCACGTATTTAAAGATACTATTGTGCTCAATATGAAACACCATGGAGACTCTCCAAAGCACATGGCTATGAACGAGCCAGTGGGGAAGATTTGAGGTCTCTCCAAATGAAGACTTATTGTAGCTGGCGTTGCTTTTTTTCCTTCACTGCACGCCCTGCAGCACCCACACAGCTCCCTCTTTGAAGGGTTGAATCCAGCCCCATCACCACCACCCCCACCCCAATCTCCACCCTCCTTTTTACTCCATGGTATTCCTATCAATCATTAATTGTGGTAGATGCCCTGAACCAGTGCTCTCCCCCTACCAGACTCTGACTAAGACATCCGCGTCCTCTAGTTGACCACCAACCTATTCCGCTTTTTCGGCCTGCGGTGCGGTCTATTGATCTCTCAAGACCCGGCCGGGGCTCAAACACGTGTCGCTGCCGCCGGTTATTGGTCGCAATCGATCTGCGTGCTTCTGCTGCGGGGAAAGTGTCTCTGAAGTCCAGATCACAGTAGTGCATGGCCACCCTTCACCAAGGAGACCTAATACCTCCCACAGTGCCTTTGTGCCACCAGCTTGCAGGATGTCTGAGAGGGACACATTCAGTACGCAATGATGTCATCCTCTGTCCAGACAACTTGGTTTTGCTGAGGGAAGTGCTGAAGGGTCAAAATAGTGTATGAGACCCAGAGTGCCGTGTGGCAGGCTTTAAATGGTACAGCCTCAATCCCACAGAGCTGCACAAATATATGTTTAAAACAGGATTTTGATCTCTCCCTCTAAAATAATGCAAGGACCCCAAATGCATTTTGGGGCTCGTTGCCAGACAGATCTGTAGTGCAAGGCGTGGTAGTGGTACGCGTGTGTCTGTAAAGCATAAGTACAGTGTAAATTCGTGCCATATCAAATGCTATTGGGTGCTGATTTGTGAAAGATCGAGAAAATTTGGTACAACAGACAGAATTCCCAAACTGGAAGCTAACACTAGCTAGGACAACAGGAAAACAAAAAAATTGGTGGTTTTTTTTTCTTTTTTTTCACTATTCAGACTATATTGCACCATTTGGTTGGTTAAATTTTCCCCACAGTCCAAGCTATAGGCTAATATACTCCAGACTGATAAATTCATTTTTTGGTACAATGGTCTGACTGTTTTTCTGATACATATATGCATTTGCAAACAAACAGAACAAGCAGCTCCCCTCTGACAGATAGACCTATTTTTACTCTTCTTCTTATGCCTGATTCACACTGCAGTCAGTGTATTTGTGGAGCATATGCTGTTTTGGTGTGTTGAAATTCATGTTAAGAGATCAGACCATGCACAGCGCCCATACTGTATGTTCCACACAACACCTGTGTCGTCCGTTAGAAATAGATGAGATGCAACCCATGCGCAGTAAACGAGTGCTTCCGACAGACGTTTTCTGGTGCGAATAACTTGCACAGCAATGGCTATGAACCATGAATGCTGGGTAAATGCGGCCTTAGACATACCATAGAACAACCTGCGCTTGCTTTATACAAACCATGACACAAGCTATGCTTGCTTTACTAAAACAAAGAACAATTTGTCATCACCACCGCTGAGGTGGTGGTTTAAACTGTGTACTTATAGTAACACATAAAATGATTGTAACTTGTGTTTGGGAAGGATCGAAAAGGACGAACCAGGAAAAAGTTGAGTTACATAAGTGTAATAGTCAGCAAACTTTTAAGCAAACTTTTAAGTCCTGACACCCACTGGTTTGAAAACTCCAAACCAACACTACATAACAGAGGCCGTACATAAGTGTTTGATGACCACACTCGGCTGGTGAACAGTGAAGCCTCCATATGGTTCTCCAACTCACTCCGCGGATTATATCACACCTATCTCAAAAATCCTCCGCTGAAAATCACACATCTTTGAGGTGCACATTATCGACGCTGCATCGAACATGTTTGTGTCTAATTGAGCGTCGCGCTAATTGCACAGAAAGACGGCACCCACCAGACCGGCTAAAAGAAGCATCCACCCCACGCCTGACTCGTGAGGTCGCAGGTTTTGAGAGACGGCTTTAGGCTTGGACTGCTTGGCAACAGAGGCAGATGCAATCCCTCATTATCTGCTGGAGACGAGGGAGAGAGTGGGAGGACAGAAGAAGAGCAAACGCTGGCCAGATATGCGGGGGCTTCCCACACCCACCTGACTTTACACAAGCTGACAGAGACCTGCTCGCTTGCCTTCTTAAAACAAAGTTTACTTGCGCTAAATTAAGTGCCAACTAGGTCCATGGTGCTTTAGAAGGTGTCCCTGTCCCCCTGATGTTGTAACAGGTAGCCTGTAAACCTATTATATTCTTGGGTTTTTAGATAGAAGAAAAGAAATGTAGATGCTGTACATTCAGTACACACATACATTACATAATGTACATACATACAGCACATACATAAATACCTCATTACCTGTGGAAGATTAGATAGATAGATAGATAGATAGATAGATAGATAGATAGTCTCTATTCTCTCTAGATTCTCTTCTTTCTCTGATCTTTCAGAGATCTCATTACATTAAAACTTCACCTCTCCGAATGGCACCAGGATGAAACAGTCATGTATTCACAAAGCAATTCAGTGGCAGGGGAGTGTTTGCCTACAACACAGCCTAGTCTTTATCTACCAGCCAGTCAAATGCTACTACAGTATGGATACATATAATGTATTTATTATATGTTTTATACATATGTATTTAGATATATAGCTTCACTCTTCTGCCTGACATTAATGCTTCTATTTATAGAATACAATATTTAGATATATAGCTATCTGTGAAAAATAATCCTAAAAAAAATCTTGTTTTCTATCTTCAGGTCTAAGTGATTTTTATGTAATTTTTCTTTATAGTTAGGCTATGTAGTTAGCCATATACACAGCCAGACCCCAATATGGATCCAGCTAAATATTTTTAGTCCAACAGGGAAATTCTCAACACCTACCCCCGCAACATACATGAATCATCAAACACATCCACCCACCAGAGAAAATAAAGTGTTCTTTTGATGAAGCTCTGAAAACAACAAAATAATGACATTTGAGCCAACACAGAGTCTATCTCTTAATCCATCTGTCTCCATTTCTGAAGTGTGTGTGTGTGTGTTTGTGTATGTGTGTGTGGTGGGGGGCATCCATTAAGCCACAACTTGTCTGATAAACACCCATACACAACTAGGCTTTAGGCAAATCCTCATTATAACACATACAGTCAATATTAGCATCTCATTGCATCGTTTGTGCTTCCTTTGAATGATGTAAAAAGTAACTACGACCATTTTGTACAGCTCTACCGCTCAGACAAACAAAAAAAAAAAACACCAGGGTGTCGGTGTGTGACTGCAGCACGTCCACATATATACAGAGCCTTGTCCCTCAGCACTGCGTGGGCACCAGATAAACCCACAGTCACTGGCTCTGTCAGTGGCTGGCGTGCATCTTTCATGTCGGCGACGTGATCACCGGAGTCGTCTTTAATGTGGTTTTCTGTGGCCTTTGTCTGAGGTTAATGTGAGCAAACCTGCCCTAGGGGAGAGGAGGGGGAGGAGGATCAGAGGCTCCCGGATCAGCACAGTTACGGCCGTTAGCTGCTCGTTAATTTGGACCACAGCTCTCTAACCCTACAGTACAGTACCAGTACCTGTATCGTGGCGGCAGCAGGCAGATCGTCCACGCTCCACAGGGTCGCTCCAGCTCGCAAGCTGCTGCAAGATAACGCGGCCCAAGTGCCAGCTAGCGTAGCTCTGCGTCTCCGTAATGTGCAGCCACAGCAGGGTGAGCTAACGTGTTGTTGTTACGAATGTGCTGGTTCCTTTGCCTGAGACACTTAAACCATAAACTATGGTAAACTATGGAAATGCACAATCCCCACCAAACACTGCTGCAAAAACCTGTTTAATGACCATGGTGATGCAACACATTCACCGGTTTCACTCCTTTACACTTGAAATGGAAGGAAATACATTGTGTAGATGTGAGATTAGAAAAATGGCCTTGACTGCTAAAGCGGTGCTGAGAAACAGATGACTGTGTCTGTGTGTGAGCATAATGATGACAGTTTTAGCATTGCACTTACACAACGCGGAGAAAGAGCCATTAAAATTTGTTACATTTTGACGCAGCGCTGAATGAGACGTATGGCCCTGCTGGCAGATGTCGGGGAAACGGTCTTGGCTTTATTCACTAAAGCTCTCGGCTGAATTAAGACCTGTAATTAAAATCAATACCGCTTCGCTCGGCTCAACCCGCTACCCCACTTCTGTGCGGGACTGGCTTGGCCTTTGGTGGCGCCTCCTCATTTCCCGAGTGACAGTTCCCATCTGCCCCAGCTCAGGCCTCAATTTAGACGCCTCTCCCTCTCTCCGCAGCTGAGTGCGCCCCCCACCTATTAGCCTAGCGTGCATTTGGAGGGACAGGAAGTGGCACTTTAATTTGTTTATGGACAACACAGGCGTTCCATTCAGGGGCAACATCAGGCTGGCTGCAGTTCTTCTGGCGTCTGTTCTTGCTGCTGCATATTACTGTAACATGGCTGACATGGTGCTGCTGGGCAGGGCTAGGGTGGTGTGGCGTGTGTTTGTGTTGGGGGGGAGCGGGGGAAGAGATACGTCGTCATGCAAGATCGGAGCGAAGATGATGCTGAATGGGCCATTTGATTGCATTGTCATGCTTGGGCCTAATTTTAGTCTGTGCAATAATAGATTTGCAGAAATAGTGCAAGAGAGTGCATTTACGAGGTGTGTGTGTGTGTGTGTGTGTGTGTGTGTGTGTGTGTGTGTGCTTGGCTGGGTGTGTACATGTATATGCGAAGGTTGAAGACAGATACATATTTTTTAAAGAGTAAAGAATATGAAAAGCTACAGCAAAAAAAAAAACAGATAGACAAAAACAGAATGACATTTTTTGCCCTACACTGACGGCAGTGAGACAGAGGTCCTGATTCTCGTCTGACTCGACACGAAGAGCGTAATTACAGGCAATTCTGGAACTGTGCCAGGCTTGGAGGCAATCACACAGGTAGAGAACTGTAACACCTGTGTTCAGCCCTCAGCTCGATGTGACACAATCTTTCCATATTCATGACCCTCTCAAATACAACTGCAGGAAAAGAAATATGCTGTGTCAAATGTGTTCCATTTGTAGAAGCTTATCCAACAGCACAAAAGACAGAGACACTAAACTCTTGTGGATATCATGAGGAATGGATGCAGTCCTACTCGAACGCAACAGTATGTCTGGATTCAATCAAATAGATGTTACTGGGCACAGTCATGCCATCACTGTAGTCTCTAAAATAAACGAGGAATTGATATGTTATTGTGAGTGTTTAAATTGGTACTACGTGAGTAGTGAAGACCTATTAAAGTGACATTGTGGTAACATGACTAACCATCAAACAATCCAAAGTCACATCCTGAACCTGTTGCTGTGAGTGTGCATCACTTTGATACCAGTCACTTCTTTATGAGATCCCTAATGCTTTTGTAGACGTATTATGTTATGAATATCCATTTGGTTAGTAAATATTAGTTTGAAATGGCTGTGGAAATGGAGACAGCCTGCATAATGATTAGGCTTTGCATAATGATTAAGGTCTATTGACTCAACACTCAATAGTCCTCAATAGACCTTTGCATACGCTTCTGTGGAAAACCTCTTTGTCTGTTCACAGTCGACAAAAATGAAGTAAACTACCCAAGCAGTCTGATTATATGTCTGTAATGCCAGTTCAGGGGGCCATTCCAAGGGATCCAATTTGTTTTGAAAAATGATCTACTGTATTAAGTTTCTGTTCATGTCGACCAATGTCCTGGGTTGAGTGTAATCAGAATCATGGCAGACCAACAGCACAAATCTTGCCAAAAACATGTGATTCTTACTTCAATATTAAAACTAGGGAATTTTATCAAACTGTACTTTTTCTTATCTTTACGTTTCATTAAACCGAAGGGAAAAAAAGCTTTATGTGGGGGTTGCTCTCATACAACACTATGTCGTGAGGTAGCAGACAGGCTGACGTGATGAATCACAATAGCCCACAAGAGGCTGATCTTGTCTGATGAATCACAATAGCCCAATTTGATTGGCCGAGATTAGCCTTGTCAGGGTGCTGTCTGCCATGTACCTGATAATGAACTGTCAGGGTAAAGGAGGTGCAAATGGGTTGCCAAGGTGCTGCCACCACCATTCCATCAGCAGACAACCAGTAAGCAACCAAACAACACAACACAAAGCTGAAAATGAATTGCGTCGCTGTTATACAGAGCACCGAACTGACAAGTTTATACGTGTTAAACAAACGACACAGTTCTTTAAATGGCCGTGCATATTGCACCGACAGACAACACGTCTTCATTATCTCACAACTGAGACTTGCCTCGCATAAAGAAATCAGCTTTATTCATTAACACAGATGCAATTTGGAAAGCAATCTCGTTTTTTTCAAGGGGATGGTGATGAGACATTCTAGAGAGAGTGAACTCAGTGTAAGTAGCGGAAGTATTTTTTTTTGTTGTTGTATGGGGTTCATAAAACAGTCTACTTGAATTGAAAAATGATGAGGATCAGAGGGGACATGCTCTCACGCGAATGTTTTCTTTTATTCTGTTTAAACTGCTGTGTGCCTTAAGGCCGTGTTTCTCTCTATGCTTGCAATAAAGGCACTGCTGATGGGATAGATGGAGACAGGTGTAGGCAGGGAGCCCAGAACAAGAGTTTATTTCCCAAGGTGTGTGTGTGTGTGTGTGTGCGCGTGTCCATGTGTGTCCACCTCTGTTTGTTTGTTTGAGTGTGTGTGTGTGTGTGTGTGCGCGTGCATGTGTGTGCATGTATCTGTGTTTAGGTGTGAGTGTGATTGTGTGTGTGTGTGTGTGCATGTGTGGGTGTGTGTGTTTGTGTGTCTATGTCTGTGCATGTATGCATCTGTGTGCGTGTGTCTATGGTGTATGTGTGATTTATGCATGGTTCTGTGTTTGTGTGCGTGTGTATTCTGGGCTGTGTGTGTGTGTGTGTCTGAGCCTGTGTGTGTGTGTGTGTGTGTGTTTTGTGCGTGCATGCCTGCAGCTGTGTATTGTGGCTGGCTGGCTGACAGACACGACAAGGACCTGTCTCAGCGGGACCCAGTCTACAGTACCTGTCTTCAAGCACCTCTGTGCACGAACAGAGGCAGAGGAGAGGAAATACGGTGGCCCCCAGACATCCTCAGGTGCTCATTTCACATGTGCATAAGTAAGCAGTAACGCTAGGAAGCACAAACCACAGAACACGTCATTGGTGCAGCAACATGGAAGTTGGTTCATTTGAAAGGGAACTGCTGTGACAGACAAGGAGCACTGTTGTCCTTACATAGCAACAAACAAAGGGAAACCAGATATTACCCTCTGGGTTGAGATCCAGATTCAGTTAATAGGTAGTGTGGTTAAAAATATCAAACATACAGAAAATAGTATAAGAAGTTAGTCATAGGAATGCTGGGAGTAGGTCAGCAGATGGTCAGATCTGGGTAGTCAGCAGGGATCATAAACTGACCACAGTAACAAGTAAGATCGCTTGGGGGTAGTAGAAATGAATAAACAAAGACAAGGAAGGTTGGTCAGGGGGACATGAGATGAGATAAGTCACAAGTCAGGAGATCAGATGAAGAGGAGGCTGTGAAGAAAGGATTGTGAAAAGAGGTATATAAAGAAATGTCATTTTGAAGAAGGGAGGTTGCTTCATGAACACAACTCTGTTCAATAGAGCTGCACGTTGACCAGCATCTGACAGCTCCGTCTCTTTGTCATTTGAAACTTGAATGTTTTTTCACATTGGACACACCAGTAGCCACGTTAGCGCCGCCTATTTCTTGCAGTCAACTGTGTGAGGGAATCATCCATTGAATATGCAATAGCCAGAAGAAGGGTTGTGAACAGTAACACTGAATTCAAATGATGCATTCTAGCACAGAACATAGGTTACGACCAATCATTAGTTATTGGTTGATGCAATAAGTAGAAAGAATGAATGCCTATAGCGTGCATTCAGACCCTTTGCACGAAGTGAAACGGTGTGGAAGAGGCTGACGCTACAGCCTTGGTAATGGGACCACTCTGCTTTTAAAACTTTTTACGTCTGAAATACTGTTGAAATGAAGTGAGCAGATGAACAGATGCCGAAATTCCTACTCCCTCGCTTGCTGGGCAAGGGTTATTCGTCTTGCCATTATCATAATATGAACAAAACAAAACAAATATTTCGGCTTGAAGAAGAATTGTGGCCATTACAAATGGCACATGAGAGCACCCCTATGGTACAGTGGGGTCTGACAGATGGAGATAATACATTTCTTGATTATTTCCCTTCTGCTTTGCTGCTCTGGTACTTCAGAGGGAAATGGTTCCATGGAGTTTATGATTTATTGTTATACAGTAAGAGGATGTTGCTGCATCAGGACCCAGAGCTTGTTCAGGGTAAATAACCGCATTCAGATGGCTCCACATCATACCATTACTGTAATGGTAATACAGGATAGAAAGCACAGCAAAACAGAACACACACACACTATAGCAACATATACTGCAGGCTGCACAGTGTGAGCGCGAATCAGTTCAATCAGAGACGTTTGATGAAGCAATCCGGGTCAATCAAGCGAGTTTGACTAAAGTCCATGGGATAGCAGGGAGGTAAAAGACTTCAGTGTTCACTTAATGGCCAAGAGGAGTGATCTATAGGATTTTAATTACAGCTGTGACCTTGTGTATGTATAGAAGCTTTCAGTGATGTTAACTGTATAATATATTACCAGCCTGGCTGTTTCAGGAGACAGATTCGCAATGGAGTAGCCTAGATGATTGATGGTTTTTGAATGTTTCAATGTGTTAACACTCGGCTTAATGATTCTGTTGCAGTACAGAAACATATCCAGAATGAACGGATCTTCCCAAAAGCCACATTAGCAAAGAATCCTAATTGAAGATTTCATGGGGAGTAAACAAAAGCAATTGGCATTTTTTTTTGTTATTTGTCTTGTATTTTTTACACCACACAATGCAGTAGCCTAACCAATTAATTAAAATATACAGTTTGAAGCGTCTGAACTGACATAATATTAGATACGATTCTACTGAGACTACAAAACAGCAGCTGATGCATTCCGTGCTCTTCTCCCGCCTTGGCTATTGCGATGACCTCCTGACAGATGACGCAGAATGCAGCGGCACGTTTGGTTTTCGATCAGCCTAAAAGAGCACATGTCACACCTCCGTTCTCCGAGCTCCACTGGCTGCTGGTATCAAATTCAAATCACTGATGTTGGCCTACGGGGTGATTGATGATGGAGCTGCTCCACCTACCACCTGCCATAGCCATATGTTACCCCTAAGGCCACTCCGTTTCTCCTCGAAACCTTGGCTCACTGCCAACACCTCACACTGGTCAATCCAGACTATTCTCATCTGTTAATCCACGCAGTTGGAATGACCTTCCAAACGCTACTAAAGTATGGGATCTTCTCCCCACCTTCAAGAAATTCTTGAAATCCCAGCGCTTCCAAGAGCACCTCTTGCTAAAACTTACCCCCCCCCCCCCCCCCCCACACACACACACACACACACACACACACACATACATACACACTCTGTCTTTCTACAGCCTTTTTATCACACTCCTGCACTATCATCTTCTGCCAGTTTCCTGTGGGCAAGCGACACTCTTAAGGGTTTTT
The DNA here is from genome assembly GCA_017657215.1 of Limnothrissa miodon. NCBI lineage: Eukaryota > Metazoa > Chordata > Actinopteri > Clupeiformes > Clupeidae > Limnothrissa > Limnothrissa miodon. The sequence continues at coordinate 99,654 of JAGFZM010001220.1, forward strand.
CATTTTGTTGTAGCTTGAATGTTAATCTTGTAAATCACTGGATAAATGCATAAAGGTAAACACTGCTGTGCAAACACATGACTCGAAATGATTTGGATGCAGCAATGAGCATAATTTCAAGCTCACACAACATGTACAGAATTATTTTTATTTCTTTTTTTTTTATCATTAAACCTCTTGTTTGTGTTCTAGTCCATTTTTTCCTCTCTTTCCCTTCTTATCATCCTAACCATTCCCTCCTAACGGCGCCCCTGATATTTCCTGACAGTACTAAGTGTTAGATAAGGACTCTGAAATGTGCAGTATTGTTGAAATAAAGTGAGCAGAGCAAATGTATCCTATTAAAGCGACACCAAAGACCTTTCAGTACCTAAAATAATGTTTTCAAAATCATTTCAGTGGTCCATCAACTAACAGGGTGAACGATACTTGCTGCATTTGCTCTGCGGCCCTCTATTGGATATAACGGCACTAAACAAGTTTGTCCAATTGGGTAGCGAATCTGTAGTTCAAGAAAAAGCTAAAGTTGACTATCTTTATCTATATTTTAAGACAGAATAATGAGCCGACTGCTGATATTAACTGAATGGGGCATAAGAAAATTAAACTGAAAGTATGTCACTTTGTCCCAGTTAGTGTTTCTGTAGCTTCCTGTCGCTCTATGTTGTATCAAATTAACTTGGTCTATTTTCCAACAGTCTTTGGATGGTTTAACACAGGATTTATCCTTTAAAGAAGCTCTAGGTAAGTTATGCAATCATTTCCGTGGTCCTAAAATCACTCAGAAATCTTTTTTTTTCTATTAGACTGGCCTGTTGTGTTGCAAATGGCGATTGAGCTCACAGCTCTACAGCCCTGTATAGTGCATACAAAACATGCAACATGTGAGAGAGCGATAGCAATACAGCAAGCTGTACAATCCAGCAATACAACTAGCTTTACAGAGCTCCCCCTACAGCTTAGGGTTGTTTATTGCAGGGTTAAAAAACAGACTTACTGAGCGTATCTTTAACAAGAACAGTGATATACTGCACAAGGCATACTTACATATAATGATGGCATACCAACCCACCTCATAGCACAACCCCATTTTACTACCATTCAGAAGACAGATTCTTAAGACAAATTGTTAAAGCTTATCTCAGCGTGATACCGATGACACATGAAAGTAAAAAGACTCCTCTGAAGTCCAACATATCAATACATTATTAAGAAATGTTTACAAGCCTATCACTCAATGATCATCACATCTACTCATATTTACACATGTACTGTGGACTGAAGAGGTACCTAGAACACGACAGTAGGCTAATTTAGCGTTGAGGGAGCTCCTAGCATACTTCACAAGCTTTTCTCCCATCCCAGAATAGGTTAGGATGAAAGAGTCCCCAAGAGGATGGTTTTTGTTCAGCAAAACTTGAAGCTCACACACTGTGAAATTTGTCAGTAAATGAATTGTGTTATAGAGCCCTTTCGTGGGCTCACTGCCAAGTGCTGACATTCTCATTTGCTTTGAGTTCCAGGGCCTGTGTAAACACCAGGAAAAAACACCAAAACAAAACAGCGGAAAGACAAAAAAACAAAGAGGACTCCCATGAAAGAGAAGGCAGCAGAGGATGTGGTGAAAATTACACCTGTGGTAAGGACAAATGCTTGAAAGAATTCCAGCAGGGGCGTTGGGTGGGGGGTTGGTGTTTGTAACGGTTAGCTAGGCTGATGATAAAACAACGTACAAAAGAGCTGATATATGAGCCATGGAAGGTGATGGAACAAAGGACAAAGACAACTCCAAGATGAGGTGAGGAGAGAAAGAGTCACTGTGGACGGGAGCGAAAGAGTGAGAGCTGGGCCATGAAATAAATGCCTATGATCACATTTTTGTGTAAAGGTATCACAGCAAAAGAGAGCAGACCAGTGACAAGATGGAGATAATGGAGAAGAAATCAAAGATGACAGAGGAAATCAATATGGTGGTGACGACAGCACAGCAGTGGGGGGATGAAGCGGGGCAGGGTGAGGGCGGGAGCCTAACAAAGAAAGGAGAAGGAATGAGGGAGGAAGGACAGGAAAAAGAGATGAAGAGTAACAGCGGCATTCCCACTGAACGCCAGAAGGACGAAGCAGAGACAGAGACTCATTTGATTACCTCTCAGAGTGAGAGCCATGCCAAAACACACCACTCCACGCTATGAGGGAATAAGACTAATGGCAGGTCACTGTGACTCGCTCTCCTTGTACAGAAGAATATCTTATTATTCACCTACAAACTCTTTATCTTTGGCAGTCAGAACACGGAGAGCAAGGCACTGAATACAAAGCAAGTTCTGATCCATTTGCACCTACAGTGCTCATGGTGATATCATGTTTACAAGTAGAAAAATGATACTGGTGACTACTAATTGAAAATTAGCCTGGCGCTACATTCTATTTCGCAAGTAAAGTCAGTCTGGCTAAGCTGCCGTTATAGAGCATTTCTGTTTCCCAAAGAAGTGGGAACCAATTAGAAACGAGCTTACGCATACGTCATCGGAATGAGTGGTCTGAATGGTTGTAGATTTGTCAAGTAGTATACAGAGGCATCTGATGGACGCAGGTAGCATTGCAGCTTGGCCAGACTAAGCTCTCATGAGCTTTATAGTCGCGGAAGCCAGGCTAATTGATACTAGCACAACTATGCAAATAATTTGTGTCTGCTTTACTGTACAGTAGATGTGTTTTGAAGCAGCCAGGTCAATAAAAGAGGTTATAGAACCATTACCTGGGGGAAATCTCAGCCAACTCAATTATTGTTCTGAAAAATTACTTTGAATTAGGCTACAACCAAATTGGTCTCCTTCGGTCAATGGTGTCAGTCAATGTCTCTCTAAGGTGTACTGAATCTCAGACAATAACCATTTTGCTTTATGTTACCTCTTGAGACAAGAAGAGGATCATCAAGTACAAATCACAGACTCTTTGGGGTGCTGTTTAGGGCCTCCTAACGATGCCATTAGGGGGCGCCACTGCAATAACAGGGAGAGCAATCTGAGAATCTGCCTCCTCACTTCCCCTTTGAATATTACTAAGAAATGCACATGACTAAAAGTAAGGGAAAAGTATGAAATAAGCCTAGAAATCTAAATGTACCCTAACTATAGTTGTGTAATGGTTTTACATCAGCTATGTACAGTACGTCAAGAAACCAACCACAGGCTCTCAGTCACTGTTTGGTGTTCAGAGTACTCACTGTTAGAGAGTCACTTACATTTATCTTAGCGTTAGCCTGATTACTTACATTAGCGTTAGTGTCCAGAGGCAGTTTGAAATACAAACATTATTTCTGCCCCTTCAGTTGCTCTATCAGTCATAGCCAGACTATACATTGATGTTATAGTCTGGTTTGTCAGCAGATTGTCAAGCAGGTCACTCTCACTCAGAGTCTGGCGTGTTTCCTTTATTAATATTCATTGCATGTTACAGTCATGTATGCATATAATTAGATTAATTCTGAGGCAAGTATTTCTTGGAAGTGTGATTAGGTTTTTGTATGTTTAATAGCAGAAGGACAATTGAATTATGTTATGGTTTTATCATTTGTTCATACATTTCTCACTAGCTTCTTGCAAACAAAATGTAAAGTCCACATAGTAACAGTATTTCCCATTTATGCTAACTCAAGGTTTTTTTTTTCATAGGCTGATGCCAAAGCTACATTGACCAGTCAGTGATGAGTTTAGAGCATGCTGTATTCGGAAAAGCCAGAGGGCTAGATGCCTCCGGCTATGTATGTACCTAATATCATCTGAAAACAACCATACATGTTAATGTAAATTTGTTAGAATTTATGAATATGTCAGAATTAACACATTCAAAAAAAGACTGACAGTCACTACTTAAGACTAGGCGTGTGCCGTGCCTGCAGCTTTCATGTAAACATGTCTTTAACAGTTCTTACTGAAAGTACATCAGGAAGATATTCTAAACTGTGTTGAATGAGTAGCTATCTGAAATAAGAGCTGCCTGATGTTTATAAAGTACATCAAGCACTCCAGTATACCTACTGGTGAAGATGACAGGACTCAGTAGATAGAATGGCATTCACATATATGTGAGGATATGTGAGGACGTGTGTGTGTGTCTTAGTCTACATTTCTAGGCTAATTGTCTCTCTGTCTAGACATCATGTCATAGACATACCAAGATAAATGTCACTATTGTCTTCACAACTCCTACTACTGTATCTACTGTATCAACACGACACTACTATATAAATAATTCTACTATCTGAACAACATTCAGTGGCAGTTGGGAGCACTCAGAGTATTTGACATGAGCCTTTGCAGCAGATGTCTGAAGACATACAGTACACTTGTTATGACTCTGAGGAACAGGCTCTGCAAATAAATGTGGGTTGTCTGCACCTGATAAAAGCTCACAAAGCAAACTCTGGATTTTGAACTACGAACAGGTACTCGGTGCAGTACACGAGAACTACAACAGGTCCAACGGGTCACGGCGGGCCGGAGCCTTATTGGCGCTAGCCTTGGGTTGTGATGTGAGAGCTTTGGCGCAGTAGTGACACGTCTGACAGGCAACGGAGGGGGTCCCTCGCACAAAGCCAAGCGGAGCAGACAGCGACATGAGGCTCAGAGCATCTGGAAGTGCTGATAAGGGCTGGCCTGAAAAACAGCCCAGTGCAGATCAGGCCAGAGCCACCTCTACGCATGCCACGCACTTGCCCAAGCTTCCTCACTTCCTCTGCTTCTCTCACTCCTTCTTCTCTCCCTCTCTTTCTTTTTCATTCTATTTCTGTCCATCGTGTTCTCTCTCTGCCCTCCATCACTCTTTCTCTTTCTCCCTTCCTTGCCCTCTATATCCCTTCCTTTCACCATCTGCCCACTCTTTCTCTCTGCCATCTCTCTCTTTTTGTCCTCCTGCACTCTCTCTCTCCATCCATTCCTTTCCCTCTCTCCCTCTCCATCCATCCATTACTTCTCTTCTATCTCTCCCTTTTTTGTCTTTCTCCACTCTCTCCACTCCA
>JAGFZM010001220.1:104683-129097 GCA_017657215.1 Limnothrissa miodon
CCATCCTTCCTCCTTCCCTCACTCCCAGCCCTTGATGTGAGGGGCTCAGTGGAGCCGGCCGCTAGCTCCGCTCTTTAGCATGTCTAACAGGGCGAAGAGGATCAGCTGTGGAGGGGATTACGAGGAGAAATGATGCTCGCCTTCGCCAGGCAGCCGCCGCACCAAAGGGAGACCAGCGCTCTGCAAAAACACAAAAATAAATGACCAGGGGCAACGTCTGCCAAATGCAGACAGCACACATCGGGTTCTTCTATAACCAAATGTGACTAAATACATTTCTCCATTTTGGGGCTGGATACCCCATGATAAAACATACAAAGAAAAAAGATGACTACACTTAAATACATTCACACATACAAACATACATATTCATAAACACACACATACAAACATAGATACATACATTCACACACACACATACATACATACATAGCCTAAATACATGTATACATACACACATTCATACATACATACATAAATTTGTCATAATGCTGGTACAGTGATTACTATATATATAAACATCATTAAAGATCTGCAAAAAAGACTGATATGTGATTGATGGAAATCCCTGAATGTCCGTGTTAACATCTTGCTGTAGCAGTACTACCTGAGACATCTGTGATAGGCACACAAGAGAAAGCTCAAAAAGATAAAAGATATCTGGCAGCCTTAGTCACGTGCCAGTATCATTTCTTTGCCATGATCAAAACATCAGCATGTGACAGGCTGGGTGTTTAAGATTGTAATCAAGTCGAGTCAGACACCAGGGAGCAAACACACTTCAGATAAAAATAAATAGATAAACAAGACAGTCAAAATACAGCCAACGGTAAACCAGTGCTCTAATGTTGGATTTTGTTCCTCAGGACAGGCAGTGTGTTTCAGTGGGAATAGGGATGGGTAGCTTGTGTGTGTTATAGCTTGCCAGCGTCCTTTGAGGTTCTCTGTCTCTGTCACATTGTTTTGATCATTTAGACTTCATATGAAGAAGAAAGATGTACACAGCGCTTCTTCTGGCCTGCTAAATGAAATATCTGCCCCCCAAATCCTGTTCCTCCAGTCACCCGAACAGTACGATTTCAAGAGAGGAATCAGCATGCGTTACGCAACGTGTTTGACCTCTGTCCCATGGTGGATGTTCTGTGTGAGAACCTCAGAGGAACTTTTGTTTGAAGAAACATCGACTGTTTGAAGATGAAAGACTGGATCGCACCACCTGTGAGTCTTAGCCAGCTCAGAGGACTAAACAGGATTGTGGGTCCAGAAGCAGTCAATACCAGATTGACACATTCAGGGTCTGGGGCTGTTTGCCTGCCGAGGCTCCCTTGGGATGACACATTTGCCTTGACATGCCTGTCGGCTTGTTGGTGTTATTCACACCAATTTTCCTGAGCTGCAAATAATATCCTCACAGCAAAACTCAGCCTGCACTTTAATCCTAAAACGCTGACTAAATAGAGGGTCGTTGGTATTTTCGGTTGCCTTTTGGGTCCTTTTTGGTATTTTAATTCAAGGACACAGCCCGAAAATACTTCAGAAAACACTGGAAGGATTCCGCATTCCCCTGCCTTCACTCTCTGGGCACTCATCTGTGCTAAGCCATATTGCGGCTAAGATGAATGCTGTGCTGTTCTGATGGTGATAGCTGCAATAGCTCCTTGATATCAACCATTTGTCCGCTTTTACATCCTTCTTCTCAGCTCATGAATATTGCATCTTGATTTGTGACCCCCCGGGCAAATGCTCTGATGTATTTCAATGAGAGCTGTATCAGGCAGAGATAGAGAGAGAGAGGAAGTATAGCTGGTGTGGAGGGTGACTGTATTTCTCACTAACATGGCCGGATGACAGCTTTCCATGGCTGTGCTTTGAGATAATTAATCTGGGGACTGACTCCATCCCAAAGTTACTTTTCATGGCAAGTGATAATTTGCCAGGATGTTTAATTGCATCTCTCTCTCTCTCTCTCTCTCTTTTTGGTTATCATCCCCACACACGCACACACACACACACACACACTCTCTCTCACACATACGCGCGCACACACACACTCTCTCTTAGACACACACTCTCGCTGTTTATATGATATGGCTCCATTGGGGCAGTAACTGAGAGTAGTGTGTGCTGTTATGTGTGTGTGAGAGAGAGAGAGAGAGAGAGAGAGAGGGGTGGGATTTGGGGACAAAATCAGGGGGCTTCCTCATTTTCCAGCTCCTGAATCATCATTCATACAGCAGTCTGATAATACTGAAGCTGGCTGCTGTTAAGGACGTCTTTGAGACTCATCTGGAAGCCTGCTTTTACAGCAGAGAATGCATTACTGTGAATGGAGGAAAAATGTCAAGGATGTTGGTGTACCATCTCTTTGTGCTGTGCTGCGGTATGCTCAGAAAGCTGCCATACACTTGTTACGTGCACTGCCTTGCAAAACACATTTTCTCTGAGTTGGAGATTATCAGACTTTTGCATCTATGAAAAGGATTTCAGAACGGTAATACTGCAATCGCGTGCACATACACAGTCATGCATTTACAGTATGTCTGCATCTTATATGATTGGACAAATATAACAATGCTTACGCATTGTCCTGCAATATAATTATACACCACACTTCAAAATTAAAACTTGATTGAATTTTTTTGAAGAGCAAAAACACAAACATACACAAATACAAGCACGCACACACACCTTTCTTGGATGAATATAAGGCTCTTTGTCAGTATGAAAATATGAAATTATAATTAGCAACATATTTCACCTATAAAGCAAATGAGTGTGTAAACTGGTTACGGCAGAAGGTCATTGAAAAGGCAGGCTTCACACTTAAACTAATGAACTAGCGTCCTTTGTTAGCTGTAATGCTACAGCATAAACACCACTCGCGGAGCACAGGACCTCGATCTGGCCGTGCCAATAAACTGTTGTCCTAAGAGAAGACGAGGATGACTTAGCCCAATTAGCCCATCAGAATCAGTGGAATCAGTGCATAAGATCCACCACACAGGTCAGGTCTACGTATATATTTCATTTCTAACTCAGAGAACAGCCTGAGAGAGAGGGAAAAAAAACATTACTGACAACTGCAGGTTCTTTTAAACGGTTCCTAAGGACACCACTGCAGGTTCTCTTAAACTCTTCCTAAGTACTCCATTGAAACTATTTGGAAGGACGCAAATGTAAGTTCTCCTAAAATGTTCCTATTGACACCATTGCAGGTTCTCTTAAACTGTTTCTAAGGACTTTATTGCAGGTTCTCTTAAACTGGTCCTAAGGACTCCATTGCAGGTTCTTTTAAACTAGTTCTAAGGATGTGCTCAACTGCTGCTCCTAAGGATCGTAAAAGCCCATGTGTTATGTATTTTTCTGGTGCAAGCTGTTGTTGGGTATCTCCCGAGTGCTCTGTGCATGCTTCCACGGGTGTGGGAGGGGAGAGTGGGTGTGAGTGGGTGGATGATGGTGGGCAGGATAGACACTGGAAATAGCTCCATATTTTATTTAGCCCACCTCCACCTTAGACGCGCACACATCCCATTTACTGCCTTGCACAAATCACACCGTACAGGCTTCAGTGAGTCCCTACAGCCATCCTTCACTCACGCGCGCACACACACACATACATGCAGACATGTACTCACAGACACACACACACACACACACACACACACATCCACATCTGGAGAAATGTACACACACACATATGTACATATACTCGCGCACACACACACGCACACACACAGACTACTGGTTGGAAACCATTTTTAGAGCAGGTTGGATACCATTTTCTCTTTTGCTGACATTTTGAACACTGGCACCCACATTGGGATGATGCAGTATGCAAGATTAACCCTAACCCCCCATTTACAAAAGCCAAACAAGAATGACACAATAAAAGAATGAAAGGGAAGGAACGATTTAGTCTTCCCCTTGCAACTCCCAGAGAGGATGGGTATGACAAGGCCATTCAGAGTATTTTACACCAGCCATTCAGACACGACCGAAGCCTATTACTCCAGGTATACCTCAAAGGGGCTGTGAGTTCCATCAACCTGTAATGACTTTTCAATAAAGCAGCACCATTTCAAATCCTCATCGCTGGAGCATGGCCTTGAAGAACTTTAATTCATCTCCGCTACGGCTGTGACAGTTGGGGAAAATTACAAGCGATGGGCAAAAAAAAAAAAAAAAGGTTAATAACAGAGTCAGCAAAAGGTGCAAGCCGTTGGGTTTTAAGCTGGGATGTTCGGGGCTGAAAAGAGATTATTACTGTCCGTGAAAGAGAAAACACAGCTTGTGCACTACAATTTAAAAGCATGCAAAGGGCTGCTAATAGCTTGTGTGAGGGTCTATTATCATGGATAATGGGAGAGAGAGTGTATACACACACACACACACACACACACACACACACACACTCCCATTATAGGCTTTACAGTGTTACATAATTATATATATATATATATATATATATATATATATATAAAATTCTGTATGTGTGTGTGGTATGAACATACATACTACTGATCGTATTGCTGACTTGTCAGTGTGCTAGTTTCTCCCGCCAGTTGAGCACAGGATTATTTGGTGGACAAAAGGCATCTGATTGATTACTGATAGCTAATTGGAATGGGCTTTAAAAGCAAGCTATTCAGGGCTGATTAAAGCTCTGTCCGAGAAGATTAGCCAGAAGCTGCATCTTTTCTTCCTTTGATCACACAATAGCCAGAGGGAGTTACTGATGGAGGGCCTGTTGACCCGTTACGCTGGCTGAATTTAGATGTGCGAGTGGGCACGTTTGGCCCCTATTAGTGGTGGAAACAAACTGAGGACACAGCCTACAGGCATGACTGCCTAACGGGCAACATAAATGCAAAAAAAGCAAGCAAGCTGAAGAGAGCGAGCGGCCTTCAGTCTTATGTGTCCAGGTACTTAACGAAGTGTGCAGCCAGACAATGACCTCTAGATTTCTGCTCTAGATTTCTGCACACCGGTTTTCATTAACAAATCTTTTCATACCTTTTCTTGGATGGGATACATGAAGGAGTTGCAAATGGAGGATTTTTCTTAGCCTGAGATCTAGAGAGAGATTAGGTAATTACCCAGACATTCATCTGGGCATATATGTTCAGCTGTGATTCAGCTCAATGTTTCGTGATGTTTTCAAAATAAAAACGCTAAATTAAAAAGCCTAACTCAACTGGCATTAAAGCCCTTTGTCTAAACATTCACTCCAAAATTAGTAGCACTCATACTCCTAAATACTGTTTGACGTCTGCCGAACTATGTTAATGTATCCTAACTAAGGAACAAGTCCATGGAGAAACAAAGTGTCACCGTTTTTAGGTAAAGGGCACTACTACTACTACTATTAATAATAATAATAATAATAATAATAATAATAATAATAAAAATAATAAAATATCTTCGGGCATGAGTCATCTGATAAGCCTATGTAATGCTTTGCAGCACTAATGTATAGCATCACTGGAGCCAAGAGCAGATGTTTAAGAACCCTGGTAGATCCTATAGTATAAGGCCCTTAAATGCTATAAAGGGAGGTAAAGGGGAGCCAGACATGTTTTTTTCTTTAAATTAAGCAGCTCTTTCTCATGCTTGTCAGTCCTCCCTGATAGCGGTGCTGGTGAGAGGAGCTCTGGGTGTGCATGAACCCCTAACCCCCTGGAAATTATGCCCCTGCTTTACACTGATGAGCAGGGGCATCATTTCCAGGGGGTTCAAATTATTACCTGTCATAGGAGTTGTATTAGAATGACTGTATAGGCTTTACAGTGATAATGCGACCCCCTAAAGAGCTTTTTGCTGTTTTAAATCAATGTTTGGGGGGCCCAAACCAAAATTATTACCTGTCATAGGGCCTATAAATTCTAGCGACAAGCCTGATGACAATGACATTACTAGACGCCCTGGAGGAAGAACAAAGTGTAACAAGGTTGTTGTTAAGAGGTGCACAGTGTGGTGATGCCCTTGCTATGCCAGTGTGATTATCATCAGCAAGGCAACATTCAAAATATGCAATTAAGAAGACATCATTGTCATGAGTGTTGCCATGGTAGTATGGGATTGTGATGTGGCAGAGTGGATGCTGACAGAGTAACATCATTTCAGAGATGAAGTCTGAAATAATAAAAGCTTTGTGTTCCCGTTGGATGGAATATCAGACTGGTTGTCCTGAACATGTGTACTAGGAGTGTGTAGGAAAACTGAAAAAGTCAACTGAATACACCACTGTATGCAACACTAAGCCAAAGACTTGGCTCGAAAAATAACTTCTTCTTTTTTTCAACTCGGCGGTTTAATCAAAATTTCAGACACATCAGCGGACTCATTGAAGTGATACATGTGGAAGTGAACACCACCATTAAGCACTCCGAGCAGCCCTTAGAGTAGGGTAGTCTACATGTCTAACAGGGTGTTTAATCGCGTCTGCGTGGCTAACAGGGAGTCAGAGCGTCGTCCCCCCGGCTTTTGAGCCTCAGGTAAAACATCTGAGGCCCGGAAGGAAGGACACCTGCAAACACACACATACACACACACATTCCAATCGCTCACCGTCGAAAGCATATCCATTCTCTCTCCTCCACTTAGCACTAAGCTCTCCGCCTGCCACTGAACTTAGCACAGATGGAGCACGTGACCAAGAGAGAGAGTTAAGAAGGGTGAGGTGGGAGATGAAAATAGAGTGTGGGCACTGTGACGAAAGGTGTGAGAAATAGGACAGGTGAGGATGGGGAAGGTGGAAGACATTTAGGTAACCTCTCCAAGGACTAACCTCACAAGCTAATGATATATAACACCATCTCGAATTCAATAAGGCTCAGCCATTTGTGACCTTTTACTTTTAATGCATTTTACGTTTGTTAATTATTTCAAATATTTATTCTAGCAAGAGAATAATCCCTGTGTGTGTGTAAAAGGATATTGATGCAAGTATGTTCGTTCAGACTTCGTAAAATAAGAGAGTAAAATACGTCGTTACAAAGCAGATAAGGATGCATGCGACTGGTCAACTACACAATACATATGTCATTTAAGCAGACATTGTAGGCTCTGTAAAATTATTTTGTTCAGATATTTCGTTCACTTTCTCACAAGTCCAGTTTATTCACCACAAACCATAGAGAAAGCCCTAAAGCCAGTCTAATTCCAAGAAACCACAACCAATTATGCATTCTAGAGCTGGCCAGGTCGATTGATTTGATAAGTCACCCGTGAACGTGTCATTCTGCCCACTACAATTTGTGAATTCAACAGCACTAGTTATTAGCGAGGTGAAATCATGCCACCATTACACCTCTGACATACAACAGCTGAAAGGACTATTTATCAAGCTTTGATTCCTGCCAACTACAGAAAAAATCTGGATTGACCCCATTGTGTGTTCTTTGTATTTTCAGTCATTTGAAGCGATTGATTCTAAAAATAGTCTCCTGAACGAACACAGTTTCACTGCACCACAGCTGAATGAAACCCTCCAATAATCTCCATATTTAATCACCACCGACAGGAGCAAAATAACACCCACCCCCGGCTTATTAAATATTTCATATTTCCTGACTAAATTCTGTCAGCAGAGCTGTCATTTATCGACCTCAGAGGCCATTTATCAACCTCACACATCCAAGCGAGGAGAAGCGGGGTAGAATGTGACTGCAATGTAAACAGGTGGACTCCAGCAGTGACAGCAGTTCCTGGAGGCCAACGTATAGATCCTGAGCTACCCGAAGCATAAACGTGAGGGCAGGGGGGTGTATGTAGAGAGCCTGATACTTGCATAATAACTCACACACAAAAGAGGTCATTGTGGGAGGTGCTGTGGCTCAGCGGGCTAAGGCGTCGTACCGTGACTCCGGCGACCCGGGTTCGATTCCGACCTGTGGTCCGATCCTTCCCCATCTCTCTCTCCCATTAATTTCCTGTGTGTCTCTTCACTGTCACTATCCAAATAAAAGGCAAAAAGCCCCCAGAAAATATCTTTAAAAAAAAAGAGGTCATTGGGAGGCAGAAACCCATTTGGATGCCATGAAATACACAGGTGCAATAACCTATGCTACAAGCTTGTAATAAAATAGTAATACCTTAGGTTACATAAAGCATTTATAACTGCTTGTTATACACAAGAGCTTACATAAACAGTTCTTTGAAGTCAATTTTGCCCCTTTCATTTTGTGAGATGTGGTCATTTTACCAATACATTTCGAATAGAAAAATGTTCTTGTTGCTAAAATTGTGACAACGTACAGCATCTGTCTTTATCTGTTCTTACTAACGTTTGATTCTGACAAGGGTAAAAAAAACAAAACAGAAGAAGCCAGAAGAGGAGTGAGCTGCGCCAGAAGAGATTTGTAACACACGAAGCTCCTTCGAAGGAGCATAGCAGCGCTGGAGTAGACGATGCCAGGGTATTTTTAGCAGGTTTGGGAGTATGTATGTGCTCCTCTGGGCCATACATTTTTTATTGCACCACGTCTCGTCTCGAGCTGAGAGACGTTGTGCGTTGTGTGAGCATTTCTTTTTACACACACCCAACAGTGATTGCATTATACGCATGCCCAACTCTGTGGGGCACCACAATTCAGCTTGGATTAACACAGCCTCCCCCTTTTCACCACACACACACACACACACACACACTCCGCCCATCTTACCTCCTCTCCCACCTCATTCTCTCTCTTTCTCTCTCTCTCTCGGCTTCCTTCTTCTTTTTTATTTTCTCACTCTGTTGCACTGAGTGAGAGAGTGAGCGCGAGATCCAGAATAAAATCTGAGTGACCTCACGTGATGTCAGAGTGTTTTTTTTTTATCATAAAGTAATTAAAGATAATGCCTAATGTATTCAGTGCTGATGGAAACATATCCTCCTATTACATACTTCAAAGCACCCCTGCCCAACCCCCACAGACACTCACACACATACACACACATTTAAACACAATTAGAGTACACAAAATCATATATCTACTGGTTCTGTGATTAGCTCCGAACAGTCTCAGAAGACTCAGCACTGCTGTGGTGCCCTAAAAGAGAGATGCATTCTGCCATTACAGCGAGAATCATCTGACTAAGTCAATTGATTGCAGTTAAGCAGTTTCATTTACACAGTAGCAAAGGCGAGGCAACAGATTTGTTTTGAAGGCACTGCCCACTCATACACATCGACAAGCACACAGAGACGCTCTAGCTTATGTAGCTGGAGAGAAATGCGAGCATCAATCATGAAACTGCTGCACTGGCAAGACACACACACACACACTCCTGTGTGTCCTCCGTGCTTTTTTCTCTTTTCTTTAATTTTCACACCAGGCAATCATGCTAATGTCCTTCCCCATCTGCGTCCCAGCCCGAGAGGAGACGCCATTAATCAGCAGCTCATCGATGGGGATCAATAAGTCACCCATTTGACCTGCCCCATCTCGTGACCATTTTTTCCCCATTCCACTGGATTTCAATGGTACAACATTGTTGTCCGGTGAAGAAGAAAAAAAAGATAAAAAAAGCAATCTGCTAAAAATGCTTCATTAATGACCCTTGTGTCATCTTCCATTTCAATCTCCAGGTCTCTTTAGAGAAAGGTCATCCCTGTGACCTTCACTAGTTCTGCTAGGGGACAATGGTGGCAGCTAATGGCTCTTTCTGGATATTGGAAACAGTGATTTCTTTTTACTTTTCTTTTTTTCTGACCGTGCTAATTGGTGGACGACAAATCCAGCCTCTGTGTTCACAACAGCAGCAGTTCCCAGGTCAGCAGCACAGCTTTTGTGTAACGTTGTCCCACAAGGATGACCTTTCAATTCACGCAAGTGCTCAGCACAATAAATCACTCGTACACACTCACTTTTTTTTTTGGCCACAAGCGAATACAAATGAAAATCCAAGCCAGGCCATATGGATCATTTTTCTAGTTATGGAATTGAAACAGTTGACAGTACAGAACCAGACATGGTGCTAAAATAAAGCAGGAGTTAGCAGTTATCAAAAAGCTGTGACTCTCTTTCATCATTCTGGAATACATTATCAACATCACTTCTCGAGGCTCTCTTGGGAATGTGTAACGCAGTCTAATGTACAGGGAGCACCACGGCTAATACAAATGTATTCCTATAGACACGGACCCTCTGCTTTTAGACCCTCTCTCTCTCTCTCTCTCTCTCTCTCTTTCTCCTCCTCAACAGCCGAAGCTAAACACAAGCATCCCGGTGCAATGCACGCAGTAGCACCAGTAGAGCAGAGATCAAAAGCAGGGAGCGACAAACCTCAATTTGTGTCTCACAGCTGAATATTCATCACTTCCCTCAGCCCCGGGGACAGAGGGTTCACATGTCAGCAGCTAAAATTCATTCACTTACATTTCTCACTCTCAGGCTGAAAGAGCAGCATTTGAGACAAAAAAAAGAAGGGAAAGAAAGAAAGAAAGAAAGAAAGAAAGACAGAACAAGCAAGAACAATCGAAACTTTGCCTGTACTTAGCCTTCTATTGCGTTTGTCATAAGAGCCGTTCATCATGGCTTTGGCATCTCATACCTTAAGCAGTCGCACAGAGGGTAGGAACGCTGCATGGCACAGTTTCCTGATGGTCCAGTTAAGAGGGCGAGGGGCGTCCTGCTGGTTTGGCGCCCCTGGCCAGGCATTCCCTCCGTCCGGAAAAGGACCCCACATGGGGGCCAGCAGATGGAATGGGGGTCTCCAGCCAAATCCGGCTCAAGTCATGAATCATGACCCGTTAGCATCTCTCCAGCACAACCGCCGCTGTTGTCACCACCGATGCCGCCTCCGCCTCCTCCGCCACCACCACCAGCACCAGCACCTCCGCCACCTCCAAGTTCCTCAGCGCCGTGCCCTCACCCAAACCTCCTCCCCCTCCTCCCCTCGTCCCTGACCCTCCCTCCCCTCCCCACAGATCCACGAGGTGCCGAGACGCTGCCCAGAGCATCCAGTCCCTCTCCGGCAAGCAGGCAGGCAGGCAGACCCAATTCTGCCAGAGGTGACCCGGACCATGCAATCCAAAGGCGCAGGAGAGGAGAGGAGCGCGCGAGGAGGAGAAGCAGAAAGAGAGAAGTGTAGAGAAGGGATAGAGAGAGAGAGAGAGCAGGAGAGAGATGAAGAAGAAGAGCAGAGAGAAGCGCGTGTGGGCAAGCAAAAAACACACACACTCACTCACACACACTGCCACTCTACCGAAAGGAACAGGAGCAGCTGTGTGCTCTAAAGCAGCTCAGCACTGTCTTCAAGAACAGAGACAGAGAGAGGGAGAGGAGAGAGAGAGAGAGAGGGAGAGAGGTGGAATTGTAAGAGAGAGAGGGAAAAGGAAAGAAAAGGGGTGGGTGGGTGAGGGACACACGTGTTTGCACACCTTCACACACACACACACACACACACACACACACACACACACACACATCAATGGTCTGAGTAAGCTCTGAGAAAGGTAATTGAATAGGAGGCGAAGGCAGGGAAATGAAATGATATAACTTCTCTGTGTGAGAGACTAGGATATATCTGTTTTTCAGTCAAGACAGAGAGCCTGGCAAGGGTGAGCATAGGATTAAGATTGAAATATTAAGAAAATAGACTGAGAATGTTTTACATAAGAGAGAAAATAGGACTTTTTTTGCAAATGGATGTTGAAGCTTTAGCATGTTTCGCCTTATGATAAATGCATTTGTGGCTGGTATTTATGGTATTGTGTTTATTGGTATGGTATTTATGAATAGATAGAGAAATCTGAGAAAATCTGCATATACATTTTTATTTAATGTGCATTAGATTTAAATATATATTTAAAACGCAGAATTTCTCACTTATGTGGACTTTCCTCCGTTGCTTCTCTTTAACCATTCATTTTTTATGGCATACTTTAAGCACTTCAAAGTGACACAGATTTCTCTCCCAGACAGGGTTAAGAAGAAAGAAAACATAAATCTGCCTATGAATGTAAAATAGCCTCTAAATGGGAAAATTAAAAGCTGGGAAACTTGAAACCTGCTGCTTTTAACGGCAGCGGAGTCTCATTAAACTGGAGCAGATACATGCTGTAATGAGAAAAGTGTGGAGATTTTTTGTTTTTTTTCCTCTGATGCAGGCGGCACAGAGATAAATGGCTGGAAGAAATCCTGCGTGCGGAGGGAAAGAGGAAGGTGCCACTCAGATATATGGGGTGCGTGCTGGATGGCTCACGCCCGGGGATGAAGCCCTGGCAATCATGTTAAGTCAGGACTCACATCACATCATCTGCAAATGGAAATGCTCTGGCGTAAAAGGGAGCACCGCAAGGAATGCTAACTGCAGATGCATGTGATCCCGCGAGCTCCCTCTATCTCTCTTTCCTCTCTCTCTCTCTCTCTCTCTCTCTCTCTCTCTCTCTCACGCCCCCCCCCCCCCCCCCAAAACATCTCGTAAGTGAATGCCATCAGATGTCTGGTGGGCTAGGCGAATCCGGGGGCAGGGACGCGTGTCGCCATGGCAACCTCTGTTTATGCTGTGTGCACCGCCTCCCCTGGAGCCCATTTTAATGTGCAGGTATGAGAGTGCGGTGTTCATCTCTCTCCCCCACACACGATTAAATACACCCCACAACACCCCACTGAGAGGAAATCGCCTCAGAACTGGCAATTGCTCTTGTGCACAAGGCTCCCCACAGTCACTGCATTTATGGGGTGTAAATATTTGTGTGTGTGTGTGTGTGTATGTGTATGTGTGTTGGTGTGCATGTGTGTATGTGTGTGTTGGTGTGTATAACTGTGTGAAAGATCCCCACCTCAGCCAGGTTATTTAGTCTCCTGGGAACTCCGTTTCAAGGTTGTGTCAAACTAATATTCTTAATTGGCACCCCTAATGTCTCCGCAGAGCCCAGAGTAACGTAAGCTCTTCGCTCCAGGGGATCACTGCATAAACAGTCTCAGGCGCTTGACATGAGTGAGCACCTCTCAGAATGTGTATGGGCAGTCTGCCTGATCTCTATTCATGCATTCACTTGGATCACTAGGCCAACACACACACACGCACACACACATTGCATGCAGAAATGGAAATATGCAATGTATGTAAAAATAGTACAGGAAAAATCATTTTTGGATCAGTCTAAAGTCAATGTGATGGATGCGTTGCAGCATCCCTATCTGATAAAGAGGAATCTGAACTGTAATAAATGTTTTCCACCTGTCAGTGGAAGGATCTCATGTTGCAGTTTACATCCCATATATCTGATAGGACATTGCCTCCCTGAGTGTTCCCGGTCCATAAATCCATCGGTTGAGACTATATCTCATCGATGTCATCCCCTCTAGACCCATCTTTCGCTCTCCCTCCTCTCTCTCTTTCTCTGTTTTTTTTTCTCTCTCTCTCCATCTCTCCCTTTTTCTATCTCCATCTCTCCCTTTTCCTTTCTCTTTGTCTCCATCTCTCTCTCTCTCTCTCTGTCTATCTCTCTCTTGGTGTGAAATAAGACCATGTCAACTGAAACCAATCAAATTCAGTGCAATCGTGCAGCCAGTGTGGAGAGCTCATCTTTATTCCTGGGAGACAAGGGTTTGAGGACCTGACATAAGTGCAGAGCCCAGCAGCATGCGGGCAAGTACTGTATTAAAATCTAAATTTAAAGGTGAACTCACAACAGAATGAAAAACAATGATTGTGCGCAGCAGGCCCGAATAAATGTGAATGATCAAGTACATTTCAGTTGTGCGTAAGCAAACAGTATCAACCAGAGGAGAGACAAGCCACCCCAACCAATTCCAATTCCACCAGTATACATTTCTCAGCAAAGCTATGTCGAATACCTCGGGCAGGGCGGTCCACTGTTGAGGAGCACTGTGAAGAAGCCGTAGGGCACTACAGCCTTTATCACGGCAGCTTCTTTGGCTCCAGGCACGGTTTGGTTAACCTGACAATAGCATTTACTTAGACCGACAGCCAGCCCGCAGCCCAGTGGTTCAGATGCCTTCATATGGTCTGTGCCATGCCATGTACACTTTTATTTATTTATTTTTAAAAGGTATGCTTGCACACAAAGGGATTTTTCCTGGCCAAATAATTGACCAATTTCTCCTGCGTTACATCCCTTAGACACTAGATGGCAATCTTCCAATGCAGAACAAGTGACAGGAACACTGATATTGTGAATCTATCTTAGTGCGCTTGCATGAGTGTGGCAGTCAGTTTAGGCTGCTGTTCAATATTCAAACCCTTAATAAAACATGCTTGTATCTCAAGCCCTGAGCACAAACAGGTAATGGAAAACTAATTGCAAATATTTAAGAATGCCATTCGGGGAAATATAAAAGAGGTTTGAGTTCTTCATGAGACTTCATAAGTATTTTTCACAGTTTCAGTGAATGCTGAAGGAAGCGAGTTTAGCAATCTGAATGATGACTCCCATATAATAATAAATATTTCATCACTACTTTGCCAGAATAACTTTGTTATTCTGGTTTATACTTGACATCAAAGAACAAAGACAGAAATTCACAGTATACTTTGAAACAAGGATAGAACATAGCCCAAGCAGTCTGTAGCAAAGTATTTCTCATTGTTACCACAATCATATCAGCTGTTTCATAAAATTAATCTCAGCATCTGTTGATGGGTATGCATATCTGTCCATTTATGTATGCATGTAAATAATGTTAATAAAAGTGTTAACGAAGTGAGTATGTATGTTTCCAATCTGTTACATTTATATAAGTGTAGTTGGGTGCCTGCCCATGTCATTTTAAACAGCTCTAGAATGATAAGGGACTGTGATGTTGGGAATAGTATCAGATCCAGGCAGGACCATAATGGACCACCTGAGCCTTAGAAGATGGACCAGATGGTTCACCAGCTCCCCGGTCACCCTGCGAGGGCTATGACTCCCCAATAGCACAGACACACTGACAACGAACCTGTTCATAGTGTCATGGTCCACGGTGGTAAAGGGAGGAGAGAGAGAGAGAGAGAGAGAGAGAGAGATGGATGCACAGCAGCATCCCTGATAAAGAGGAATCTATACTGTAATAAATGTTTTCCCCCTGAGAGAGAGCATTTATCTTTCTTTCTTTCTTTCTTTCCTTCTTTCATTCTTTCATCGAAATATATTAGGCGACTCTATTGGCTCTATCATGGCTCTATTGATGTGTGCTGGCAAAATAACCATTTGGCGGAGCCTGATTTAACCTTTAACTTGTGTTTGTGGTGCACAGAGCCAAAGATTAGTATCTGTTTTCTGCTGCACAGAGATGACTTCAATCTGCGAGGGTCAAGGGCACTCTCGCAGAAGGTTTTACCATTGATTGGAGAGGCATGTCTATCTTCTATCCTAGCACTAAAATGAACTGAAGCACTATCCCCTAGCACTATGCTCCTTAAGGTTTCTGCTATGTAGCTTGATTGTTATCCTCGTTTTGTAAGTCGCTTTGGATAAAAGCGTCTGCTAAATGCATAAATGTAAATGTAAATGTCTAGGTCATTACATGAGTCCATTGAAGATGTTAAAGGGGACATCGGAGGGGGGGGGGGGGTGATACGAAGAGTGTATTGCTTCTTACAGAGTGTCGTTAGCCAGAGCCCGTTTACGGGGAGC
Source organism: Limnothrissa miodon (assembly GCA_017657215.1). Classification (NCBI taxonomy): domain Eukaryota; kingdom Metazoa; phylum Chordata; class Actinopteri; order Clupeiformes; family Clupeidae; genus Limnothrissa; species Limnothrissa miodon. The sequence goes on from JAGFZM010001220.1 coordinate 120,255, forward strand.
CGGTCCACTCTCTATTAACTTGCCTGCAATCTGTTGAAATTACGCTAGTTTTGCTGTTGAGCAAGTGAAAAATGAATTGTGGTCTATGGAGCTAAGTGGCTAAAACTCGTTATTGTCACAGTTGACAACTTCATTTCTTAATGTACGTTGTGGTAGTAGCTACCTGAGTAGAGATTTTCCACTAGAAATTTAATAAGTCACTCATTTCCTTTCTGCTTTTCATAGGATGGGCCACTTTCCACGTAACATGCTAGCATTTAGCTAATTCACTTGCTCGGGAGCGCCCTCTCGTTGCTGTTACACCCGGAAGGATTCTGAGAGTGATCGTTCTCCCCATATTGAAAATTCTCTGCGTTAGCCTACCAAGTCAGTTGGGGCCAAAACACACAGTGATCGGGGGAGTCCATGAGAGGCGGAGCCTCTTTATAATTGCCATGGCACCTGGTAAGTAATTGTTTTTTAAGTAATTGTTTTCAGGTGTCTGGGATGCATGCGTACAAGGACTGCAAGTACTGCCGGCAACAGGAAGGACATTGGTTTTTTAATTTCGTAACACCCAAAAACACACAGTTCTTCATAAGACTTAATAAGTATTTTTCACAATTTCAGTGAATGCTGAAGGAAGCGAGTTTAACAATCTGAATGATGACTCCCATATAATAATAAATATTTCATCACTACATTGTCAGAACAACTTTGTAATTCTGGTTTATACTTGACATCAAAGAAAGATTTCAGTCTGGAACAAAGACAGAAATTCACAATTTTGTCTTAAAGACAACAAAGTTGTCTTAAATAGCAAACGGAAGCCTGAGCTACTGTAGAATAAGGAGCTGGGGGCTGTTTGGGCCGGTGGGACACACAAGGTCGGCTCACCTTATTTCACAACCTCTCCCACTTTGCATTCATAATTCCGCCGCATACTGATTTATATCAAGTTCACGTAACCGCATACATGCAGGGCTTTTATATTGTAATTAGTGAGTAAACTATTTACTGGAACTTAACCTTGGTGAATATGTAAACCTTCTGGGGTACTAAAATGGTCCTTTCTGCTCTGTGTGTGAGGGAGAGATTGGGTTTTGCTAGAAATAAAATCAATTGTGTGATAAATAAAATCAAAAGGTGTGTGTGTGTGTGTGTGTGTGTGTGTGGTATATATAAATGGCATCCTTTTTGTTAACCACAACTTAACTACAATTGTGTTGATGTATATGGTATCACAGGCAGGCTTGTCTAATCTACCCAAGTTTAGTGGCTTCAGGTTTTTTATATTATTACAGAGGGCACAGCTATCCCTTACGTTCATGATAACCATACACATCCTCTATTTATTCGGCAAATCAAAAGCTAAAATGTTTTTCCATTCTATAAACTTCTTTAAACTTCTACTTTAAGCTCGATAATCAAGGAGACACCAATTATAGACATTTTAAACACTGCATTGAGAGTGTTGAATGGTTATATCATCGATAATAAGCAACACTGAATAAAGGAAAGATTTTGTGGAGGTCACCTTTGAAGCTTCCTGTCAAACCTTCCTTGTCTTTCAGATATTTAACACTTGCGATTTTCAATGTGACAAGCGTGAATATGTACCCAATTCTCACCTGTCACTCAATACAAGACGCTACGGGCATAAAGGCATATTGCTAGGCGAAAAACCATTTTTCCATTTGAACCTGCTGTATGTGATATTTTATAGTCAGAGTATCTATTGTTTCATCTAATATTATATCTGTTATTAGTGTATATTATATACCCAAGTCTTTTCTATTTTTGTAGGGTTCCTACCATTTTGTCAAGACGTGTTTTTCCAGAATAGATGAGGGCTTGTTAGGTTGTAATGTGTGTGTGTGTGTGTGTGTGTGTTTATGTGTGCCCACGCATATTTTATCTTGTTTTAGTGTGCACACTCATGTCTGTTGATCACAGGAAGAGCACAGGTATTCACGCTTGCACTCATATGATATTTCCATTTTGAAGCCTGCCATTTCTGTGCTATCGCCCAAAGGTGTGTGTATGTGTGTGTGTGTGTGTGTGTGTGTGTGCAAGTGTGTGTGTGTGTGTGTGAGAGAGAGTGGGTGCCCATGTGTGTGTGTGTATGCATGTGTGTGTGTGTGTATGCATGTGTGGGTGCCCATGTGTGTGTGTGTGTGTGTGTATACGCCACTGCAGTGGTGTAGACGGAGGCTTGTGCCCTGAGCACAGCTGGCTGTGGAGGATGAGGGAACCAGATGGAGGGGAAGGCTAACCCAGTGGAGGTCTTCCTGCCTGCAGGGGGCGCTCACAGCAGGGCGCCCCAACCCATCCCATCACTGGAGCCCACAGTGGAGCTGTCATCCTGAATTCTCTTGGGAGGCAAGGATTCTTTCACCCTACACACACACACACTCTCTCTCTCTCTCTCTTACACACACACACACACACACACATACACACACACAAACACACACACGCATACACACACATACATGTGTACCCATATATCCATACACACACACACACACACACACCTGTGCACCCACACATGAATACACACACATACAAACACACAGACACACACATGTATACACACACGTGCTCCCACACATGTATACACACACATGCCCACACATATACAGACACATACATGTACACACACATACACAAATGTGCACACGCATGCTCACACATACAGACACACAAACACACACACACATTCAGCTAAAAGATAAAACTGACAGATAAAAAGATAAGACTGTTTCCCCGATTATCATAATAATGAAAAGAAAAAATGGCATGAGTGTTCAACACACACAGTGTACTAGCCTAGCCACCTGTTTCCCTGTGTACTTTGTATGTACAGTATGCAGTGACCTGACATACTGCAAAGGGTATGAGAAGACTGATGACTCTGGCTTACACCCATATCACTGTAAATGTGATATGTCATGCACACATCCAGAAAAATGACACAGGTCCCACACAACTGTTTCTGCAGCCTTTTGAAGGGAGATGGTCCCCACATTTTAATAGTCCTTGTGGCATAGGTCTAGCCAGAAATCATAAACTAGATGGGGCTAGGTGAAGTTGCCAGAAATCATAAACTAACCAGATGAAATCTTGTGGGCCTTAACCCAAAATACATACTTACTTTTACTAAATTAAGACAAGTTACTAAAATAAGACAAATGCCTTTATGAACGAATGCATAGTTACTGTATTATGTGATATTGCAAACAACCTTACTACAACTCATAGCCTTGAATTTGCACAGTAAAACAAATCTACAGACCAAGATGTCAGACAAGCTGTACATGTCTCCATCACTGTAGAAACCACATATCACATCAATTCATTGTGAACAACTTACATACAAACGGAGTCTCTAACAGCATCCATAGAAACCACACTTACAATTGGTGGCTATAGAAACCAAATATCACATCAATTCATTATGAACAACCCTAGGCAGTTGGGCTAGCCCCTTGAGCCGTCGGAACTGCGCAAGGTTTCTTCCTCTACCATAACAAGTAAAAACAAAAAACGCTGCTAGGGAGTTTTTCCTTGCCCCTGTTGCTCATTGGGCCTCTTGTGTTCAGCGCTTTGTGACATGCCTTTTGTAAAAATGTGCTACAGTATATAAATAAAATTGAATTGAATTGAACTTATATACAAACGGAGTCTCTAACAGCATCCCACTTACAATTGGTGGTTATTCCGCTACATGGTTAACCATAAAGTGCAGTACATGAGCTAATGACCAACCTCAGTAACCTCGGCTGCTTGCAGTACAGTACAGTAGAGGCTTGGTGGCCATATTGGAAATGGATACCTTAACAGGACACAGCATGGTTCAGCGGCCAGATGATCAATCTCTCCACAACAGTTTTAAATGCAGAACACGTTTTGATGCATGCTACAGGGTCAACAGGACACATGTTAAACACTGTAATGATATCATCTTACATACAGTCCAATTATTCCATTTTAATTATTCAAATTTCAACTTTTTTTCTCTAGAGCAAGTACAGTACATCTCAGTAGTGTTGTAGTTTTATTGACCAAAAATAAGGCTAGGCCTACTTTAAATAATGATTCGTTTTTGTTTACTATTGCCCATCTTGAAGAAGAGTAAGACAAACATGGCTGAAATTGTTGATGTTGCAGAATGCAAGAGGACAAAGCTCCCGTGCTCAGAGATTCATATCCTAACATCAGGATTAATCCAAAGAACCATTTTTATTTATAACATTTACTGTAATAGCTGCTGCTCAGTACACACTGAGGAATGTCGACTCTTGCCAAAGAAACATAGCCAGTGATTGGACAAGCATGTCGGATGAACCTATTGATTGTCAGGTGTTCTGCCCATTTGCCATTGGAGGCCAATCAGATTAGTTGTTTTGGTAATAGTTGCCATATTGAGTTGGACCTCCGTCCTCTTTCATCCAGACAGGAGACTGTTTACTCTGGACTGTGCTAAATGTCCAGTCATGTTACTGGAGCTCAGGATGCAGCAGGCTTTAGTAGTTAAATGTTTTTAAAGTGAGTGGTTGACCTTCTACTGACCTTCTGAAAAGCAGGCAAGAACACCATGTCTTGTCTGGTTCACATCATCGCCCATTGACTGCCTGTTTATGTTTCTTTTCTCTACTTGCCATGTTTTATTATGTATAGGCCATTTTACTTCAGCATTATACAGTAAATAGCTAGAATTATAATGATAATTTGATGATAATGTGATGATCTTTGTTTTGTATGTTGCCTTGTATGTCTCCATTTAAACGACACCAGTACCATATGCATAGGGGCACATAGACTGCACAACATATGGGGGACACATAGACTGCACAATCAGGTGACCTTTAACCTCTAGGGGCACTTATTGTTATGTATTGAAACAGAATTTGGTAACAAAATATACATTATCATGTTTTATTACATGTTTTAAAGATTAATTCGAGGATTTTTATTATATGATTGGAAGTAATTATTACAGTTGTTACATAAGGTTCTGTATGGCATTATTAGGGGAATTTGCATTCCAGATTTGTCATATGCACTGGTTAAAAAATTTGATATTTCCTCTCCAAGAGAAATGTCATTCACAGCAATATATTTTTTCTGAGAAATAGTTTAATTTCCAAAGGTCAAATGTAATCTGCATGGCATCTTTGAATGAGTCACAAATTAAAAAAAGAATTAGAGTGATGGATTCAAATCTAAAGCAGCATCTCCCTTTGTCCCCAAACACAGCACTTCTTTAACTTCATCAGGGCATTCACCACAGCTGTCTCTTCTTCTCTTAGAGAAATTTCCATGCGTAGCCTACTTTGAGTCTGCAAAATGTCTCCGCAAGTTAGTCCAAAAGCTATGCAAATGTAGGTATAAAAAGTGTCAGACGTACACCTCTGCTCTCCTACCTTTCCAGGACACAACAGTTTTTTTAAACACCAGGATGACTCCCAACAGATAAATAAAAGCCGATCATGGGACCAAGGATATGAATCACAAAAGTGCCTACAGACTTGGGGCCAATTAAAACAGAAAACTGACATTACTGTGAGCAGTGGGCAGCACAAAATCAGTAGGACACCCGGCACAGACCAGTTGTAATGGAGGGTAATTAGAATCGATCCATCTGTGCGGCCGACAAACGAATAGTTGTTGCCTAATGAGACACCGCCACTCATCTCGGCTCATCACAAAGCTTGTACGTTGTTTAAATGTTGTCTAAATGTTTACCTTATCCTGGGCAAAGTCTGATAAAGGCTCCAATCTCCAATCTTGGTGGCCAGTGGCCAGGTGAGTGTGCTCTCTCTATATGCGTTTGTTGATATAGTATGGTGGACAGCACAGTAGAGCACACAACCGCTGATAAAGTCAGAACTCTCCTGTTGTGAGGCAGAATGCTGTCACTTTGTAGTCAGGGCTGTAGTGGTACACTAATGCATAGAAATTATTGACACACCGCCTGAATTTCATAAATGACACTCAGACACCTGTAAATACAGTTTACCCACCACTGACCTTCTGGTTTTGGATACATTTATTATCTAACCAATTATTTTTATTAATATTTTTGCGTTGTCATTTCTATATTGAAATATTGTTGTCATAGTATGAAGATAATAACAAGGTGTGGAGAGAGGCAACAGTTATGCCATTAGCACTACTCCCATACATTAACAAGGGGCACCCATAAGTCTACATGATCTTATTCTTAGTATGGGGTATGTGATATAATGATGGCTAGTATTTTAAAAAATGTGAGAGACATAAGGTCTGCTGTACATAAAGTGTCTGTTTATAGCTACAGTCTATGGTTTCAAGATGTGGGGGTATAGGGCTCGGGATCATGACGTGAAAACTTTGCGGGCATTGCCATATTGGCAGCCTCACTCCTTAGTTTACTATGGATTACTATGGATTTACTCGCGCCTATTAGTGTGTTCCTGTTACTTAGTTTTTGCCTTCTTGGTCATATGTTGCTGTATAGTGGGGTGTAAAGGCGCAACTTACGGTCGCAAGAGGAAAAGAATCGCTAATACTATATTTCTGCTTCTTGTCTTTTGCATATGAATGAATGGATATTACGTTCGGTGTGCTACCAACATGGCGGCAATATTCCTAGAATCCAAGGCATGTGCCGGAGCCCTATTCCGTAACCCCTGCTATACACACCCGGTATCCATGTTGCTTGTCGTTTTTTTCATAGTGTGTCTCTAGTCCTCCAGTTATTCAAAGAATGTCGCAGATTCATATTCAATCAAATATTCAGACACTGACGAGTCAAGGCCCAAAGCTCTTGCACATCTGAGGGACCTCAAGGACACCTATGAAGTGGTCAGGAAGAGGTGGGTTTGAAGAACCATGTCTGAAAGGCCATACCTAAAGCCATATGAAGTGGGTACACTGAGATGTGCTTTTGACCATAATTCTCCTTGATAGGAATGCTATGAATGCATTCTATGCTGACAATCTAATCTAAATGGTAATTAGTAAACCCCCTTACACAAAAAATGTAGCATTTCCTTCAGCACACCCTTTGTATAGTACAGAATAAATAATAATAAATACTTTAATGAAAATCAATGTGACATTTAGGGCTTTAAAGTCCTTAATCCAAAGGCCCCATACAACAGGCAACAGCTCCACCTCCGACCCAGTCTCCTGAACCATAGAGGAAGTGTCTTTGGGAAATCAATAACCCAGAGTGATTGTGCCGCCCCTGTAGGGTAAGATAGCGAGATGGAGAAAGACTACCAACAGGGCAGCCTACTGAGAGGGATAAGTGAATCTGACACAAGCTGCTGAAAACAAAATGACTGCAGAGACATACAAATATCTAGATGTTTGCCTAGATGTGTAATATTCAAATATTCTCACCTCCCACCAATTACATTTACATTTATGCATTCAGCAGACACCTTCTTCCGAAGTGACTTGAACCCACACTTTCTAGATTGCTACCATGCTAGCCATCTTCCTTAACCACTATGCCTGATCGCTGACATGTTGATACTCTAGTTTAAGTCCATCATCTGTGCATAATACATACTTTCATGAGAGTGGTCTCAGTTTTATCTTAATACTAATACAAGGTTTACAGACTGAAAAGTCCATGTTGGTCTCAAGCCTTGTGCATTTATTTTCCACAGCAGATCTGCATATTCCAGCATTTGTTTTGTCAAAATAAATTCACTTTCTTTCCCTTTCCCTCTGATATGACTCATGCCATACTGATGCACTAATTAGTTGGCTGGAATATTTCTTGTAGCTTCTGCCCTTTAAAACCCCAAAAATCTCACACATGCTCCAAAAGGCACAAATGCCAATAGCTGGTGCCAGTCTTATACTCTGATAATGTAGAACAACCCTAATAAATAAGTAAAGAAGACTTAGGAAAGATAGATTGGGGAACACTCTGGTAAGATATACCTTAGAGTCTTCTGAGCATGCAACTGAATGTTATGGAAACCTGACCTTGGTCTCTCTTCATAGTTCTTTGCATGGACAATGGAAGCCAGTTCAAAGCATGTGGAGCCTTGACCACTAAGGTCAGAACTGCAGTTGCAAGAATTTTTTATCTTCTGTTTCCTGGGGGTTGACAAAGCTGAGAGTTTGAGGTTTTGTCAGCTGAAAGTCTCTGAAAAGCTAGTAAGGCTACATGTAGATTATCTCCCTCCCCCCTCGCCTCCCACTGGTGCTTAGAACAGATCTCCATGTGTTCTCAGAATAAAAGGAAATACCACATTTGCCTGACATAAATTTTGCATTAGGTCCCGAAGCCATTGGCGTTGCCACGGCAACTGTGCAATTAACCCCTAATAGAACTGGCGTAATAAAACAAACCCAGCAGACATAATGATGTTTATGACGCCACTTACTGCATACCCCACTGGTCAGACTCGCAAGAGTACCAACAGCCACCAGATAAATAAATATGAGCACTTAGGGCAGATATTATAGCATTATTGTGTCATGGCTCTGTGAAAGATGCAGAGGATTTAAATGGTAAGCTATAAGCACATAGGGAAAACTTAAACTGACACTGGTCAAGACTGTAATTCAATCTCCCCTCTATGGATAACTTAACCTAGTCAAACTTTAGCATACTTGCAAAACCAGAAAGTGAAATGGATTAATGGGGATCCCACCAACTCTCATTTAGGAGATAAATCACAAACAAAAAATGAAGAGAATGAGAATGAAAAAAAAACTATGTACAGTAAGAAAAGGATGAAGAAAGAGGAAATGATTAGACCTCCTTAATTAGCTACTCTCACCACTCTAACACCACTCATGTTTAAAAGGTTCCCAACCCTACCTCCATCCAGAGCAACATTACTTGCTTT
>JAGFZM010001220.1:129107-153407 GCA_017657215.1 Limnothrissa miodon
ACCCTACCTCCATCCAAAGCAACATTACTTGCTTTTAAAAGGTTCCCAACCCTACCTCCATCCAGAGCAACAGTACTAGCTTCCAGTCAGACTCCTTTAATGATGATTTTAATTTACTCATTTGTACATCCTCTGCAGCAAGAAGAGATTTTCTTTAATTAGAAACTTAGTGTTTTGTTGTCTGAGAAGTGTTGAGAAATGTACTGCATATTATGCAAGCACATATGTTCTGTCTGTTCTATTTCACTTATTTTTAGTTTCATTTTTCTTTTAGTTGTTTTTAAACACTGTTGTTTATGGGGTTTTAGCCTGATTGAATAGAAAGGTTTTATATGAAAGATTTCTAAGGTCTTCCCAAAGAACAGAGTGACAGAGGGCACATTAAAGTTAAATGGGCTACATGTTGAAACATTCAACAAGACTTTGGAAGTGTTTCTGAACAAGCAGAACTAAATAACTGACCAGCTTCTAGTCCACTTGTGCGGATAAGACAGGCTACGACTGCCTCTGTGTTTGCAAAAGCCCTGCGTGTGTCTGAGCCTAAACTGGCAGCTGTAGAGGGTGCCCACCGGGACCATGCTAAACCTTTTATCAGCGAAACCACACTCACTGGCTCACTGCGAGTTCATTAATCTGGAGAGAGGCAGACTTACTCTGGCAGGAGTGGTTTTAGCCATCTGTGTAGGCCTCCCCCGAGTTTCACATGGAATTAGTGCAGACGAGGGGCTTCATGAGTACATTGCAACATGCCTTAAGCCACAGAGGCATTAACATAGTAAAGTGTGTGTGTGTGTGTGTGTGTGTGTGTGTGTGTGTGTGTGTGTGTTGGGGGCCGCAGAGGATGCTAACTAACATCTGTCTGGGTTATTCAGAGAAATGTAGCATTGCTGCAAGTATTAACTTTTCACATTGGTTAACAAGCAGTTCTGGACAAGCCAGTCAGGAAATGTAATTAACTAAGCTACCAGAATCAGTTACTCTACATCAGACGATGCTTCACTACACCAAAACTACCTGAAGACAAATTGTAGCAAGTTGAGTTACCAACTGAAGTTAGTTGGTAACTAACTTAATAACAGGTCTTTCCAATAGACATACAATAGTAACTAAGCTGTATTTTTATATAGGTAAAATATTGTTTAAACAATTATCTTCGGGTATTGTTTCCACATTCTGTGCCTATGAGGTCAAATGGGAGAAGTGCATGAGTGTGTTTTATTGGCTCCTAAAAAATAAACTGTCGTTTCCCTATGCTTATACAACATTTTGTATGGTTCTTAGCATTTTTGACTATAGTTTTTGCTAGTATATAATGCTTTCTGACAACATTTTACTATTTAAAATGAAATTACGATTAGACCAAATAAGATTTCTGGTTATTATTGTACCCTGTCAGTCAACAAATACTCTTATTATTTTCACAGACTTGTCTGGTATCCTTTTTAATCAATAATCAGCATAATAACAGGCTGTGTTTTAATCCTTTGGAGAGAAGCTGACTTATCTTTGGAACAGAATGAAACTTGTCTGCTAATATTCCTGTAGTGAAGGCATTAGTAAAGAGGAGGCTGGAATCAAAGCGCCACCGGAAACCTCTGGGGACAACTTGGTGCAAATCGTGCTGCACAGGAAAGTCGGGTTACTATGACAACCAAAAATAAGACACATCAAAGAGGCCTGACTGCCCTCAGGCAAAAAAAACACAAAAAAAAGACACCCCGCCCCCCACCCTCAACCCTTAACTACCCATCCGGTACGGTCCCATTTTGCATCATAATCTGCTCCTTACTAATCAGAGTCATATTTGAATGTTTGGGCCACAACACACTGAGCACCAGTGTAATTTAATATGGCGGAGCAGACTGTGGCATTACTCTATCTGTGGCAGTGAGGAATAAACAGAAGACTTGGCAGTAGAGACAGGTGAGAACCAAACTGCCAAAAGAGGGAGGTAAGATGGAGAAATGAGAAGCTCGCGCGAGAGAGAGAGGGTGAGGGGGGTATCCTAGTTAATACAGGGCTATGTTGTTCTAAATGCCATGGTACAGAACAAATGCATTTGCCTCACAATAAGGATAAATTCAAAAGCCCGATTTCCCTCACAGCATCTAAAAAGTGTACAAAGTATGTGTGTAGCCGTAACTGATAACAAGCATCTGCTCTGAGCCATGTGCCACTTTGGTACCAAGGGCATGGACTTCTCTGGGTTAACTTATTATCATTTGACCGCCTACTTAGAATACCCTCTAGGTGGTAAATTGCCAAAGCTATACATTTGGCCAGACTACAGCCACTACTATGTGCCAAAGAACTAAGCCTTACTTTGGTCTCAAGGGCATGGGCTTCTCTGGGTCAACTTATCAAGCCTTATCATTGGACTTACAGTAGGTGGTAAATTGGCAAAGCTATATAAATTAAGCCTGAGTTTATTGTAAACTTGATAAGAGATAAGACAAACAAGCAGGCTTCTCTAGGAAGTTCACCACCACCTCTGACTTTACTCTACTAGAGTATGTGCCACAGATCTAAGTCCCTCTTTGCCCCCATAGGCATGAACTATCATGAACTATCTATCATCTTTGACTGAATTCCCTTAGTCTGCTTGGAATACGCCTGTCTGGTTGATCACTGATTTACTGATTATACAGTATAAGCTCTTCCTTATAATGGATAAGTGGTTGGTGAGTTTTTTTTTTTGTGAAGTCAGTGGATTCAAACTTGGCAGGTTAGCAAACCTAGAGTGACAGGTTAATCTGTGTTTTTACACAGTCTAGAATATGTGTTTACACAGTCTTATTTACTGTATATACACATTTAGTGACCATCCCTTAGGTGTGCTGGATGTGAAGATCATAATTGCATTAGCCACCAACTAAAAACAGACATGTGGCTTCCCAGTTGGTTCCCTAACTTGCATACTACACCCTAACTTGTCATGCAGTGTCCCACTACAAAGAAATAATCATGTTCTAGTGGCAATGGAATGTGCCCTCGAAAGAAAAGTAATTTGAGCTGAGATGACAAGTGAGGTGGACGCAATCCAGAACTTGACAGTGAACTTCAACCTGTCCATTCCACTCAAGATCAGTATTCAAATGTTTTTTTTGTTTGTTTGTTTTTTTATATGTAACTTCTTAACTGTTTCATCTCGGTAAAGAGTTCACAAAGTGAGGCAACGTTGGCATCCAGTGCTCGCTTCTCTCCACGTCGCCTTCCCACCATATAACACTTCCTACTGAGCAAAAGTCAACAACATGGAATCAGAATGCATACATAGCGCTTAGCTCTGTCTCCAAGTTACTGTTGCCAAGGTTTCTTCCCCACCCCACAGCACATACACCATCCTGGCTATACTGAAAGGGCTGGAATGCTGACACACTGAAAGCACCATGCATGTCCCATGGCTCCAGCCTTTAGCCTTTGGCGTGTGTTATCAGGGACGCTTGTCGGTGAACAAAGGTCCCAGACTGATTGAAGAGGGGCTGAGTGAGATGACATATGAGTTCAGATAATAGTTCAGGGGTTAAGTGAAACATGGCGAGGTCAATTGCTTCAGAGTCAAAAAAAGAGTGGCTACAGTAAGCGTCTGCCATTGTGATTTCTCCTTGTCCTCAAATCCACCTGAAAAGATCTTGAGCTCCACATTATGCCTGTTTACCAGTGAAAACCTCTCTAATTCTGAGTTAGCACTGTTACACACCAGACTTTTGTTCCACTGTATATGTTGTCACATAAAGAGTGTCTAGCCATTTGAGAGTGATAAACAATTGCTTGCTGGTGGTGTTTAAGTGTGAAAAGCTTGAATTAGGCCTTAAATAATAGCCTGCCTTGACTGATAGCGTGGTAGCTCAGCATTCACAAAGACCCCCTCTGATTTGATGAGGTAAAAATGCCACCAGAGACAACAGGTTTAATGAAATACAAACTAGTAGTGTAGGGCGATGATAAACGATTAGACGTGTGCAGTAAAGTGGACCCTGCTAGTACCTACTGTACCTGGTAAACTGTGAGAAAAAACAGCCGGAGTCGGATTGTGCTCTGCTCTGCTTTTTTTGTTTTCAGAATAGCAATGACATAAAAAAAAACAACAATGCTGTTTATTTTTCTGTGACAAAGATAAATCAGAGCTGATGAAAAATACACACACACACACACCACTCTTCTAAATCAAGAATGCAAGAATGTTGGGTTAACTCTCTGGTCTTTGCACGGAGTGCAGTGTCGCATGATATCAAATAACTGCAGCATACCCACACTGTGCGGTGCCTCCCATACAAATCAGACCCCTGAGTTTGTATTTAGATGTATTTAGACTTCAAAGTGTGGAAATGATTGATTATAGTGAATATCATGTATAGTGCTCAGGGAGAGAAGAGAGTCCTACAGTAGTCTGCCTGGGGCTACAGCATCACCCGCGAGCTGATAGTCTTACTGAACTGAACGCACATGGAGGTCAGAGAATAGAATAGAATGACCTATCCCCCCAAGGCGGCCATCTTACCTGACCAGTTAAGAGTGGCTACAGATGTGGTCGGGCTGTCCAAATGTCCTGACCTTTAAAATAAGCTCAGGGTATGACAGAATATTTGTCTACGGCACAACAAAGAAAACATAACCAACCCCCCCACACATATGCAAACACACACACACACACACACGCACACACACATGCTCACAAACACGGACAGCTTAGCTAGAGAAAAGATGAAAATATTTGTAATATGTATGAACAAGTATTTACATAAGCAGTGTTGGTCGTATATTGACTACATCCTTCTTTCTTTTGTTTTTCTGCAAGGAGAGTAAATATAAACCTTGTTCACATGATTGACAATCCTATTCAATCATACTGACATAAATTGGATGTTTTCATTTACTTGTGGTTTTACTGTTATTATCATCCATTCTTTATCAGCAGGAACTGTAGCACCTAGACTTAAGGCTTATGCATGACTTGTTTATGTTGCTTTGAAAGGGTGCAGTGATCTCAAAAGTGAGAGAAGAAACAGTATCTGCTGTTTTCTGTAGCTCTCATTGATGCCTTTCAATTCAGTTTGATTATTGGTTGGCTCTAATTAAAAAAGCTCCAAACATGATGAGGTCAATTACAATAATGGAAAGGCCTGTCATGATATTTTTGCTTTATAGCTCCATTACCACTGTTAATGGGTCTAATTAATAGTTTACTTATAATAACTCTTTCATGTATTTACCTGAGTACCGTTTACACACACACACACACACACACACACACATACAATTGTGTGTTTAATGGTCCTGTTAACTCCTACATACACCTACATACTTCACACACACACACACACACACTATTTTCTGCCACTTAAATGGTTTACAACCTAAATAAAGCATATACTGTACTTCCTGTCATAATTATTGTTAAAACAGATAACATAATTGGATTTCAACAGGCAACTACAGGTATGTTTATAGAAACATCAGCTCTTATAGGTGTCATCTCTTTATGGAGTTGCAGAAATAGAATTCTGTTCCAAAGAGGCTCAGTCAGGAGTAATGGGAAACAAGAGACTAAGAAAAAATGGAGAATTTCATCAATTCGTGTTTGTACTCTCAACAGAGCCCGTTTAGGCTAATATGATTTTCTGGCAGGGGTCCTATTAATATTTCAACATTTTATAAAGGGTAATATTAGAGCAGTTATCTGAATCCCAAATGAGAATGTGACACGTCACGCTACTATGACACCCTCACAGATCCGATACCCACAGCATCATAGCAACGACACCAAGATTCTATGATTCAAACACCATTGTCACGTCATCCAAAACTTTTAGCTAGCCAGAACCTTTTGTCCATGATGTGAGCAGTACCATAAGGACTGTATCCTTTATGATATAGGACTGTACATTGTTCATTGGTCAGTGGTCAACAAAGTACTTGACATAGGGTGCTTTTTCTTGGAGAGTAGAAATGTTCTCAACTTGAAAAGCATGCAGGGTAGGAAAAATGTTTGCGGCAGTGTTTTAAAAAGTGCCCACAACCACAATCCAATGAACGCCCCCTGTACCTTTATAATATAAAAGGACTGTTCCTCTATGATATCACAGGACTATACCTTTACAGTATGAATCACAGGACTGTGCAGGACTATACCTCTATAATATCAAAGGACTGTATTTCTATGATATTATAGGGATATATTTCTATGGTATTACCAGACTGTACCTCTATGGTACCAGACTGTATCTCTGTATCATAGGACAGTTCCTCTATGATAGCACAGGGCTGTTCCTCTATATCATACAGCTGTACCTCTATAATATCATAGGATTGTAACTCTATGATACAGGACTGTATACCTCTATAATATCATAGGATTGTACCTCTATGATACAGGACTGCACACCTCTATAATATTGTACCTCTATGATACAGAACTGTACCTCTATAATATCATAGGATTGTAACTCTATGATACAGGACTGTATACCTCTATAATATCATAGGATTGTAACTCTATGATACAGGACTATACCTCTATAATATCATAGGATTGTACCTCTATGATATTACAGGACTTTACCTCTATAATATCATAGGACTGTTTCTCTATGATATCACAGGACTGTTGCTCTATGATGTTACAGGGTTGTTCAGCTATAGCATTAAAGGACTCTATCTCTATGATATCACAATGATGTTTCAGCCTTGTAGCATGTGACATGTGACCATTTTGGTTCCTGCAATAGAGGACTTTTTTGACATTGTGAACAAATTTTGAAGAGACAGAAAAAAAGAATGTTGCATCATATAACAAATTAATTTCTACCTTAATGCTGTCTTCTAAGAGGGTCATAACTATATCAACTTTCACGAGCCAACTCATTTTTATTAATCTATTGCCATCTAACCCGAGTGACTCTGCCAGTTTCTGTCATGTTGTTGACACGGTGAACACACTTCAAATCTCAAATCGTTTTTGGTGTCAGATTGACTGCCACACACTTCTGAAATTGGGGCAGGCGCAGGCTCTGTGGGAGAATGCAGCACTCACAAGCACTTGGGAGGCCTCTTCACCGACTGACAAAATGAACCTGACGTGTACCAGACATCACCGATTTCTGGAGACAGTTTCCAGGTTTTGCTGTCCGTTCCCAGTAATCTATCGCATGCATCTATTGCTGTCTGTGTTAGCAGAAAGCACCTGGTAATATTGACTGAGAATAATGGCCTGAAGTTTACTGAAAGAACAAGGTGTTCTTCAGGTGTGTCATTCCCATCACCATGTCCTGAGCAGTCTGGTGTGACTGATTGAACACAATGAACCATCAACTCAGGCACCTCCTGGACATAAAGAAATGGATCATTAGGAAGTCATCATAGCTAGGCATCCACCCTTATGCACAACTCCCAAACACACACACACACACACAAACACACAAACATCCACCCCCACCCCGACACCCACCCACCCACACACACACACACACACACACACACACACAAACATCCACCCCCACCTCGACACCCACATACACACCCACACACACAGACACACAAACATCCACCCCCACAACACACATCCATACATGGACCGACACATACTTTTTTTTTTTTACACCGCCTCACACTGCCTCATTATAAACACTATTCCTGGAAATGTGCCAATAGGAACCTATTACCAAAGGCTAAGATTTCCCAACCTCCAGTGCCACTGTCACACTCAAATAATCACCTTATTCCATTGCAAAAAAAAAAATGGAAAAGGAAAGTTAATAGACTGAATTGAAAAAAAAATAAAAACAGATTTTTTTAAAAAGCATTTGACACGACACTGTTTGTTTAGATTAGAGTGACATGCCATGTGAGAAAGTTTACCATAAACAAGAAGCAGAAGGCTGGACAGATGGATCATTGAGAGAACGCCGCTGCAGGGCTCTCACATGTGCTTCTCTGACACTTTCACACACACACACACACACACACACACACACGCACATACGGCGGGAGATAGGTGCTTCACTCACACTTTGACACAAACATAAGGGAACACAAATCCACACACACACACACACACTCTCATTGGGGCACACACATGCACACATATATGCACCTGTGATGGGAGAGAGGTGCTTCACCTACACTTTGACACAAATATAACACAACTTAAATACACACACACTAAAACACACACAGACACACACACACACATATGCACACTTTGACGCAAACATAAGAGAACACAAATACACACACATGCACATAGGATGAAAGTTGGTTTACTCACACTTTGACGCAAATATAAGAGAAACACACACACACACACATAACATGAGAGATGGGTGTTTCACTCACACTTTCACACAAACATAAAAGAGCACAAACACACACACACTAACACACACTGGCAAATATGAATATATGAGAGATAGGAGCTTTACTCACACATAATACACACACATGCACACACACACACACACACACACACACACAAAAACATCATGCACATATGATGGAGGAGTAGTGCTTCACTTAATGATGCAATGCCTGCCTCACGAAACCTCTATTCCCCAGTGAGAAGCATCGTGTGGTCTACAGCTTAGCAACGACTCCCCCTGGGCAGGGAAGAATCAGATTCTATCTATCTGCCTGAGACCACCACTCTTCCCATCTTCCTATCTCTCTCTTCCATCCTATTCCGCTCTCTAAACTCTCACCGATATTCTGATAAGTGTTTTACCGTACCTACAGAGCAAGGGACGTGCAGGCCTAACCACCAGAGATTTTGTTTGTTACTTTTTATCACACAGAAAAGCACAAAGGATGAATTTCCATGAAGACTCAACTTAATTTGAACAATTTAATAGGTTTTGAAATAATTTCATACTTTCCTAGAGTCCTAATATGATTTGCCACAAACTGACACTTCTGATAGCATCAAGGCTAGTGGGAATTAAAAAAAAAGTTCTTGAAATAGTAAATATCCTAACCCTCTCCCACCTTCTGGAACCTTCCGAGCTGTCTCCTGCAGCAGAGTTGCAAAGGTGGAGCGGAGGCGTACAGTAGCGGCCGGCGGGGCCTTACCTGTTGCTGCAGGGAGCCTAGCCCGGACCTCTTGGTGGAGCCCTGCCTGGAGCTCAACCTCTTCCACGACTCGGAGAAGCGTCCACGGCTTGTCCGACGCCCAGGGTTCTGGGGGTCGTCCCGGGTGGAGCACGCCCGGATCGCCTCTCTCCTGTCACCCCACTTCCTTTTCGTCATGACCCACCACCCCCCTCCCTTCCTTGAAAGAAGGACGAGAAAAAAAAAAAAATCTCGCCCTGCTAATTACCGCGGGTTGCCCCTCGCAAAGAAGGAAAAAAGCTGGGGTCAACCTGCCAGGGCACAGCACGGGTTCCCGCCTCTCCAAAATGCCACAGGTGTCAGGTAATGTCCGATTTAGTCCGCCGTGCGGGAATTACCCACGCTGCTGACTTCTCTCCACACAGGGCCAAGTGGAGGAGACTACTGAGTTGAGATGCCTGCGCCCTGTTGCATGTGGCTGCTGCGGCGTCTGCTATTGATGTTGGTTGCTCACAGTGAGGAGGAAGGGAGGGAGGGAGGGAAAAAGAGAGAGTGAGAGAGAGGGAGTCAGAGAAGTGAAAAAGAGACGAGAGGAGGGAGAAAAAGAAGAGAAAGGAGGGAGGGAGCGAGGGAAGGAGGGAGGGAGGAAGGGAAGCGTAGTGGCGTTGAGAGTCTGGGTAAGAAGAAGAGTTGCTCACCAGGCTCTGGCGTCTCTGTGAATCTCAGAGCAGCTCCACCTGTAAGCATGCGTCCTGCTTCGCTGAGTCCTCTCTTGTTGTCATAGCACAACTGCGAGGGAAGCGAGGAGAGGAGCACGGCGTACTAGTAAGGCACTCACACCCAGCCAGCAGCAGCATCACTACTCCTCCCCATGCTCATTCACAGCCCCCATCCTTCCTTCCTTCCACCTTCTATCCCTCTCTCCCCTCCTTCTCCCTCCTCCACGCTTAGCTCTCGTATAATAATTGTCTTTTTTTATGGAGCCGTGTGCCTTACTGACTCATTTGCTCTTGAGACCATCACGAAACAGAGATTTGGCCCAGACCCTCTCTCTCTCTCTCTCTCTCACTTTCTCTCTCTGTCAGAAACAGCAGAGTGAAGGGGGGGTGGTTTGTGTGTGTGTTTGAGGGGAGGAGAGACAAAGAGATATCTCCCAGACCCTGAGGGGCGACCAGACTTGGGAGATTGACGTCTTTGTCCTGTTGGTGTCTCCTGGGGCCGCAGTAACCACCGCTGTGGCCCTGAGCTCGAGAACAACAGAGCAAAAACTCTCAAGTGGGGCTTTCACTAGAGACGTGGCAACTGGGCTTCCCCAAGTTGTTATTATGGACAGCTTTGCCTGTTAAATGTCCTTTTTCTAAATATCTGCTATCCATGTTATGACATATGAGCAATTTGCAAAAGTAACTAGTAAATACAAAAACCTTTTTTTTTTAAATCTTCATATATAGTATTGGGGAAGATGAACAAAATGGAGAAAATGGAGTCCTTTCAAAGGTCATGCTCTTTCCTAGGCCTTACATTTTGTTGTTTATTAGGGAATGAAATGGTAAACCCCCGGTCCAGTCCTTCATCTCAATGGAAACCAATAGCGCTCTTCACCCCCCCGCATCTCACCTCCTTCCGTGTGGGTATGGCTTCAAATCCCCTCACCGATATGCCCTTTTTCCCTGCCACCCACTCGTGGACAAGCTGTTGCCACGGTTACGTGCAGAAAACTCCCATCCTGCATCAGCCCTGTTGTGTTATAAGGCGCAGTGTGCTGCATGCTCAGAAATAGGCATCATTCCTCTCAACGCTTCCTGGTATCCTTCACACCGTGTAGATGTCCATTCATTGAGACACATGAGCCCTTTTCAAGAAGGATTTGTCCACCTATTAGGTATTTGTATTGCATGGAGGTGTCTAGGTATCATGTGAGGTGGGGATCTAGTCTATACATAGTCTTTCAGCCTGGCTATATGTGCTAACAAGGATACAGCTGCGTGTTGATAGGCTAAAGTGTGAAATTTAGAATTCAAACTGACAAAATAAAACACATCACATCATCAACCGGACTACAGACTATTCTTTGGTAAATCGTCAAGTAAATTCAAAATCAGTCACACAGTTAAATCATTGAGAGACATTAGAGTTAACTTAAGTAAAATTACTATTTGCACATTTCTGAACTGGCAACACTCTGATTAACTTCAGCTTTGAGCTTGGTCAAGGTCAAGCATGTGGACGTAAACCAACTCATAAACCTACACTTCATATGCCACGGCAGAAAGTTTATTAACAGAACTCCTGCAGGAGTACTATAATCTGGACACAAATCTCTAATACTTCCAAGTCCTTAAAAATTGCAGTCATGCTGAACAGGTCTGGACATGAATTTGTCTCAGCAGGACACTAAAGAATTAATATTTCTCATTATAGGTGGCAGCTACACTTTCCAGTAAATTGAAAAGGGGAGTGTGTGTGTGTGTGTGTGTGTGTGTGTGTGTGTGTGTGTGAAGGGGGGGGGGGGGTTGTGTTTAAAATTAGCAGCCATCAACATCTTGATGGACTCCCAGAGAACACAACACAAATGAAATATAACCACCTCTGTTGTTTAATCAGTAAAACGACTAAATCAGTGTCAACAACTCGGAGGAGGGAAAGACTATTTTTTTCATACACACAGCAAATGTTGCTTAATCATCAGACTTATCAAACGCAACAAAAAAAAGTGTTCCCTTCAGGCTCCAGAGCAATTAAAGAGCATGTCTTTGAAGCAGTGCTGGCAGAGTCACTTAATTAAGTTCAGACTGTTCTTTTGTTCAATTTTGGTGAAAGGTAAGCGACAAGGGATGTCATGACATGTCCATGTCATGATGTTTAAATCAAACCAAATAATAAAAAAAAAACTCCAAATGGCTTCTTATTTGTCTGGTTCGTAGAGTTTAACAGTCTCACATATATGAAAACCAGTGAATCATGAATGTGAATCATCAGTGAATTGTAAGTAGATATTTACCGGAAGTGTCACAGATTAGAAATAGCTTTGCATCATTACCTTTAATTGCCAATTTTACGTGCATGCTTGTTATGACAGTTCTGAGGGATCATGAAAAGATTACGTTACCTATTTTTGTTTCCTTTATCACAGTGAGAGCAAAACAAATTCCTACCTTTGTATCAGCAGTCAGGGGTTGAAGAATTCGTCTGTTGTGGCTTCTCCTCGTCATTGACTCCTACAAAAGATCACAAAACGATAATGATGATAATGATCAGCTATTATCAATATTTTTGGCCATTAAAACATACTGTGTGTTAACCATGCTCTCATGTTACTAAGACATGCTCTCGTTTCCAATGGAACAGAGAGCACAATTTTGTAAATTCAGGGTGTAATTTTCATAAAAGGTTTACAATTTAATGGCTTGCTGAAATCACTCCATTTGATCGCTCTTGCCTCTTTTGGGTAAACTGAACCTAATGAATCTGACCTTTGAGGATGGAAGTGTTTCATCTACTTAGCTTTTTTAGAGCCAGTGTCGCTCCTCATTATTTCAGATTTAGGTCTGTAGAGCAATAACAGACAATTTACCAAACCAGCTCAAACACCACAAAGGTGTTGAACTGGTAAATAATTGAGTCAATGTGGTTTTTAAATCTGAAGAGGCTTCAACACATCAGATGTCAAAACTATCACAATATGTGTATGTCCTCAAGCTCTGCTATGTATGGCATTGGAACCAAGAATATGGTTTCCTTTGAGTGCTTCGGTACATCTTCTATATATAGTTAGAATAAATCACAACTAATTAATTTTAATTGGATAAGGCATTGGTGGTAATATGAGTCTTGTATGAGTTTCCTTTCTTCATGTTTCTTCTTCTTTTTTTTCTTTTTCAAAGTAGTTTGTTTGTCCTTTTGACACTAATACATGTGAAAAATTAACACTTGGAATTATTCATTACAACGAGTCCATATGGGTATTTATAGCGACTTTATGAACAATTAGCTCACCCGTTTATCTGATATTATACAGTTAATGTTGTTGTGAAGCTACACCGTTACTAGTAAAACCAAATAACAGTCCAGACGGTTAACGACTGTGTGTAGGTTCATTTTGAATCGTGATTTGTCTATGTGAAGCCATTGAGGCTATTGTTTGTCTACTTGAAGCTATCGAAATAAAGCTCATCACAATATTTTGATTACACTTGAGCATATCCAGTATCACCTCATAGGCCTATGTCCTGAATCAAAATATTCTCGAATAGACAGCTGTTATGTTTGTATAAGCCATCTTTTATTGATTTCCTCGCAGACCACTAGAGATTGCAGGCAGACCACACTTTGAGAAACACTAAACTAGATGAACAGCTGGTCGTCCAATCAGTGATGTCTCCTGTTGCTGACTGGTATCTACCTAGACCTACCTAGGTTTGACCGGGACAGTCCCATTTTTTGAGATGCCTGTCCCAAGTCCCAACAAAAGTACATCGGGACGCTAAAGTGTCCCGGTTCACACCAAACATTATCAACCTGTCCCAGTTACTGCCATCACATTGCCAACAACATGTTACAGCCTAGCTTTCAGCAATTCAAGATAGTGCATGTGACTGTATGATGTGTAGCATAGTCAACCCCTTACAGTGTATCTTTTTGTACAATGTTGCAATACTAGCCGCAGTAGCCGCAGTCTTTGCTAGCAGCTGCTATGCGATAATGAGGAGAGAATGATTTACAGGGGGGTAGGTTACATGCTAAGAAGCCCAGCATGAGCATAAATTTGAGCTTCAATAAAATGATAAGCATCTGTATGATCCTGAAGAGATATATATTTTCTCTTTCAGATGATGAGTTTAAAATGTTGCAAAAATGGCAGAAGTACTATACAGTTCAGCCCCACATGATGCATGGCAATGGCTTTTTGTATGTTAAAAAAATGCAACGTCCCTAAGGCATTCTTGTCATTCCAACCAGCAGCAAACGTAATTTCAGAGCTACCTAAAAATTCCAATTGGGTTCACATCAGACAGAAACCTATCAATAGGAGTATCTATGTCTGACTGCGCATATTTATAATGTAAAAAAAAAAATTAAATGCATCTGCATGCACAAGCATTACAGTCACGCGCAAAGTGTCCCGGTTTCAGACTTCTGGTCACCCTTTCACCTACCCTTTCCGGTTTCTTAATGTAATTGTGTTTCTCATTTTGTTTTTGTGATTCTTCTATTGTTTTTGTGATTCTTAATTTCTTTTGTGTTTCACAATTTTGTTTTTGTGATTCTTAATTTGTTTTAGTGTTTCTCAATTTTTTTGTTGTTTCTGAATTTGTTAATGTGGTTTGCACTTCAGGGCCACCATATGATTGGCATGTTACACCACTAGGCTTATTTAGTATAGGCTATGTTGAACTTTGGGAACAACTCCCCCCTTGCTGGCCCTTCTGTGAGCAAATGGCTCTTCAAAAAATCCCTTACACTCAAACAATTATTTGAGGTGTAGCGCCACTTAGTGAAAGACAGAAATGCAAAACCAGCAAACTTCAATTGCTAATGTCATATGTCTCTATTTTAAGAATGTTGGCTACTGTAATGTCCAGGTATGTGACACATTTTGTGGAAATCCATATGTGGGCTTTTGCAAATTAGGAAATTTCACTAGACAATCATTGTTTTACTATCAACCCTTTCAGTGCTTATAAAACATCACTTGAATGAAATCAAAGTTATCTTGACCAAGTCCAGCCCTGAGTTTGAATCTGCAACCTCAAAACCACACAGTAACTTCAGATCATGAGGTGAACATTCAAGCCGATTGGCCAAAAAAGCCCAGGCGTCCTGTCAGCTGGCTCGAAGGCTATTCAAATTGTCAGGGGGTGAAACCCTGACAAAAACAAGGTTTTGTCGTCAGAAAATGTGCATCTAAATGAAGGGCCAAGGGCCTTTCAGGGTTCGTGACTTGAGTGAGGTACTGGTTAAGAGTAGAATAATAGAGACTGAATTGGATTTCAGCTCTGGTGGAGCATTATCTCGGTTCAGTGACTGATGCCGACCTGTGTGTCTCAAGGCAGACAGACGAAAATAATTGCTTTCATCTTATTTTAGTCCAATGCACTGTAGTGCAAGCTCAAACTCTATCAAAATGTCAACACCGCAGCACTGAGAGAGATCTGAGAACGGGGAGGAAATCACAGCAAACAGTCGGTGTTGAATGATGATTTTATCTGTCCACAGTTAAGACCTTCGACTCATAACGGGAAACAACTTTGCATAATGACTAGTCGCATAGGCCTATGTGAAATGGCAATCCTGCTGATCTTTTGGCTGAAAGATCCAAATGTTGGTGTATTCAGAAAACACAGATGCACTTGAAAATACAATCATTGCAATGTGAGAGGGGGAAGAAACATCTTTTGAAAACACTATGATGACGATGGGACTCGTAAATAGAGATCTGATGTCTGTGACCTCCCCTCCCTCCCTCCCCCTGTGTGGAACTTCTGCACAAAGATGAGTTCAGTAGGTGAGAAATCCCATCCAGAACCTTTTCATTTGTTTAGGTTAAGGATAATACGGCTTCATTATCAGATTAGCGTCAGTCTCTAGGCATGCGGTGCGCGGTGGCTAACCATGCAGTAAAAACACCGGGGTAATCATTCCTGACACTAATGCCCAAATGACTGATCTGGTGAAGACGTGGCTCATCTTATATGTGGGCATGGCAAATGGAGCTTTGCGCTCACAAAGTGCAGATCACTCCTTAGCACAGGCGTGATTAGGAGAGATGCGGGCAATAAGGCAAGGGTTTTTTTAACAGCTCTGATAGGTCGTGTGTGTGTATATGTGTGTGCGTGTGAGTGCCTGCGGGTGTGGGAGTATGTGTGTGTGTGTGTGTGTTTGTGTCTCTGTGTGTGTGGGGGTATGTGTGTGTGATTATGTGAGAGTAGTTGGTAGTTGTGTGTGTGTGTGTAAGTGCTCTTGTTACTTTCTTTATGTAAATACTGAAACATATTCAGTATAAATCCAGCGAGGCTCATATTCCACAGTCAAACACATATGCTATGTTCCCACCCACTTGACACCCATCCTGACTGTACAGTGCATGCAGAAAGCCGTGCGGCGTGACTCTGTTCACAGCTTCCATTCTCTATTCTATTTTTCTCTCTCAGTATGGCACAGCATCCTAGGGCTTGTTGTAAAAGGGAAACATCTGCAAAAGGTTTTTAGGAACATCTTGTCACAGACACAGAATCACAAAATAACTGAACGAACATCCCTACACAGTGGCCAATGCTGTCATGCCATGGGCAGAGGGTTATGTTCGGCGTACGGTCAGAACTAAAGGAGTCTGATGTTGAAGAAATGGCCATTCTATCCTATTCTGTTCTATTCCATTCAATTCTATTTTCTTGTGTTCTGTGGTATTCTATTCTATTCCATTTTGTTCTGTTCTGTTCTATTATATTCTCAAGCATCTGCTTCTCCAAGCTTTTCCAAATAACAAATGGATGAAATGATTGCTCTTTCTCTCTCTCTCTCTCTCTCTCTCTACCTCTGTCTGTCTGTCTGTCTGTCTGTCTTGTCTTGTCTGTCACACACACACACACGCACACACACACCAGCAACAGCTTATGGATAGATGAATAAAAATTAAAATTGACCTTTTTGATTTTACATCTACTCATCTTAGTCTAAAATTGTCTGTTCTGTTGTGGCCAGAGGTACACACTCTGAGTTTATCTAGCCGGCCTAATTGAAACTTCCCTTGGTTGAATGCTAAAAAGGTTGTGAGTGCATTTTTAGCAGTCCGATGCCATTAATAATTCACCTGGTGCATCAACAAATCTCTCTCTCTCTCTCTGCTTCTGCTATCCATCTTTCCCTCGCTCTTTCTTTCCCTCTCTCTTTCTCTCCATCCCTCTGTTCCACCTGTGAGATGTTCTAAATGAGAGATCCTCAGAGGTCCAAAGAAATGAACACAGCCCTTTATTACAGTACTTTAATGACTAGTTCAAAGCCTAACCTTGTGCAATCCAGCTCAGAAAGCCTACATAACTGAGAGAACACTGACTTTGATTTGCCTGGCTGAAAACAAACCGCTTTCTGATTTATCTGACCACAGCAGAACAAGACCTAACATGTCAACCGGATGCATGTCTAATGAGGGTTAAGCAACGATGAGGGAGGCAAAGGCCCAGACTACTTCATCAAATCAATCTCATCCATCAGAAGTTGTGCGCAGCTGGCTGTGTGTGGTATAAAATAATGATGATGAAAAAGTTTGAGAAGAAATTAGTGCAACACAGCTTATGAGTTGCAAATGAGTGTAATTGCACCACATTAAAGCAAAGAAAAAAGAGATTTCTGCAATGATGATGACAACTGCTGCTATGATGACGAACCCCATAAATGTTAAATTGTAAATAAACAACCCTAATGATCTGTATTGCTTTTTTGCTTCTCCAGTGGATTTCAGCACGACAGAAAGAAAGACAAAACGTAAAAAAAAAAAAAAAAAGAAAAAGATGTGATGGAAAAAGTCATATCAGGATAATCTTTAAAGACAACATTATGAAAGAAAGAAAGTGAGGATGGTGATGATGGTAAGTTCTTCGTCCTCCAAGAGCATATGGTCTCATCTTGTGCAGCCGGCTCACTCACCAACAGATGGTGAGGGAGCAACAGCTATCATTTATTTACCATGCCACCAGTTACAAACACATTACAGCCACCAATTAGGCTCCATGTTAACCCACTGGTGCTTTCAGAACAGGGACCAATCTTAGCAAAATATTAGAGTTAAAGCCTCCAACTTGCATTTCACTCAACAATGGCCACACTGTTCAAGCAGCGTTTTATCAGTTCCGTATTGGAAGAGAGAGATTTGAAGAGCAAATCACTTACTGGTTTGATGGTCTTTACAGGTGTTCTTCTGTTGTCCTCTGTCCTGGGATGACTTCTGAAGTTTTTGCTGCTAAAGGTGTTAGTCTCAATCCAGCCTCAAAAGAAGGCAACACAAAATCCCTCAATGTACTGAAATTGCTTATCTTTTCAAGGCACAGGTGAGAGCTTGGATGGCAGGCACGCAGTCGACTACTTTGTCATCAGCATCTTTCTTCCAGAAAGTCCCCCACTGTCAAGACATCCAGTAGTTCCCAGAGGTGGGCAGGGAAATGCCAAAGCACCACTTGCCCCCCTTCCACAAAAGGTTTTTTTTTTTTATCTCACTCAAACCACCCCACAGCGGGAGACACTGAATAACTTCGACTCAGTAAAGAAGACACTGCTCTCCCATCATGGCCTCGCACTCTAAAACAGGGAAAAATGGAAAAAGTTGTCGGCGTAAAGTCAGTGAAGGGAGGGAGAGAGAAGACACACTCGTGTGTCTCCCTGTTCCATCACAGGAAGTGTGGCTATCACGCTTATCAGGGGAGACACCTGGGTCACCTGCAACCGTTTCGCTTTCTAAACAAGGCAAAGGGTGCTAGGAGGTGGTGGCAAGGCCAAGGGGGGCCTGACAGACAGATAGAGAGAGAGAGAGAGAGAGAGAGAGAGGGTGGGTCGGTAAGCAACAAGCACCTCTGTGATGTAGGTTGCTAGGTGAGGGGGTCTATAAAAAAACGTCTCTTATTGGGGAGGGCAGGAGGTGGTGGGGGACTAATGATGTCAAATAAAATAAAGCAAACAGTAGGTAACTAACGAGGGCTAATTTAGAGTGCTCTCTCTCTTATGAATAAATGACAGGCCCCCATGGAGGGTCTCAGTGGGAAGAGGGGCAGAGATGCTCAGGGGTAGAGAAGAACTAGGTATGTCTCAGGTGGAGAAAACAGGAGCTGGATTCCTATAGCACAAGGAAAAGATCCCATGGTCTGAGATAGATAAAAAGAAAAAAGATAGATATTTCATCTACCTCTTTATTGCTTTGTTTGGCAGTAAACTGGCAGCCAATGTGTCCCTTCCACTAACTATCCTTTCCCTTCTGACTCTCTCCGTCTTCTGTGGTTTCATGGCTTGTCTGTCATCGCTGCAAGAGGCGGTGTGCCAAATCAGATGATTTATGAAACTGCCAAAAGGTAGAGGGAGCTTGCTAGAATGAGACATGCTGTGTGTTACGGCTCTCTGTCAAAAATCAACACTACATCCAAACAAACAAACAAATGTTGCGTAATCTTTGAAAAAAAAAACACCACCTGCTATATCTAAACTAATCACAGAATCTAAAATAGTGTTTTGTAATCATGAGCAAAATTGAGGCCTCAAAGTGTTATAGAAGGCAGACAGACAGACTGTTTGTTGGAGATAAAATAAAGCTACCATGTAACTGTGAATGTATTGATAGTAGTGATAGAACACTGAATCAGAACCCTGCCTGGTGTGCAATAGAAGTTCACGAGACAAAAATCATCTATGTATTACTACTAATTCATACAATATATTACTACTAATTACTTCTAATTAATACAAATCTTCGATGTACTAAAATGTGTCCAAACATACATATAAAATGAAAATGGCATAGACCGAGGGCATTTTGTTTGCTATCAGTCAAAGCCTTGAATTGATCTTACAAAATCCATATTTTTTTAATGAATTAGGTGGAATCACAATTGTTTGTACATAATACTGTTTTCTGGTTGGCTGTGAGGATGCGTTAATGATAATCCCTGATAATGGGACACAGCTGAAGTAGATCTAACATAAAAATAATAAAAAATAAACTTAAATCACTTTTCTTTTCCATATCAATCCCCTTTGAATGACAACTACAGCAACAATGGTTAACACTAACTGAATTAGCAAACAAAGGAATGGAATCAGCAACTGAAAAGATTAACTTCTTTTAGAACTTTTAATTCCCATCTTCATGTTTTTTTAATGTTTCAAAACACTTGATTATTGTCTATACGCAATGGGTTTCAACTGGGTGATTAAAGCAAGATATAAACCTTTGAGGTGCACTACATATGACAATAATGGATTTGTTTCAAGCAAACAGTATGTACTTCACTGTATTGTCAATGTCTCCCTTAGAACTCCTTGGAAGTTATCAACCCTAACATACTGTGGGTAGCTGCAGATATTCAAAAGATTCGTCTCAGCTTCAGACTAGAGACAGATAAACATTTGACCTCTCACACAGGAGACTGGTGGGAGTGATCACATGGCTTCTCCAGCACAAACAACTCTCACCACAGCCCTCTCACCAAGCTCTGAGGACCACAGATCGACACCAATTGAAGGTATTTGTTGGCCCATCAAGAAAAATCTTTAATCCATCAGCAATCTCCATGGAGATGGGAATACCCTACGAGCCCCAAACAGCCCCGCCGATCATAGGAGGCCGCCACGGAGTCTCACGGCACCCTCGCAGTGCCATGGCAACGGAGCCCTCACCCCAAGTCTATCAGTTCAATCCCATCACTGTGCAGTCGGTGGTGAGGATCTGCTCGACTTGATGGCTGCACCGATAAGGACATTAAATGTCTTCTGAATTCACTGTTGGATCTAATTAACTGGCCGTGTGATAGATCTGTTTTGAAACGGCATTAGTCCGAGGGGAATGGGTGGACTGGAGATCATCTCTGAAGTGATGTTGGTGGCAGCATGAGGCGGTTGTCAGATAAGACTGGAACGCAGGGCACACATATTTGTCACCACCTCTGGGGCAAAAATGTAAGCACATGCCTCTGTGATGTGTGACTAAGACTGACCCTAGCAACCTGCTGAGCGACCACTGCTCTCAGCGTCTTTCAATTCAGAAAAAGCCTCTAGTTTTTTTTAAATTGAAATCAGACTTATCACTGAGGTTACAAGTTAACAACAACCCTTGCTTTATTATATATTCTATGTAGCCATATGTGCCAGTATTTCATTGTTTCTTAGGGTTTCTTGAGGTGTAGACTTCATCAGATGCTTTTCTTGATAAAATGAGTAACAGAAAACAGCAGAGGGGCAGCTCACGCCCTCCTTCAGAAATAATAACACTCTTTTATTATCTATAACTTTCAAAAGGATATCCCAATGTATAACAGTCTCATATTTCTTGATATTAGAGCCTTGCTTACTACAGACCACTCACAGATTGAGTATTACAGCCTTGCTAAGTACAGACCACTCACAGATTGAGTATTAGAGCCTTGCTGAGTACAGACCACTCACAGATTGAGGAGTAAGCTCCCCTGACTTAGTATGTTCCTCAAGTCAGGACTGTTTTGTGAGAATATTTCCATATATATATATATTATATATATACCGTTTCTGGTACGTGCATTCCTTTTGAATATTTGTAATTATGGCTATCCGATATTACTTAAATGCATGCATGTGCACATATCACATGTGCGCACATGCACACACACACACACACACACACACAGTGACATCAGGTACGACAGATAAGGTTAATGTTGCAGCTAATGGGGAGAGGATGGAGAGGTATTTGATGTTAAAGGGTAATTGAGTGTGCATTTGTTTGTCTATGTCCCCCCGTCTCTCCCTCTCCCTGGTGAATGTGTGTGTGTGCGTGTGTGTGTGTGTGTGTGAGAGAGAGAGAGAGAGAGAGAGAGAGAGAGAGAGAGAGAGAGAGAAATGGAGAAGAAAAAAACAGCTCTAATAAATACATAAGAAAATGTGTGAATATTTATTTTTTCAAGTGTCTTCTAAGCTGTCCACAGGGAGTTGGAGATCCCAGGGAAAAAATGAGAATTCCACATCTTGGAATCTTTAGTGAGGAATAATCTGTAGGAATTTCAGTGGTTAGAAACTGCAGGACCTCATTTGTGTGCCTGCATACTAACAGTTAGCAACACTTCACTAAAACACCACCCACAAAAGCCAGGTGTAGTTCTAATATTACTCTTTTGACACATTTAACTAATGGAATTCTACTCAGTTGTAGGTGGGCCTTGAAAAAAAACTGTTGTGCCAGTAAACCCACACTTTACTGGCTCCCAAAATAGTAAATAAAGTGTTTTGAATTTGTGTGATCAACACATTGTCTCAGAGTTGGGTAAGTGAGCGGTTTCATCCTTTTAGGCACTTGATATTAAACAATCTTTATGTGCAGAATGATGAGACACAGAAAATGGGGTTAGTTATTCACAGACCCTTCCTTTAGCATATTTGAGTGATTAGTGAAGCAACTCTTGTTTGCAAATACATTGTTTATGACAGAGATGTATGCCTCATAAAGGCATGATTCACTTATGTAAAATCGAGGAGGAAAGCTTGGCTGACATTCGAATGGGGCGACATTTACATTACCCCTCCAAGATCCTCCATGGGAGGTGGCCGCCATAGCAACGCACCCCTGTTGCTTTCCTATTCATTTAATTATTCACAAGCCCCGTCCCTCCTCCCAGTGGAGCTGTCACTGGTAGCTTGGTCATGGCCAGCATCATAGTCCGTCTATGTGCTGCTACACACAGCACCTGGGCCCATTAGCACTTATTCAGTGGCTGTGTCACCTGTGGATGAGCATGGTTTCAAACAAAGTACGAGTAATGCAATGGATATAATGTTCTTCCATTGTGTTGCAGAATAGTCTCACACACCTCCTGTATTCATGTAAAATCTCTGTATTTGTGTGACACCTCTATCAATCAAACACATCCTCTTTCTATAGAACACCTCCTATATCTCTGGAACACCACCTCAAGCTGTAGAACACCTCCTTTTTCTATGGAACACCTCCTGTATCTCTCAAATACCTCCATCTGTGAAACACCTCCGCTTTCTGTAGAACACCTCCTCTTTCTATGGAACACCTGTTCTATCTTAGGACACCTCTATTTATAGAACATCTGCTCTATCTATAGAACACCTGCTCAATCCATAGAACACCTCCACTATCTATAGAACACCTCATCTACTGTATATTACTCCTCTATCTATGAAACATATTATCTATTTATGGGCTGTATCATTTGGAAGAGAAGTAAACCAGGGCAACATTGAATCAACCAGGTTTCAGATTTTTATTATAAGAAAAGGGTTCAAAAAGGAATTGAATGTTAAAAGATGTCTTCTTCTGATTTTTTTAGATTTTAATGAGCATTTGAATGAGCAAGTGAAAACAAGTCGCTCTGAGAACTGCCGTATTTCTTTGCACTTTGCATAGATAAAGAAATCATCTCAGTTCATGTTGTTAAAGGCTATCGACAGAAATATTCTGTTCTCCAGTGTTTACTGAGATGGGCCTGGAATAACACATAGTATTACAACAAACTGAGAAGTTGAGTAATTTCTCCTTCCTCTCTCTTTCTCTCTCTCAAAGGTAGGGCAAACAGCAGGCAATGGTTTGTTTGTTCCTTGAGCCTGTGATCTTGATATGATTGCTCTCCCTGTGATCAAAATTCACAAGCTTATACTTCAGTCCCAGAAAAAAAACGGAGGGAAGGAAAGGAAATCCCATTTCACTGTATTGTCGTCAACACCTGAGATGAATAATTTATCAGCTGCCAGACATCAGATGATTTCACACCATTCTTCAGAAGCCAAAACGTCTTTTTTTTCCCCCACCCTTAAATTTCACATCTCCAACACCTAACAAATAATGGCTGGGATAATGGCAGGTACATCTAACACAGCGTACAGACATTTAGTTTACATTAAAATGTTAACATTTACATATATCTATTTTGCAGACACTTTTATCCAAAGCATCATTAGATGAAAGTGTCAACATACTGATGCAAAGACATGTATTTTAAAATGCATTGTTTATCGGAGTGATGTATGTGTCATTAAAGCAAATACTTTATTATTATATATTATTATATGTTGCACAGTTGTACTTGTAGGTTAAGGAACACGAGGAAGGTATACATTTAGAGTACACCATTTTGACTAAGGGGTGATGTTTCACTTATGCGTCTATGTAGTCAAAGATTTAGCACTGAAAAACATGATCCAACTGTGCCTTACAGGAACACTGGAATGTCTAAATATTAAGGGCACTTATAAAACTCCACTCAACTCATCTTACGGTAAATTGCAAGTTGATGGCAAGTTGTCAGGTCATCTAACTGAGATATCTAAGCAGCTATAAATCAAGGTCTACTGTAATTCCCGCTGCTTTACAGAATGCTGCTTAAATGGTCCCTTGAAATGTATACATATAAAGAGGAATCTAAATTACATAAAATTATCTATCCCACAGTGAAGCGCACAGTCGGGAGAGCCAGAGGCCGCTGCGTCTACACAAGCTGCTTGCTTGAGGCAATCACACACACCAATGGAGGAGGCTTCTAGCATGGGAGCTTAGTCTAGCCATCC
>JAGFZM010001220.1:158407-163407 GCA_017657215.1 Limnothrissa miodon
GATGGTACAGGGTGATAGCATGACAACATTTGCTATGATACTGTACAATTAAATATGGATGAGCTGCAAACACACCATCACCTGTGATGGTTTGTAAGAAGAGGATAAAGACAGAGAGAGGGAGAGAGAGAGAGAGAGAGAGAGAGAGAGAGAGAGAGAGAGAGAGAGAGAGAGAGAGAGAGAGAGAGAGAGAGGAGAGAGAGAGGGGGGGATAAAGAGTCTTCAGAAGGCTTTCTGAAAGCTTTGGCTGTTGCATACAAATAAAAGGTTTCAGTCTTTGCGTTAGGCTTTTGGGTGTTCTTTCAACATTCTGAGGAATCGGAGTGTTCTTTTGGCTCTTGGTGCTTCTGTTTGAATTTATCGGCTGTTTTGTTTTGTTTTGTTTTTTAGTTAAAAAAAGTAGAGAAAAAAGTGCATTGCTCTTTACCGTGGAACTCACGGTTACTCACACACACACACAAATACAATTCACACACACACACACACAGACACACACACACACACACAAACAAACAAATGCAACTTATTCCCATTATCAAAAACACACAAATAAAAATACCCTTGAAATGTGGTAAACAACAGTTCTTTCTGACATCAATAAATTAAGCTCACAACATTCATTCATTCATCTGTCTGTTCCGTCTAGTTTTCCTGCATGTTTGTTCACATTTAGAGTTAATGATTCACTTTTGGTTCAGGGCTTTCCTCAGGAGCTCCAAGTCCTTGCGTTTGGGGGACTCTGTCTGCGTGCACCCGTACTCCTCCAGCCCCAGGGGGAGGTAGCGCTCCTGAAGCCCCAGGCTCTCCTCACCTTGAGCGGACAGCAGGGAGATCCAGGGAGGCCGGAGGGCTCCACCACTGAACCCGAAGAAAGCCAGGCTCACTGATTGAAAGAGCAGAGGACTTATGATACCATCAGATCATCTCTGGTATCCAACAGAATTCAAAAACTTTGGTAAACTAAACTAATATGTGTTTTTATTTGTTTTGTTTACACATAAATGGAATCTCAAATGAATATTTTTAAAATACCTTCCAAAGTGGTTCTAAGTGATGTAAAAATGTTCTGTTCACATGTGTAAACACAATAAATAAAAAGAAACATAAAAATTTGCTGTTTATACAAATATCAAGTAAGTGACTATTATACACAACAAGGAGTAAAGACATTTGACAGAAAGTGGAGATAGTGTGGGTTAGGTGAACAATGACTGACCTTTTTTCTGGAGGTCAGCTATCTTGGCCGCTCCTAAGGGAACCAGGTACTGTGCGAGGTCTGTGATTCCACCAGGTTGGCCCCTTGTTCCGATGAGGACTATTGACCTGATGCAAACCAAAGCAAACCATTATACAGCTAAATCAAGCAGGTTGTTGTTATTATTACTATTATTATTGTTGTTGTTGTTGTTAATAATAATAACAATAATAATAATAATGTTGATTATATTATTATTATTATTTTTTTTTTTATTATTATTATTATTATTACTACTACTATTATTATGTAAGCTGTCAACCCATTTGCCAATGAAAGTATTGATTTCACTCTTTGGTTTATTCCCAGAAGCTCTGGCTCCTTCTCTGTCAGTTCAGGTTTTTTTTTTAACTCCAATTCCACCACAAGCTGAATTCTCGTCCCTCTCCAAACCCAAAACCTTCTCACCTTGTTGGAATTCCAGTTTTTAAATACTGGTCCATTTTAGAATCCAGCTTGGGAAACAATGGACTCTTTGTGACTTGGCCAGAGCAAGCGTCCACAGTGACCAGACGGAATCCTGGCTGAGTCAGAGGAAACCTTCTCCCATTCACCTACAAGGACCAAGAGGAGGAGGAGGAGGAGGAGGAGGAGGAAGAAAAAGTCATGCAGTGGATTTCAAATTTCTGTGAATTTGAATTTTCATTGACTTGTATAAGACCAGGTGCATACAGTACTACTAACTACATCATATATTTAACTGGAGAAAATCAATATCTGCTTTGTGTTTTTAAATTCATATGCTACCAGCAATAATTGAAATTTCAATACAAGGCAAGACAGGTTTGCTTATGTTGAACATTTCATTCACAAAGTTAGTTACTACAACCTAGTAGTAACTACAACAAGTCTCCTACTTTGGAGAGAAGCATAAGCTCAGTAATGTTATGTAAAGTGTACCTCAATGGCGAACTTACAGTGATGTAAGACTGCACGTCACCTCTCTCCTCCTCTTTGTTGCTAAGTGACTTGATCTCTGTCTGGAGGTAGGAGTTCCACGGGTCGCTGGAGAAGACCAGCTGTAAAGATATTTACCAAAGATCGTCACTACTACGATCCCTCTCTCTCATAAGCCTCTGCTAAATACCATTCAAACACACTAAGCTTTCACAACCACGGAGCAGCTTGAAGATGTTTATCACGCTCCATGTCAACAAGCAGCATGCCTGTGTCAGAGTGCATCCTCATCAAAGTCTTAAGCCAAAGCATATTCTGGGTTTGTTTACATTTGAGGCTCCACACTGTTCGCAGGGCTTGGCGTTGGGCGCTGGCATGGGCACCGTTGCCGTGGGTGACTGGCGGTACGCGGGGTAGGCTTTGGCTGTGCAGTCGCACGTCTGCTTGGACGCGGTGCTGGCGGTGATCTTTACCCTTTCGCAGCCTCTGCTGGAGCAGTAGCTCTGGCCCTCGCGCCCGTACCTTGCCCGCAGGTACAGCCACAATAGCCTGGGGAAAGAACCAGGCTGAATCAGCACAGGAAGTGTTTTTTAACTTACAGTATACACAATGATGCATTTTAAGAGCACAGAGTGATGATCTTAACATAAAAACAAACAAACAAAAAAAAAAGAGAGGGGTTAGGTGCTCACAGTATACACATGATGCATTTTAAGTGCACAAGGTGATGATTAAAAAAACAAACAAAAAAACAAACAAAAACTAGATCAGTGACCAGTGAGTCTCTTTCTCACCCGGCAGTGCGATCGAAATAGTACTTTCTCTCCAGCGGACGTTTCTGCAGCTCGGCTAGCGAACTCACAGGCCCGTAGTCTACCATCTCCGAGAAGGTGTTGCTCTGCCGATCGTTGATGTCGGACATAACCTGGAAGGTGGTGTCGGTTGGGTAGCAGAGCCCCAGCAGAGCCCAGTCGTCCCTGGGGGAACAAGGACAGGTCTGTCAGGGTGCATCTGTCGCCTCTTATTTGTTGCTGACCTCCTCCTGAACTCATTTATTTATCTCACAACAGCCTTTAGATCTGCACATTGGGTTGGAGTGCTGGACAATGGCCATGTTGCCAAGAGGCAGATAAACAAATGTTTGTGCTGTTGCTGTCTGGTTCTATTTACACATTGGGACCATTCCATTGTGCAGGGTGTATTGAGTCTAGTGATTGTGGCAACACCTTACCTGAACCTGTCTACATAAGAGTGACATGAACCTGTCAGAAACATGACAAGAAATGTGTCATGAACAATAAGGATTCTTCACGTTATTTTTAAGTGTCATTTCTTTTGTGATGACTACATCCCAAACAGTGTCAAATTTGCATTACAAAAACCAAATGACACATACAAATGACACATACAAACATAAAAAAAAAGTGTTCAAACATAACACAAACATAAAAACCTTGTTACACGTCATGCCTATGACAGGTTATTGTCACTCTCACGTACAGTAGACACCAAGGCAAGTGTGTGTCTTGCGAGATGCTTTAGTCCTCTGGTATTCAATTAACCTAATGTGACTTGTTACCATGGTGACCCCAACTCCAGCTGCCAGGCGACTCACTTGTCAAAGTTGACGAGCGACAGGACGATCTCTCTGGGCGCCGCTCCATCCCAGTGGAAAGTGTAGCTCTTGGCCATCATGAGAATGGGCTGGTACTGCTGGGAGGACGCCCCCTGGCTGTTAATGCCCCTCAGCGTCATGGGCCGCTCGGGGTACTCGTCTCGACGGATGGACAGCATGAGTTTGGAGGCTCCTTGAGTCTTCACGTACACCTGTGGGATAAGGTTATGGGAGGTTTGGGCATTTGATCAGACCTCGGCAAAAGCACTGAGTAAGATTGAACAAAATACAGCATGTCGGCCATTTTGGATAAGTGTCATTGCTCTTCGTCTGATAATGTAGCATTGCAAGCGCTTTACTCTGACAGCCTGTTTTTCAGGTGAAAGGTTAAAGGTCATTGAGCTCTACAGACAAACTACACTCCAGCGTTCCGTCCTATTAGAATGACATTTCAAATAATCTATTATTCTATTAAATTTAGCTGTTTCAAAAATAAAAAGGAAGGAACATGTTGAAAAGTCTGTACCTGTTTCTAAAAGATCAAGATTATTCTTAAATGTCTTGTTTTATTCACATACAATTGGTATTTTCCTTAAAAAATCACGCAAACTAGGGACTTGATTAGTTAAATTAAATCATGGCATAATTTGATTGTGGCATTTAGATGTTGTTTGCAATAGGACTATTATGATCAAAGACCCTGGTCAGGCAGTTAGTGTACCTGGGAGTAGCGTCCACTGCAGATCACGCCATTCCACTGGCTGACATTCACACAGCTGGGGTGCTGGATGAGGAAGTTGTCAGCCCTCCCCACGTACGTGTTAGGGTAGCCGCTCACAGTGCCATCCAGGTCATGGAAGATTGAGTTCTTGTCCCCGTCCAGGTCGTTCTCCTCAAACCACTGCCCTGGCTTCCCAAAGAACACCGGCAGCCTCACCTATGAAGACGTGACACGGGCCGTCAGTCTGACAAACCAACACAGATGAACCCTGTCAGGTGTGCCGCAGGTGTCAGGTGTGGCGCAGAGGTATTCTGTTGGAGCCTAATTGCGTTATTATCATTCATGTGTAAGTCACGGCACACTGTGCCTGGTGTGCAATCCAGACTGCAGGGACAAGGCGCTAAATTCCTCTTGCAACAGCTAGGGGGTGGGATGTCATCAGCTTTACATTTTCAAGCAGAGAAATATCGACAACATGTCTGCAAAACAAGGGGGGAGGCGGGGGGGGGGCA
>JAGFZM010001220.1:175907-236575 GCA_017657215.1 Limnothrissa miodon
GCCGTCCAGCACCTCTCCAACGTGCATGAACTGAGGCTTCCCTGGGTACGGGTCAGGGACAAACAACCAGATTAGCTCTCTTTCTATCTTTCTCTCTCTCTCTCTTTATTTCTCTTTTCCTCTGTAGGCCTCTGGGCCCATGATAACAGATATCTTAGCTGTCCCCCACTGACAGTTGCACACACACACACACACACACACACACACACATTTTATATTTGTTTGTGTCCACAACTCAGAATAAATATGCACAAGGACACATATCTGACACAAATTTATTTGCTCAGATGTGTCATATTGCTTTGCCTTTAGAGTTCATCAGATTTTATGGATATACTGTACACAGCACCATCTTTTCCAGATATGTGACTTCCAATTTTAGACAATATCAAAAAATACTTTATTTGTTTTTATTACTTTTCTATTTGTTTTGCTTTGAAAAGCCAACTATCTTGAACCTCTAGTAACTAACCTATTCACCTGGCCCAGGCTGCCAAGACACACACACACACACACATATACACACACTCTCACACACTCACTCAAACATACACAAACACACTTGTAGAATAACAGGATATAAGGTAGTGAGAAGCAGATAAGAGTCTGACATTGAGATGGTCTAGCCTCACAGACAAGCATGCAAAGAGGTCCAAAGCAGGTCAATTAGGAATTTCACAATCCAACTGGGATTTGGGTGTTAACATGAAACTGGCTGCTGATCAGTCGACTCGTGTTCAATTGTCGAACCAAACGCTGCACGACTGGGACAGTGAAGACAAAAGCTTTTGCTGAATAACTGACAGTACTAGGAAACCAATGAAAAAAATACCAATCCCTTTGGTCACACACTGCAGCAAAACCGACACACTTCCTCTGAAGATGACTAAGACACTCCTGTGTCCTCCGGGCCGTCTGTTCCCAAACGACCGATAGCCGGAGCGCAAGAGGTCAAACAGATGGACAGGAAGCTGGTGCTCGTTATTCATTAGTCACACAACCTCTGCCGGCTCCCCCACCACCACCACCACCCCGCTCCCTGTGGCGGCGTGCCCTCACCTTGCACCCGGACCTGCTTGGCGCCGCAGTGCGGGCACGGCAGCAGCGTGAACTCCTCGGCCTGGTGCATAGAGTAGTCGGTGCTGGACACCACCACCCGCTCGCCCGCATGCCAGCTGCTCACGTCGTCCTGCAGGCTCAGCACCACCTGGTCCACAGCATCCACCTGGAAGCCGGTCTGGGGAAAACCTAGAGAGCAAGGATGCAGGGTTGGGACAGAGACAGAGACAGAGACAGAGACGGACAAGATGGACATGAGCTATCTATTCAATTAGGAAATAGAAGATGGACATAAGCTATCTATACACCTTTTCTCTGGAAAGAGGACTCTGAAACTTGTCTTTGAGGCAAACACTTTAATGGACAGCCTCGCCGGAAAGTTCTCAATGCAGGGGACAGGGAGACAGAGATAGAGAAGACGGATATGAGCGTCTATTACATGTAGAAGACCAAGTGAACCTTTTTTCACAGCGGACATTTCTCTGCAGGACAAGGATTCTGAAACGTGTCTCTGAGGCAAACACTCGTCGGTGTTGCAGGGGTTAACATGGCGAGGGAAGAGCACCAGAGCAGACAGCAACGCCGGAAAGTTCTCATTTTTCTGTGGCCTTGGTGGCCTTATTTACGATCTGGCTTTGCAACAACATGGGACAACAACAAGGGGCCAGAGAATGCCTTTGAAGCCACGACACGCTCCATAAAGACAGGCCCTCCGATACTTTGTGCATCCTGTTGGCTAGCATGGGAATCCCAGAGCCTTTAAAAACCAGCAATACTCCACTTTCCCCAAAGCATCACCACGGCTATTAAGTGTAAAGCGTTGAAGCAAATTTCCCCCACTGGACCAATGTGATGCTCTGCGTGTGGAGAGCATAAATGTTTTTGCTGCTGCCTCTCTCAGCCAGGATGGAAATCTCTCATAATCGTCCGGCTGTATCTGACAGCCGTGAGCCTGTCAAAGGCAGAGTGATGTGTTTGGAGTGTCGCCCCTGACGGACCGAGCGCATGAATATATTGAGCGAGAAGCAGATTGTGGACGGTGGCTTGTGTTTTTTTCCGAGGCCCCTGGCACTCCCACGGTGAGCATAAATATTTGAGTGGAGAAGGAGAAGGGCACTTAATGAGTAGAATAAAAACAGGGGACAGTTTCAGGAGAAGAGAGTTACTAAACATCGTCATGCTGTCTCACTCAAACATGGTGTTCATTTTTGTACACGTATGCCTTTAGCAGAAGCAGTAAACATTGGAGTTATATTTGAGTTAATTTGCACTTAAATTGTCCCCTAAAGGACAACTAAGGACAACTAAAAAGTTAAGTGCCTTGCTCAAGGACACCACAGTGGCAGGCAGGATTTGAACCCACGTGCTAGCGTATCTTTAACCGTTTCTAAACTGTTGCTTTAAATAGTGAGAGTATCAATGGAGAGTTAGAAACTCTCCTGGAGTATATAAGGCTAAAGTATACTAGGCTGCAGGTTTTTGCAAAGCAAAGGCAGAAATGCATAAATGAGACTAAATTTATGGTCACCTACCTAAATGTGGTGCCCAAAAGAGTGAATGGTTTAATGTTAGAAAGTATATCATCTCATTAGAGTGCACTGGAAAAATCTAGACAGCTACTCAGGGGACTTTAACCCCAAGCCTGTAGATGTTGAGCTCTGTTCTTTGTAGAGAGTGCATTACCGTTTCGCCACTCGCTGTAGGCAGTGACGGAGAAGCGCATGCCATTCACGGTGACAAACTCTCGACGGGCCAGCGCCTTCCCGCTGGTGTCGTGGTTCTCGTGCTCCCGTACGTCCTCCGTGCACGAGGCGTTGCCACCGCCGACCACCGAAACCAGGGCCCACGCCTGCCTAGGGAAACAGAGCAGAGACACATTAGGTTACACAATTCCATCCTTATCAAAAGCCACAGTTGTCATGGTTACTCAACACTCAGTGCATGACACATGCATGCTGTGTGTTTAGGAATTCTTACATAAGAGAGTCATGGCCTGTAGGAGAGATACTGTGATCTTTTACAAGACTCTCAGCTGAACTACAGGGCAAGTCATAGAAAGTAACAAAAGTTGGCACATGTTCCTTGGCTGAGGTGTCAACAAACTGAATTAACCAGTAGCAAACACAGAAATGCCAGACAACCATGGAAGTAATCTAGAAACAGACACAAACGTTAACAAAAGGAACTATATGATATTAATGGAGTTTGTAAAAAGACAAAGCCTACATAAAAAGACTTTATAAAAGTTAATTGCTCTGAACTTCCAACGCAGCACAGTTCCTACAAACCACATTCTCTTGGCTTTACTGTACAGTACGTCGACCTTGTTAGTGAGCCTCACTCTGACATCCATGTCTGTGTTTCTGTCCATTCAGCAAAATGCAACAGATACCCCCCCACCCACACAGACACACACACACACACACACACACACACACACACACACACACATTACACTCTTTCTTCATTTCCACATTTGCCCTTTTGTTTCAGAGAGCTCTTCCAACTGTCTAAAACATGAGGTCCCCGGGGTAGCTGCGTGATCAAAACAGAGCGATGACTCAACACTTTCCAGCAGTCCCCCGTTTTTTTTCCACAAATGTTCAAGACTGATGTCAGACTTTTTTTAATAGCCCCGGCTTGGTTTTAAAAACTGTTGCAACAGCTACTGGTGCAATGGGGCACTCGTGCCACTGGTAGGAAACGTAATGAAGTTTGCACAAACATCAACACTGTTGGCTTTAGTGCATTCAGTTGATTTTTCTGTCATAAGTTTCTGACTTCTCTCTACCTTTTTTTTTGAAGATTAGGCAATTCAGGATATGCACAATGCAGTCCTTGGTAGAAAACAATCACAGAATAAAATAATATAAAACCTTCACAGCTGACTGTATTGTTGTCTCAAACAGCATGCTAAATCTACAAACAGGTTACTAGGAGTGCTGCTGGGGTGTTGAAAAACTCCTCGAGTGCCTCAGAACTAACTTCTCCCTTCAAAGAGCATGCTAAATCTGTCGGAATACAAGTCTGCGTGCCTTTTATGTAGCTTGTTCTCTAGTTGCACACCACTACTGAGCGTTTCTTCCAAACCCAGCACTTGTGACTACCGTGACCTGGATGACTGAAAGAACCCTCAAGATTCACGGATGCCAACAGCCCACCAATGCAAGTCACAACCAGCTTGATAGCTATGCTGCCTTGAAGCTATATTCTATCAGGTGCTAGGCCAATAGTCTGTCAAGTTGTGTAGCATTTCAGCTCAGTCAAAAAACCCATGCCAGAATAGCAGACAGCACTCCTATTATTGTCCTTAGCTTTGTGCTATGTGTCTTAAGACCATGACACAACTGGAAGGCGTTTGAGACGAGATGTGTGCTACATAACATGATTATCTGATTAGTCATGCGGAAGGGGAAATCTACCCAAAATGCTCAAAGTAGCAGACAAAAATATCTCAGTTGTCTTGCTTTACTCTGGATGTTGCCTTTCTTTTTTACTTAACAGTACCTTTTTGTTTAAATTGTTTTTGTGTTGTGCATCTGCACTTTATTGTTGTCAACGTCTACGCATGGGACAGGTGTGAAACGTAATTTCGATTCCTTTGTATGTCAAGTACATGTGAAGAAATTGACAAATAAAAACTGACTTGACTTGACTTGACTTGACTTGATGTGTGTGTCTGTGTGCGTGTGTGTCCCATGACTATATGAACAAGCATTTGACTATTGTCAGGCTTATAGTGGAAAATTCCTGACGTTTATACTCATAAAACATATCTACACAAACACGGCTTCAAGTGTCAATGGTCACCTTCAGAACAAACACGTAGTCTGGAAAACATGAAATTCAAACAATAGCCCAGCCCTTTGACGATATTTTACTGACACACATCCTGTCCTGAATAGCCACAAAGAAAGGTCAAATAACTTAACAACCTTCCACAGCTATTCATTTCAAAGCTTTCAACAACACCAAAACAGTAAACAGTTTGGGAAGTTCATTCCAAAGTGACAAAGGTCAACCTCACATTGACATCATTAAGGTTGG
The DNA here is from genome assembly GCA_017657215.1 of Limnothrissa miodon. NCBI lineage: Eukaryota > Metazoa > Chordata > Actinopteri > Clupeiformes > Clupeidae > Limnothrissa > Limnothrissa miodon. The sequence goes on from JAGFZM010001220.1 coordinate 181,014, forward strand.
TTTATGCTTTGGGACCTAGTGACTGTTGGAACACGTACTATTCTAGAACACATTCATAACAATCCATTTCCACATCAAAAGAAACACACAAATGCATGCACACACACACACACACACACACACACACACAAACACACACACACACACACACACACACACACACACACACACACACTTCCTAGAGCCATTATGGAAAAGGGAACCATCTGTGGGCCCACCCTGGCCCAACATTAAAGGAATGTGCGAGTGTGTTTGATGGTGGGGTCAGGGGTTATCTGCTTCATTAAAATGCTGCATGTCACTTTTGAACAGTGGCCTAGAATGCTTGCAGCCTGCAAATGGTGGGTTTGAATCACAACCTGCCATTAATCTAACTGTAAGTTGCTCTAGGGTAGACTGACCCTCAACTAACTGATAGTTGGCAAATGGAAGACACGTCTTTTGGTCTGATGCTGTTGGTTGATACTTCTAAGCAGACACAAAGGTACCTTGCAACAGCACTCCTTGTTAAAATAGCTCGTTAACTAATTCACAGCATTGTGCCGAGCTTAATTTACACCAACAAACAGCCACATTGTTAGGTCACATTGAGCAACCACATATGGTAGTTAAAAATGGTGCTGAGGGGTTGTGTTCAACTCTATCTTTGTCTCTGTAACTGCTAATGCCATCCTGTCAGGATGAGAAGTTTGGAGCAATTCCACTACAACCGGATCAGTTTTCTAAACACAGGGGCTAATGAAAACTGAACCTTTCTGAGAGAACATTCCAAGATGGACATATTTTCCCCCCTCAGCCTCAGACGTCTCAGACACATGCACTACACTCACTCATGCAAGACTGCGTGAGATTAATGACACATGGAAAACTAAGTCTGTAGTTTGGATTGTAGTGTGTGGACTGTGTGCGAAATTGTTTGTGAGTGCTTCAAAAGATGGTCAGCAAAACTTCAACTGTGTGTTAGCACAGAGACACGGGTTGTCGTTTCTGAACGCTGAGGCCTTTTTTTCTGATTCGAAATAAATGCACCCCCTTTCCAAGTATGTCAACAAAAGACAGATGCTGCAAGCAGCAGCCCATTTTAAATAAATAGCCAGACTTTCCATTCGTCCGAGGCAGAGAAGAGAGTCTTTATGTTCACCTTTTCACAAGGGGCTCGATTAAGTTAAATATAGCCTTTATGTTCAAACCAAACAAGTGACTTCCACCGCCTCCTCGAGTGTAGCCTGTAAGCCGTGCGTTGCATTGCAGACATTTCCGGAGTCTATAAACTCATGTAAGCATTAGTGACGTTTTGGACCGCAATCTCAATCAACGTTACATGCGACCCATGCCTGCACTGCCACTCACTCCTGAAGGAGAAATAAGGGAGGAGGGGCTGCGGGGAATGTAGAGACTTCAATGTAACTGCCTATGCTATGGTTCCAATGGGGAACATATGTTTTGCCCAGTTGTGACGGGGGGGGGGGGGGATGAGGAACCACATAAACACAAAGTCAGCTTTTTTCAAACAAATCCTGGAAGCGCGCTTGTCTAACCTTCCAGAGATGGCTTTCCTGCTGGAAGGGGACCATCGGAAACATGGGGAGGCTTCCTGCTGAAACCCTCCCATCATCCCTGAGAGCTGGAAAGAGGACGCAGGGCAGATAACACTGATATGCTGATGGTTGCTATGCCGACAGGTCAGGCTAACGCAGCTTCTATTGTGCAATGTGAATGGTGAACATACTCCTTCCCCAAGGACATTTAATCTGTTAACCCAATGTACCAGCAAGCACTACACGTGTGAGTTTGTAAGAGTATGTACTTCAGTGTGTGGCCCAGGACAAGAATTGTTTTCAGTTACTTGCACAACAACGTCTGTTGTGTGATGAATTACTTGTTGACACCGCGAGGGATAGCGTTGTTAACACCCGCCTTTCAGCACTTTGTGGTTAGATCGGACATTTTTATGTTGGACTTCAATGGTCTGTTTGGCATCAGGGAGAAGTGTGAAGTCAGATCTGGCCCACGGTCTGTAGGGTCTCCTCCTCACCACGCCCAGAGATAATTCAAAGGGCCGCACCTTCACTGGTCTCAAGAACAAAACCAGAGCAAGTGGAAAAACACTGTCCTAACATTACCTTCTGAGCTTGTCAGAGACATTATGCACTCTCTCTTGTAGAGTATCAGGCAGTGTGACCATCCATACAATGCTTTTACTTAACATAACTACTGTCTCCTCATAAGGTCTCCTCATGTTCCACTGGTCCTCTGCCCTTGCAGGTCAACAAAATGTATATATTTTTTACAATACCTAAGCCCCAAAAACTGGACACAAACAAACATGCTGCTCAAAGATCAGTAATTACACCTTAGTTTTGTGGTAATGCCAATGGTTGGTTAAACCATTGTAATAACTCATGTAACTCATAAATAACACTACTAAGACACTAAACAATTGCTGTCTTGTAATACTATGTTTTGTTTTTTACATAAAAGACACTATCTGCTTTGCTTAGAAGACAAAATGGTAATAATAAGGTAATACTTTGTTGTTATGATGAGATTTGATTATTTAAATTGGAGTAGTGAAAGGGAGTAAGAAGACTTTTAGTGTAAACTGGTGTAAAAAACAGACTCCTGATTACCTATATCGGAGGTCATTGACGTAGGTGCTTCCCAGAAGACTCTGGATGGTCTTCTTCGTCTCCTCCAGCAGACTCTTGACGGCCGAGTCGCCCACAGCCAGAGTGACGATGCGGCCCATGGGAAGGCTCTGGAGCAGCTCCGTGAGGCGGCGGCTGTCGTTGCGCGACTCGTGCGTGTCGAAGCGCTCCGAGTAGATGACGGCCGCCGTGTCCTGGTCTACCACGCGCAGGTTGATGCCGCGGCTGAAGTTCCGCTGGAAAGAGTAGCCGCCGCTCTCCAGGCCTGAGGAGGGAATCGTGCGGGTCAGCAGGGTCCAGGAGAGGCGCTCTGTGCCATGGAGCTCCAGGGTGCCCCCGGGCGCAACGCCCAAGAACTTGCGACCAAAGCTAGGCACCTCCAGCACATCGATTTCATCGGAACGGCCAACCAGAGAGATGGTGGCTCGGGAATGATAGCGGCACTTGGGGGCACCGATGTGCAAGGCGCCGCCATCCTGGATCAAGATGTACCAAAGCCGGAGGGTGATGTTCTTGGATCCGGCAGGATTGTCCGCAAAAACAACCAGGCCTTTAAAACAAAAGAAAAATAATCAAATTGGTGTAAAATTAGATTGTGTGACTGACATTAGTCGTGGACAGAGCAGAGGCACATTATGCAAGACACTTTGTTTTCTTTAAGGCGCAATGCCACACATCTATAGGATATCTTGCATTGTTCTCTGAAAATGATAAGCAACTTTAGTTGACATTTTCCAACTAGGTCAGGGTAAAGTCAATAGTGAAAAAAGGTACGAAAGACTGCAACTATTGTCTTAAAATCACTGTTGATGTTAACTGTGATTTTAAGACGATCCAACACTTACAGTTACAGGAAGACAGCTGTTATAGTTCAGTGTTAAGGTGATTGGCTGCGATTTCATTCAGTTGTGAACTCTTCATGCCACATTTTAACTTAAAGGGAGGGACCATCACAAATTCCTATTCTAACTGAGGAAGCATCGAAGCACCTTAATTTAGAGTTATTTAGAGAGTTTAGAGAATCAGAAAGGAGCTCATTTTTGAGGAAGTGGAGGAAGACTTAATAAGATAAGCATTTCTACAATTTGGTAAAAGACACTTCACAACGGTATGCTTAGAATGTGTAGAATTTTACACTTGTCAGACAACTGCTAGCAAGGTTACTGTTAAAACGACATGTTGAAAATTTAAGCCTGTTGTATTCACCAAAGATTTCAAAGTCAATCTTTTGTGTATGATCTGAACAAAGAGACACCAAATTGATTTCTCCAACATTTAACTTTCCCCTAAACTCCTCCTGAAAATGAGATCACTGCTGTTCTAAAATAAAATAAACACAAAATATTACAGTAGTGTTAATACAGGGAAGCATGGATTAGACGCTAATTCTGTTCAGTCGACACAGAGAAAGTACGGCAATGCTAAAGAGAACTTTAAAATTTGATTTGATTACTCTTTTCATGTTTATTCATTGGCATCACTGGCTTATCATTCATAATTCAACTGCATGAAATGAATGACGTGCACGCAGCTCTCTTAAAGCAGCATCTAGGCTCCTTAGAGCTCCCTTTAAAGAGGACAAAGACCCCCCCCCCCCCCCCCCCCCCCTAATATATGTCTCAGGACGAAGTCAATCTCTTTACTCTCCCAACAACAACGCCTTGTCTAATTTGAAGTGTTTGTCCTATTTGTGTTCCTCCACTCCATCACGGAGCATGACACAGCAAACATTCCTCTGGTGACCCCCATGACATGGGAGCAGGTCTCCTGGCAGTCGTGACGCACTCACCTCCCGATTTGATGGTCAGTGAGAAAAGTGTGGCGGAGGACTCCAGGAGGAGCTTTTGACCTTGCTGCACCACCACCACCTTCCGGGGGTCGTGACCTGGGCTCCAGCTGGTCAGAGAGGGGTTGTGGTCGGGGCAGTTTTCTGTTCGATGTCAGACGCAGCAGACACAGTCATAATTAGTACAACTCACTGACAAAAGCAAAGTTAAATGTGGATGAAGCTCTTTACAGCATATGTTGAATTATGGACAACCCTGAAGATGGATACATCAGTCAATCAGTGACAGGCTTTTCTGCTTCCACAGTTTTATGAATATAGAGAACTTTGCTTTGCCATGCTGACATTCAGAGAGACTCCAGGAGTGTGTGTGTGTGTGTGTGTGTGTGTAACACTGAGGTTCTCATGGAGCTTGGCAAGGATTCCCAGGAATCACAGCGGGATTATGGAACTAATGAAATGGATAGGTCAACACAGACCCCCCCCCCCCCCCCCCCCCCATCACTGAATCTCTCTCAGACACAGATGAAATCATTTTCATACACACACACACGCATTCACACGCACCATCAAGGACATCTCTGTAGCGGAGTGTGAGGGCCAGAGTGAGGCAGAGGAGGAAGGCGCCGGTGGAGACGGCGGTGCAGATGAAGGCGTTCCTGTTGCTCTGAGGGGTCTGAGTGGACTCCCTCCCCTGCCCCCCCTCTGAAAGGGTAAAGGTCAAGGGCCGCATGGGCGGCGGGGCGGGGGGCTTGAGTGGTGGCGGGGGTGGGGACTTGGGCGGGGGTGGGGAGCGCACGGGCACAATTCTACCTGGCACGTATCCGGGAGACCGGTGGCTTCCGTTCGATGGAGGCACAAACATGGGGATATGACTAGGGCCATCGCTCACCTGCATGATATATCTGTCTTGCCACTACCTGTAGAAAGAGGAGAGAGAGAGAGAGAGAGAGAGAGAGAGAGAGGAGAGAGGGAGTGAGAAAGAGAGATGTGAATCAGGAATTTTACCATGACATTAAAAGAGTAATCAAGTGTAAAAGTATGCCCACGGGTGTTCTCTGCTGTGAAGCACTACGAGACGTGACTTGTATAATGCACTGCACAGATAAAATTGAATTGAACTGAATCAGTTCAATAGCTCTGTTATTTCAGGTCACAGGGGGCTGATGGTCAGGAAAAAAAACGGCAGTTAGCTGGTTGGTAGGTTTCCAACCTATTTGGAATAGGTTTCATCAAGCTTTCTGGTTCTTTCTGCTACAGAGAGTAAATATGGGCCTGCAACAAAAGTGCAATGGACTGATTCACACCAGCCACAGCCATTGTGTTTTCAGTATTCTAGCATTCTAGCATTCAGTTCAACAACCAACTCACAGACAGCAGTATGACAGTATGACAGTAGAACTGATTGCAGACCACAGAGCACAGCATTAAACATTATTTAAAAAGCTGAAAATAATGAGTACACCCACAATGCACTTCACAAGAACACATTTTATTTCACAATAAAACGTGTTATGCAAACCCCCTTGTTAAAACAAACCCAATTTTGCCCTGAGAAAGAACGTTTGGAAGGCTGCCCTGCGTCACTGGCTCTACACTGAGCTTGTTTTCATGGTCACTGTGCAAGGTCTGTGTGGCGATGCGCAGCGTATCTGTGGGTGTCTGAGATTTGTTGTAGAAGTATGTGTATGTGGGTGCCTGCATGCTTTGTCTGCTTGCAAATAATAGGGCCTTGGAACCAATCAGGATTTGCAAACCTACAACAACCCCCATACTCCAAATAGCTGAATGTATTTCGTAATACCAACCTACCCCTCCTGAGCTTTGTTTGGCCAACACTGCATACAAAAAAGGCTATTTGTTAAAATACAATGTTACAGCACTACTTCATCTGAAACAACAGCATTGTTCTACAAGAGAGGCCACCAACACAATTCTGCTTTAATGAGATATAGATAATACTATCTAAAACGGTTATAGAGAGCTTGATATTTTTTTTAATCTTTACTTTTAAAGACTGTATTTAATCTCTAAATGGGATGGGATGTATTCATGAGTATATGAGGATAGCCAGCACTGCACACTGAGATGTGTACGCATCTTTTTGGTTAGTCGACAGAAAAAAAAAATACAACCTTTGCTTTGGCATATTTTTCACTTGAAAGCTTAGAAAACACATAGCGACGGCTTAATACTTGAATATATCACCCTGGGTTCAGAGAATTCAGAAGACATTTCATCATTTCTGGTTCTCATAAATCTCTGTTTTCCTGCCTCTAAATTTGAAGGTGTTGTTGATTGTGCAATTCCTCAGGCTGTTCTATGATTCCATGGAATATGGTAAGTTGTAAATAGGATGACATTCTTTTTCTTTAGGTACTCCTCCTACCAGACCTCGGTAAAAGAATGTTTTCAGTAACAGAATGAAAAAAAAAAAAAAACTCATAAGTTCTCTGTAAGAGCAGCTCCAGATTAACCAGCTCGTGTCCTAAAACCAGATGTCTGTGCAGCCCACATGTACCACATCACACCTCAATAATTAGGGCCGACCTGATAATACACTGCAGCCCCCATCAAACTTGCTAGGGTACCATAAAGAATAATCTGTAGTCTGGCCTTCAAAAAAGCCGAACAGAAGAGCGATGTTAGCAGACTTAACTAATGAGAGACTGGAGAGGCGGCTGTGACCTGAGGGTCTTCCTCACTTCAAAGAGAGAGAGAGAGAGAGAGAGAGACCACTGAGAGTACTACTCCACTTCACTGGATAGCTAAGTGAAGCAGTGCAGTAGAACAACTAACTGGTTGGGAACTCATAAACACCCTTATGTCAAGGGCCCCTCCTGTGCAACAACAAGTGCATGTCTCAGTCAACATGCAGACACAGCTAAGGCTGATGAATGATGGAAATGATAAGGGTTTGCTGTTGGGTTGCGGTTGATGAGTGACTGAAACTTAATTGCTCCAGTTATGGGAAATAATCTATGGGAGTGGGCGACCGTAGCTTGTTGGCACCATACGCTTGCACAGAAGATAACAGCTTTACTCCAATTGTGCTTTATTGTTTAGAACTGATTGTAGATGTAACAAAAAGTTATCAGTGTCAACAGAACACTTTTTGTGCAATCAACATAGTTGCCGGCGGTGTCATCACATGGACACATCAAATAAACCGAGTTTAAAGTTTTATTCCTGGTCAACAAATCAGCTCTTAACGTTAACACAGAACGTGTTACAGTGTAACTATCAATGACGATACCGGTGACTGACTGGGCGCATCGCAATCATCGAGTGTAATCAAATGTGTTGCAGCATATCTTGTGATTTTAGCCAACCATGTTATTACCGTTTTACCTCTGAACGTTAAGGTCTATTATTGTTTACCAAACAATTAGTCACGAAACCATTAGCGGTATTCAGCGAACCAGTCTTGGCTCGGCTTGTGGAATCTCATTCACTTGCTAAACAGTCAAACTAGTAGTAACGTTACTGTTAGTGCTGATTGATCGACCTTACCTTTCGCAAGATTATGTCGTCCCTTTCCTTGCCATTCGTTCCTTCACATCCACACTGCGTTATTTGACGCGTAAACACTGGAGTGTGGGCACGAAACAACAACTAACGAATATGTTATAGGTGTATTTTATACTTTTTCACATGGTGTCTTCTTTCGGGGCTCTAGTCGGCCAGCCCCCGTCTCAGGCAAGGCTCTGAGAGGAAGTGAGATGGGAGGCAAGCATTGGACATGAGAGCTCGCGAGGAGGGGCCTGGACCGTCGAATGCTACGTAGTACCGCTGTTGCCACTTTCTGTCTCTAGTGGGGACTGACTGAGCAGCTAGAACGGCAGGGATACTCAAATCTAGACCGACAAAGACACCGGTGTGCTTCTTTTAAAACATTCTGAGTCGAAAACAGAGAAACTTTTTTTTCGTAGTAGGCTATCAAAAATGCATTATGCAGTGTAAAATACAATGCAGTATTTTGCAGTATGCCTATCAGTATTTTTAATGAGAGCAGTTTTTCGAGTTCAAAATATTGCATTTACAATATTGCATTTTACTAATTATGTAGCCTACCAATGACCGAGCTGCCAAACTCCAGTTTCGATACTGCAGTTAAACGTAGAGTTTGACTTTGGGGTTAAAATACTATGTTGCATTATGGAATACTGAAAGTTCGTTACAGGTAGGCAGTACATATTCAGGAGAGTGATGGCATTGGGGAAAACCTGCACTACTGGACACAGGGCTCTGTAGCGGTTGAAAGTGTATGCAGAGCATGTAGGGTCTGGATGTTCTTCTTGGTCTTAATCAACGTAGGCTACACACCCAAGCAGGTTTAGCGCTCATGTTGGGCCCCTAGGCACAATTAAATTAAATTGACACAAACTTTAATTATGAAACAATCAAGTTAAGTTCTGGAGAATTGTGAATGGTATTTTATTTCTATGGCTGGAGTGTCGTCTGGGCCATCGTGGCCCGCCAATTGAATTTGCCTCCTATCATATACATTACTGGAGAGTACCGGTCCTAAATTCCATAGCGTGTTTAAACATGACCAGTGTACCAAAAATACACATCTGCATGAAGATGCCGTTTGTCTATTGTGTTTATTTCCCAGGTACGCGCATCACTGCACCTTTCCTTTGGAGTCTCATAAGACAACTGACATCATGTTGCTTTGTGTAGAAACACATGACTGAAGTGAAGGGAAGATTAACACTGAAAACCTGAACTGAATAAGAAACAAATTGTTTTTGTTTTGATTTTATTTCCTGAAACCATCTGCATTAACTAGTCAATGTTATTATTACATATTACAAGTTCCTTCAGTAATGAAAAGCATCTTTAAAAAAAAAAGAAAGAAAATACACAGGATGAAGTTTAAAGCATGAAGTTCAACCTGATTAGTCCAATTATATGTTATAAAGAAATCAATTAGCATTAATAATCAGTAACAATTACAATGATAGAAGACATAACAACTGCTATTATCATTATTACCATTCGATGACACAGTTAAGGAAGAAATGATACAGCAGTACCAAAAAATATACATTACTTGCAAAATGGAAATGGATGACAAGTAATTTCATGTCAAGTTTATATCAAGAAAGTAATGTTTCTGTGAGGCTTTTAAACATTAAACATTTCTCTCTAAAAATCCCCCACACATTATTTTGCCACTGGAATACTTGCTACCTATCTAGTAACAATACATGTCCATACATACCTTTCAGACAGCAACATTGGACCACTGTCTGCGCATAATAATATAATAACAATATTGATTATGATAATATTAACAATAATAATAATAATATTATATGGGTTCTCTGAGCATCTAGTGCAGTATAAATAATCAACTCTGAGTAGTTAATATTATTTTGCTGCTTTGACGTCAAGTGATTTAAAACACAGAGGTACAGGCTCACAGCATCCTCGCTGTCTAAATCTGACAAGCTGAAATGACTACAGACAAATGTGCAAAAAACAAGAGGGTGGGGGCGGGGCATACGCTACACCTTGGCAAAGTTCCACTCTCGCGCTCGCTGCTTCCAACGGGGATACTTTAGTGTCAGCACATGACGTGGTGTAGTGGTCTGCTGCCGTGTGGAAGATGCACAACAGCGTTACTAAGCGGCCACTCTGGACAGCATTCTACCTGTGGTGCCAGTAGGACTTCACAGAATGGCCACGACACACAATTGCATAACATAGAACAGCTGTTGGCTTAAATGCCCAGCATTTCTCTAAGCAAACCTCTAAGAAAGGTCAATCAACTAGTTTGGAAAACTAATTTTTTTTTCTTTCTTTTGACGTACATTTCTTTTGACGTATCTAAAGGAGAAAAAAAAAATGAGAGAAAGAAAAAAAAAATCTAGATGGTCTATAAACATGTCCGTAGAAAGTGAACCGTGTTTTATTCACATATCATTGCTTTGATATGCAGAGGATTTGGCAACTCTGGCACAGCAATCATGTATGTCAGGGTTTTTGTCGTTTTGCTTTATCTTTTTTCATACAGTACTTTAGTTATTTAAAACACCAAAAAGCATCTAAGAAGAACCAAACAGAACTGCGAGAGACAGTAACCGCAAGGGAATGGTTTCCGGTTCCGTCGACGTTGGGACCACAGGATAATGACTGGTGCTGGTGTCAGCATAGTCCACCTGCACATGCCATCCCAAGACGACGTCACGTGATCATGGTTCACCAAGTCCTCTGAAAGGCAGCAAGAAGGCCACTGGCAATGAAAACAAAGAAACGAAAAAAGCCGGTATCTTGGATCATACGTTGTCTCTAACAACTGTGCAACGCAACGTACAACAATAGAAAAGATACAAATAATTATTACAAAAAAAACAAAACAAAACAAAAAAAACAAAAAAAAAACAATCAAAAAAAAAAAAACAGCAACATAAATACAACTTAGAAAAACAAAAACAAAATGCTTTTTGAAGTTCACAGTTGCTTGAGTTGAGCCCACCGGGTGCTTGGCATATGAGAGAGTGCTTCTACAAGTTCACCAGCTCGTGGGCTACGAACTGTTTCAAGCGCTCCAGGTACTGTCCATAAAGCTCCACATCGTTGTGACCCGCCCCCTCCACCCACAGGGGCTCGACAGGCCGCTGACAGCGCTCGTACAAGGCCAGGCCGTGGGAGAAATCGATCACCTCGTCCTCCGTACCGTGGATCACCAAGACCGGAGACGTCACCTTGGAGATTTTGTCAATGCTGGAAGATGGACAGAATGGTTGAGGGATACAAAAAAATGGAGTTTTAGTTTATTTTAGGATAAGTTGAGTGCAATATTCAACATTAAATGATTTCTTTCAGAAAATACTTCTATTTACAAATGGAGAAGATCAAGGGCTACAAGTTTGCAAGTGAGGGTATGGAACCAGTTCAATTTGTGACTTGTAGACTTGTAGAAGTATCCTTAAGCTAAGCATCCAACCCCAACCTCTCACCACCCCCAGGCACTGCTGCTGCAGGTGTAGTGTTTTTCACTCATTCAGGACTGGAAGGGATGCACAGGGACCACATTTTCCTCTCATGATTAAAAGGGCATAACTATTTAAACCGGGATACAAGTTAGGACTATAAACACAGGCATGGATTCATTAGGGCAATGTAAAGTTGATACATGATACATTTAATTTTTACTTTAAACAACTAAACATACTGCACAGTTGCACAATAAACACAGCAGCACACTGTACATAATGACAACATTTGTGTACATTTGCTTGGCAGAGTAATTGATCAGGTCACCACTGGAGGGCGCTCAAACCCCTCCTACAGACACACTAATGTCATCAAAGCGGAGACAACAGACGTTCTCTCCCCTGGAAATCAGCAAAGAGGCAGGTGGGGGAAAATGTTTCCAGCCCGGGTAAATTAATCATACAGTCTCCAGGGGATTACTCTGCATCCTAGAGAACGGAGACTGGTGCGTATCGCTCATCAGGTTTAAACACAGCCGTGTCATTACAGGGCCACACAAGAGTGGATACACACAGATGTCTAGGTGGATAGACAAAAGGTGAAATAACAAAGCGAGAGAGACAGAAAGGGAGAGAGAGGAAGAGTGTGTGTGTGTGTGTGTGTGTTTGCATCTGAAACAACTTCCCCTGATACCTTTTACTGTTTTTTGCTATTATGTGTAAACAGTAAACTGTGTTTATGTTATATGATGTGATATTTTACTGTTTACAATGTATTTAAAGTCATGCTAGCTAGCAATAAAGAGAGAGAGGGGGATGGGGGGGAAGGGTGTTTATGACAAAGAGTGAGAGAAAGAGAGAGACAGAGAGAGAGAGAGACTTACTTGGGAAAGGCATCGAAGCAGTAGGTCTTCTTGGTGTCGGGGAAGGCCACTCGCATGCCAGAGGTGAGGGGGGAGTGGAGGATGACGGCAGCGCTCTCATACCGGGACGCCAGGTCCACCGAGGGCACCGTGCCGATGCTTTGGCCGTACACAATCACATTCTCTGGTCGGATGCCGTACCTGCACAACACAGACACCAGGGCCGTTACAGTACAGTTAGGTACAGTCGCAAGTGTTGCAACAAAAAAGCAACAAAAACAACACTGTTGGAACACTTACTATATGTTATGTCTTGTCTTGTTATATCCTGTATGTTATCTAAGTATAATGCCCTAAGCCTACTTGCACTTTTTTACTTAACATTACCTTATTGTTTAGAACTGTTTTTGTTGTGCATCTGCACTTTATTGTTGTCAACGTCTACGCATGGGACAAGTGTGAAACGTAATTTCGATTCCTTTGTATGTCAAGTACATGTGAAGAAATTGACAATAAAACTGACTTTGACTTTGACTTGACTTTGAAGTAATCAGTAGGGAACAGTACAGTAAGGTACAGTAACCATAGACCTGGGCTACAGTACAGTTAGATAAAGTCGCAGGTAGTCAGTAGGGGACAATACAGTAAGGTACAGTAACCATAGAGACCAGGGCTACAGTACAGTTAGATACAGTCGCAAGTAGTCAGTAGGGGACAGTACAGTTAGATACAGTAGTCACCATACATGACCATCACCATCCCTTATCATCATACAGTAGCAAGTAGCCGGTAGGGGGATCATTAAAACATTTCCATTTTGAATTATCAATATACTGAGATAACTATGACTTCAAGTATAATCCTAGCTTCCACATGACTCCCAAAACCTCTGTGGATAAGTCAATCATTTACAGTACAAACATTGGGAAATTATTTTCCATTTATTTTGATCCATTAATCACCACAATAACACAGATAATAATTGTGACACTTCCCACCAAAATTGTAGCACTATAATTCTACACAAGTAACAACCCTAATTATTTTAAAACCAATTTACAAGAGAGATTACAAAAGTGAGCCAGAAATGCCACTAGACAAGTAAGCTAGACATGACGCTAGTCATTCACACAAAAACGCAGATACATTTCACTCCATGTGTGGGGTGATTAGTTAATGAACCTACTGAATGCAAGTAGTAGAAGGGCCTCTCTGCTAATTATCCTTCTCCAGCTGAATTGCATATTCAAGCTAAATCAGCTTACAAACGCCTGCCACTCACTAAACTGGACTTCCAAACAAAGCTCACGCTCCTACTCAATTGGAGCATGCAATACAAAAATACTCAAAGTCAGCAAATAGGTTCTTAAAATACTGGTCTCGTTGAGTTTTCTTTCAATGCCTTGAGAAGGCATGAAAAGATATATAAATAAATCACATATAAAGGAAGAAATGAAGGTAGGGATTCAGAAGAAGGATTTGATGGTAGTGTATGTAACATTCTCTTCCCTCGTTCCCTCCCCTTAGACTGGGTGGTGTCCATGTCTCGTGACCTAGGGGGCGCTATAAAGCGCATTCCAGCGCTGATTAGGAAGAACGTGACCCGCTCAGTCAGCTGACTGACCCAGAGGCACAAAACGAAGAAACAAAGAAAAAAATAAACGGATGATGAAGAAAGAAAGAAAGAAATAAAGAAAGGAGGAAAAAAAAACTTAAAGCTGCAGGCTGTCTGGGTAGAGATGGAGATCAGTCTACGTGCAGATACACACACACATTCGGTTGGAGATGGATGTGTGTGGAATGTCACACCCCACAAATTACCAAGAAATAAGACTAAGAAAGGGTGTTGGTGTGTGTGTGCGTTGATGAACTTGGGTTACTTGTTTAATGCTTCGTTGATGCGTGAATGTGTGTGTGTGTGTGTGGGGGGGGGGGGGGGGGGGGGTGCCTGTTTGTGTAGACTGTGGTTGGTGAACTGGACACATTGACCTTGTTTTGTTATGAGTGTAAGGTCTACTGGTTGCCCCACATCAAGTAATAAGATCATAGAGGGCCTTGGGCTTCTACAAAAACAAATTGAAGCGGTTTGTCGTCATTTTGGCCTTGAGAAGCCATAGAGGAGGGCAAGGGAGGGGAGGAGAGGAGAAGAGGGGAGAGGAGAGGAGAGGAGAGAGAGGGTGAAGAGAGAAGAGAGAGGGCAGGAGGGCAGGGGGGAAAAGGAAGGAGAGGGGAGGAGGGCTGAGGAAAAGAGAAGAGAGAGAAAGAAGGGAAGGGGGGCAGGGGAGAGGAGAGAAGAGAAGGCGAAGGAAAGAAGGGTAGGGGAGAAAAAGAGAGGAAGAAAAAAAGAGGGAAGAGGAGAGAACATGGCTAAGAAAAGAAAGGTAGGGGAGAAGAGGAGAGAGAAGAGAAGAGGAGAGAGGGTGAAAAAAAGAAAGGTAGGGGAGAAGAGGAGAGCTTTATTTCCTCATGGTCTCACTGGCTGAATGAACTCCCCTAACCCCTCCACTCATTCCCACAGATTATGCAAGCCCTCCCTCAAAAAAATAAAAACACCATCATCTATTTAGTCCTAAGGGACACATGCACACACACACACACACACACACACACACACATACACACACACACACAACCATTCAATAATGCATCACTACACAATCCCCCTTCCCAGTCTCCTTTGCATTCTGCTTCTGCTGAGTCCTTGTTGAGCCATGTCATACACTGTTATTTTGCACCCAGAGGGATGACGTGTGTGCACGCGTGGGTGCGTGGGTGGGTGTGTGTGTGGGGGGGTGTATTTGTGTGTCCACGTGTTCTCATGTTGAGGTGTAAAACAAAGCAATCAAGCATGCCATAGGGGCTGGTGTTGGCAAGGCAGACAGTGAGAAACGTTTTTTGATTTCTTTGTATATCCAATAAAGAAAATTACAATGAAACTGACTTTGACTTTGAACATCACATTACACATGATAAACATCAAGTTAACCAACATGTTCTTGATATAGCTCTGTAGCCATCAATACAGCAGCAGGTGCTAAAAGTCTGTTGACATTGATTTTAAAAATAATATTATATGTTCATGACTTTTGTGAATCTTTGTTCATTTAAGCTGGCTATATTACCTGCAAGGCAAATGACGTGCTAAACTAGCGCACTAGTTTTACAAATGGAGGGTATTCTTGAGAGGCTTTCTCTCTGCTATGGCTGGTGTGAGGTGATATATTGTGTTGTTGTGCTGCAGAGACAGGTTATGCAGGACAATGGCCTCCCTTTGACCTATAGAATTAGAAGAATTATACTCTTTTTGATCCTGTGTGGGAAATTTAGTCTCTGCATTTATCCCAATCCGTGAATTAGTGAAACACACTCAGCACACAGTGGAAGTGAAGTGAAGTGAAGCACACTATATAGCAGTCTTGTTGAAGCCAAGCCATTTCAACACTAAACACAATCTGAGCATCATTTCATATTCAACGTTCTGCATGCACGGCTGACTGGGTCACTCTGGGTCATGTTGGGTCATGCTGGGTCACTCTGGTGTGCAGCCAGCAGGTTAGTGAGAGCTCACGTCCAACTGGCTGCGTAGCCTTAATCTTCTGCCTTGGGGAAAGGGGCTTCAGTTGGACACATTCAGCAGAGCTTTCCTGTGCTTAATTTTGTTTGTCATTTAGTCATTTAAATACTTGAATACTTTCAGGTATTCAATATATACTGCAAGCCAGCACAAATGAACAACAATTTAAATAAGGAAAAAAAAAATCTTGTGAAAATAAAATGTTATTTTCATAATCAGTTTAAATGGAAAGGCTTTCAGAAAGTTATTGCTAACAAGTATGATGTTGGTTAATGTGATGTCTGGCATATCTAACGTGATGTCAAGGCCAGTTATTAATACTTTAACACCTTTGAGTATTTATTTCGAGTACTTACTTTCACATCAGGAACACAACAATCGCTATCGTATCACATGTGATATTAATTTCCCACTACTAGTAATGATTATGACTCTTAAGTTCAGGAAGAGTCCTTGGCTCAAGTACGAGTACAGTCAGATAAGACAGTCAAGACATCATGGGCATTCCGACATTAAGAATGACTGTGAGAGGAATGATTATGATTGGGTGTGGAGGGCATGTTAAATCAGAGATCGGCAATTAGTGAATAATAGCATTCCATAAAACAACACAAAGCACTGATGCATTACAAATGGAATCCCAAATGCAAACGCAAGTAATGAATCAATTAACAAACAAAACAACCACATTAATAAATAAATACATAAATAAATAAATAGATACATAAACAGCAGTCACAGTGTTGGTCAAAACATACAGTATCCACACTGTTTTCTCACTTATATCAGATATGTGCTTCAGTTCTGGTCAGAGAATAATACATTATGCCCCCCCTTCCCTCACTCCTGTCCTAAACATGCTTAATGTGAATCATGAGTCCGAGTCTACAGTGAGGCTGCTTGAGAGTGAGAGTAAAGAACTGAAGAAATAGATCTTTGTGTCCACAAGCATTGATCAAATGACGGCATAAATTCACGTGAGCCCATTACACTGAGGTTAAGACCGAGACCAGTCCTTGACCTTCGTGCTCAGCTGTCTCTCTTAGCATACTTACTGTGTGTGCGTGCGTGTGTGTGTATTTGTAAGAGGTCAGAAGACCAAAAACCTGGGTATTCAATGATTAAGCACCAGATTCTACAAGAAGACACCCCCCCCACACACACACACACACACACACACACACTTCCTGAATAGAGAAGGTTGCCATGACTGCAGCTGGTCCTTTCCTCTAAGGATATCAGTTGCTAGGCAACCAGTCAATATTTGACTTGGCGAGACTGGTTGATGGAACATCTCCCCACCCACCCTCTTACCCCAAGTCACAACATACATATATTTAATCCTTTGAACCCCGTGTGCAGCCAAACAGCCAAAGGTCTATAAACAAAATGCACACACACACACACACACACTTACACACACACCTAGTCAAGTGTGGTGGTCATCAGATGAAGACCTTGGTACTGTTGGTCATTCCTTGGCCTTCCATCTATGAATTACTCCAGTTACATCCCATTCACCCTCCATCTACACATGACCCCCCTCTCCATCTTTTCATCTTTGTGTCCTGCATTTTCTTATTCCTTCCATCCAGAGGCTGATGATTTGTTTGTGTAATTTTAACTTTAAAAACAGATGCGCCATATCAGAATCAAGTTTTTATTGGCCAAGCATCCTTGCATATACAAGGAATTTGACTCCGGTAGGCTTTTTGCTCTCTAGACAAGCAACAAGGCCATCCATCAGTATAAATACATTGCAAGCAGTACTACGGACACATGATAGGCATCAACACGTTAAAAACAATAGACAGTATACAATAGGCAACCATCAACATTACGTACAAGTAAGCAATTATACAAGAATGGGTGCAAAGGAAACATAATAACTAGGCAGATGTGGTGCAAAAGAGAGCGTCGTCAGCTGTATCTGCACTGTCTGCGGGACTCCTGGTCCTGCTAGTGGGTATGACATAAGTGTACCTAAACCAAGGAGTGGCGTCCGCTAGTAGCCACACCCCTGTATCGTGAGTCAGAGTCAACTTCCCGGGCAGGTCAAAAACAAAGTAAAAGATAATCCTCCTTATCCACACACCGTGCCCATCCTCTCCAGGCCTTTGCTTATCTACCTTCCTACCTACCTTCACCAGCTCAAACAGCCCATTCTGCTCTACAATGACCACTGTTGTCTCTTCACACTGCACACTAACCATAGTTTGGACAAAATGTTGCTTTGGAACAAAAGAAGCTCAGTGGCTAAGGGCAATGCAGTGATATAACATGCCTTTATAACCGTACTTGAATAAAAAGTTATTCGCAAGGAAAAAATACATTCCTATTTTAGTACTTTTTCCCTTGTAGTTTTTCAGGTAGGTCTGTGAATATGTAGTTAGCTAAGGCAGTCCCCTTGTAGTACAATTTGTCTGTTACTAGTCTAGATCCACATCTATACCATAGGGTTAAAGTGCTATAGATCTATAACAATTGCATACAATGTAATAAATTGTGTATCACTGCTGTGGTAAGCCATTACAGTGACTTAAAGTGTAGCAGGTGAGGAGGAAGTCACCTGAAAAACTTGTTGCACTGGCCTGAGTGGCACTGAGTAATTCTGTTACGAGTGGAAAGGCCCCTGGCAAATAATGTCTAATCACATAGGCATAGCACTTTAAAAGAGGGTCTAAGCAAGGTTCTGTTTTTTTCCTCTCACGAGCTCCCTCTAAAGACCGCTGTATTGAATTGTATTGCACTGCATTCTATTGGAGGCGGTCCGCGCTGCTGAACATTGCAAGTGCTGTATCTACCACTATAGGCCACGGTGGCGCATTCTACACCGTTCGTTTGTCGTGTAATGACTCATTTTAGCATCCTAAACAGTATGAAACAGATTAATTAAATGAAAAATGTTGCATATTGGGCCTTTAAGCACTCTACTGGACGTCAGCAACTGGAACTGGGTTTGCGTCCAGGCCTGCTTAGTGCTAACTGGGTGGCATCAAAAAATCATATCTTAAGAGAGAGTGTGTGTTATGAGAGAGAGAGAG
The DNA here is from genome assembly GCA_017657215.1 of Limnothrissa miodon. Taxonomy (NCBI): domain Eukaryota; kingdom Metazoa; phylum Chordata; class Actinopteri; order Clupeiformes; family Clupeidae; genus Limnothrissa; species Limnothrissa miodon. The sequence continues at coordinate 199,876 of JAGFZM010001220.1, forward strand.
AGAGAGAGAGAGAGAGAGAGAGAGAGAGAGACAGAGTGTGTTATGCTTTGGCAATATTGTATACAGTCATGCCAATAAAGCCTATTGAAATTGAAAATTGAGTGTGAAAGAGAGAGAAAGAAAGAGAAAGAGAGAGAGTGTATGTGTGACAGAGAATGTGAGAGAGTATGAGAGAGAGAGAGAGAGGGGGTGATGTACAATTACAGGAGTGAGTGGGGTGTGTAGGAATATCAGCCTTGACGGTTTGTCTGCAAATATTCTCTCCCGTGCACACAGATGAATGCTAACACACACATGCTAATACACACTCCTCCATCACAACCGCAACCACTGAATATAAAAGGATTCAAGTGATTTTATACTTAATGCATTAAAAAAAAAAAAAAAACATTTTCCTTCTCCATCCCTCTATCCCTCCCAAACATGCACGTTCTCTCTCTCTTTCTGCCTATCTATCTCTCTCTCTCTCTCTCTCTCTCACACACACACACAGAGATTCTACTGGCCTGCCATCTTGTTTTGAGCATAATTAGATGAAGCCTGACTTTGCTCTACTTTGACTGAATGAGATTAAATTGCCAATTTCTTGCTGCTGATTTGGAGCACAGGCTGAATCTCTCGCCACTCACCAGGCCACTCTCGTCAATCCTTGCCTGCCCGCCCGCCCGCTTGCCCGCCTGCCTGCCAAACTTGTGACAAGTCCCGCCAACGTGCTTTTAAAAATCTGCTTAAGTCGGCCGTATGCAAATACACAAAATGTGCCTAATCTGAATCGGACAAGACGTACAACGGGATCCAGAAATGCCATATTACATTCGCCTTTCAAAGGAAGGAGGGGAGGCCTCACAGAGAGAGAGAGAGAGAGAGAGAGAGAGAGAGAGAGAGAGAGAAAGAAAGAGAGAGAGAAAGAAAGAGGGAGGGAAAAAGAGAGAGAGCTGATTAACACCTTTCACCCTTGACACACACATACACATTTAAAACACAAGCATAGAAACAGATGAAGATTGGCCTCACGGAAAGAGAGAGAGAGAGAGAGAGAGAGAGAGAGAGAGAGAGAGAGAGAGGGAGAGAGAGGGAGAGAGAGAGAGAACGCTGATTAACACCCTTCAGTGGAAAATTTGCAGGTATGAGAACAGTGGTCTGTGTATCTGAACCAACAGTAATTGCAGCAGCAACACCAGTAGGGCAACAGTAGTAGCCGTAGACTCAGCATGGGTTGCGTGTATGTTTGTGTGTGTGTGTATGTGTTTCTATGCCTGTGTGTGGTGTGTGTGTGCGCGTGTTTCTGTCCCTGTGTGTGGTGTGTGTGTGCGCGTGTTTCTGTCCCTGTGTGTGTGGTGTGTGTGTGCTTGTAAGAGCAGGAGCAGAGAAGGACTGGCTCCTCACATCAGAGGCATCACAGTGGCAGTGGCACAGCAGTGGAGCTCCACACTTCCCACACACTCACTCAGCGTGTGTGTGTGTGTGTGTGTGTGTGTGTGTGAGTGTGAGAGAGAGAGAGAGAGAGAGAGAGAGAGAGAGAGAGAGAGAGAGAGACAGAGAGAGCATGTGTCTGTGTGTGTGTGTCTACAGTATGTCCAAGTGTGAGAGAGGTTGTGAGAGACAGAAAGAGAGAAAAAGAGGTGACGCACTAGCACAAAGTATTTTTCCTTTGGTTTTTAGGTTTCCGTTCACTATGCTGTGTACGTGTGTGTGTGTGTGTGTGTGTACGTGTGTGTGTGTGTGTGTACGTGTGTGTGTCTGTCAAGAAGCTCCTGAGCCCCTCAGTGGTATGCTGGCCTGCATTTAGCAGAGCCATGCAGTCACACGTTCCGAGACAGAGTGTCTCTTTCAGATGGAGGTCAGAGCTTAACACTACTCCCTGACACTACAAGCAGCGCACTCAGGAGCCAGCCAAGCATGCCTACTACGTCTCATGAGTCACTCCACACCTGATGATACACACAGCTGTCGCAAGCTCTTTAAAAACACACCTGCGCGCGTGCACCCACTCAATAACTCTCACACTCACACAAACATCTTGGTGTTGGTGTTCATGTGATTGTCTAACTCTCTTTCTCTCTCTCTCTCTCTCTAACACACACACTTATGGTATGGACTAGTCTCTCTCACTCCCTCAAACACACACACTGATGGTATGGCCTGTGGCCAGTGTGACCCAAAGCAGCCAGTGTTCTGCTGTACTTGCAAGAAATGACACTGGAAAACTCCCTTTCTCCTCTCTCTCTCTCTCTCTCTCTCTCTCTCTCTCTCTCTCTCTCTCTCTCTCACACACACTCTCTCTCTCTCTTTAGCCCATCCCCACTGTCTTATTTTTTCCCCAACTCATTTTTTCTTTTTCTTTTTTTTTTTTTTAAACTCCAAATTTAACTGCAACCAGTGTTTGAGTGCAGTGCAGAATGAAGGGGAAAAAGCCCCTGAAAGCCCGTATAGGTGGAGCCGTCTCCATGGTCTGGCCCTATTTAGCCAATGCACAAGCCCGCAGCCATCCATTCCATCCAATCAATAGCACTTATATCTGAAGGACTACAGGAGAGATGGAGGTGGGAGAGAGGTGGGGGAGGGGGGTACTGAGGTCAACCTGAATCAGTCAGGAGACAGAATGAGAACATGCTCCAGAATGGCCTCAGCCTGGTGCATTCAGAGCTGCGTAAATGTGAATCCGCGAGGCACACCGACAGAGACTACGTCAGTCACAAGATGGAGGGTAAGCCCTGAGAGATAAAGGGGGGAGACTGGGCACCGCCGTTGAGGGGAAGAGCTAACTGGCAACTTCTGGGAAAGAAAGAAGGAAGGAACACGGTACAGGACTGGCAAGAAAATGTGCCAAAGTAGTTGCTATGCACATCTATATTCACAAAAACACACACAGAAAAAAAAAATGTGGACATTCAGGTTTTTTCAAGAGTGTGTATGCGTTTGTGTGTGTGTGTGTCCACAAACTGTTTACCCAAGCTTAAGGTGAATTATCTGTTTGGGCGTACAAACCCCATCCCTTTTATACAACCGTCCAACAGACGCAATCTCCATTTAGTGTGAAACTTCTGCACTTTGCTGTGTTTGTGCAAGCATGGGCATATCACCACACCAGTCACCCTCTTACTCACCTTGTTCGGAGTGCGTGCCAGGCAGCATCGACATCAGCGTACAAGTTCTTCTCGGACGGCTTGCCCGAGCTGGCGCCGTAGCCCGAGTAGTCGTAGGAGAAGACGTTACAGTTGATGCGCGAGCCCAGGCCGATGTAGAAGCTGCTCATCTGGCCCAGGTCAACGGCGTTGCCGTGCGAGAAAAGCAGCGTGTAGCGCGCGCTCGGCGAGCAGCGCACGAACATGCAGGCGATGCGGTTGCCCCGCGTCGTGCGCGTCATGAAGCACTCGATGGCGTCCTTCTCGCGCGCCGAGTATTGCCAGTCGGCGCGCTCGGTCAGGTGCAGCGTCCAGCGGCTGCCACTCTCATCACACATCAGCGAGTAGGTGGGCTCCGGCGGCAGGAAGGCCAGCTTGGACGCAATCTTGCCCGGGCACGGCGGGCAGCAGAACAGGCAGCACAACTCGCTGAGGGACAGGTGGTTCATCCTCTGTGGACCCATATGGAGAAATGGAGAACGGTTTAATTGATTGATTGATTGATTGTTTTGATTATTAACATTAGGGCTATATTTGGCCCAAGCAGTTAGAAATACATATTACATGTTATTAAAACAAACCAACATTCAAACAAATAGAGTTTTATTCTTTTTTTTTTTTTTAATCCTTAAATATCTCAATATCAACGGTAAAAGTTTTAATATACAATACGGAAAAAAGATGGTGGATGGAAAACAAAGATGGAAAACAAAATATGGAAATGTATGGCAAGAGTAACATCAGTGGTATCAGATGAGACTTAGCATACTGCCTATCTGTTTTAAGTATACTGGATACCCCTTTAGTATCCCTTCACAACACAGAAGTCAGGTTCATAGACGTTCACGGAACCAAACAAAAAGCACACGCTCTTAACATCTTGCTCAGCAGGGGATATTTCCCCAGAAGTTGTTAAACCTGCACAGGCATTCTAGGGAAGGGAAACAACCAGCAAGAACTACAACCTACAAACAGCACACACACACACACACACACACACACACACACACACACACACTGCACAGAGATCTGGACGCTTAGATGGAGACAGCTGGACAATCGTCTGCAGACAAACTCTAACAGCAGGGCACGAGGGGACACAGGGACACACACACACACACACACACACAAACTCACGGACGGGGCGGGGTGTCTGAGTGGAGAAAGGGTTGATGGGATGCTACACAGTTAGTACACACAGTTCATCGCCAGTCTCTCTCTCTCACACACACACACACAAACACACACACCACACACAGACATCTGTGATATCAGGATTAGGATATTGAGATAATTGGGATTGAGCAGATGAAAGAAACACATGACTTGAAACATTATGACTCTGAAATCCACCTTCTACACCAGAAGAAAACGCTATGGACAATATTTCTGTGTTTCTATAATTCAGGTAAGCTGTGTTGTCCTTTTATGTGGGCCTACTTCTGTCAAAAGTGATACAATTAACAAGAATTTCACCTAATTTTCTTTACCAAACAATAAAGCATCTACAGTAGGACAGTCGGCTATGCCTCACTCTGAAGAGATCTTTTCATCTGCAAAACTGACACAGAATCATATGAGTGCAACTAACCTTGGTGCAACAATGTTGCAACTCAAAAACTGGGGAAGTTCAAAAGATCCAGTTAAGAACCATACATCATACAGAAGAATTAATTATTTTCATGGTTGCAGATTCAAGACTCCTATGCCTAGGGCCTGTAAGCTGAGATATTGACCAAAAACAGGCCTTACTAAAAGAACGTGAAACATTTCCAAGTGGATAACTTTAAATCACAAAACCTGGGTTGGGGGGGGGGGGGCATTGGGGATTTCAGTCTGCCATATTTCTTTTTCAGTCGCTAACCTTACCACTACATTTCCCTGTGACAGCAGAATTTCTCTCTGATCAACCTAAGGGCCTGAATTATTTACCACCACCATGTTACCACAATTCATCTAAGTTAGACTACTCTGTTATGGAAACAGTCTGAATTCCGTTGGCTGTAACGTTCCTATCTGCCTGTCATATGAGTAAAACCTTATCGGGGACTAGGAACAAAACTAAGTTTAAAACGATTAACGTTAGCTTTGAGTGTTCAACTAACGTTGCGTTAAATCGCACAAAGGTGTTGCTCACGTTACTCCCCATACGATTCAATTTGCCAAAGATATTTGGACATCACGCTATGTTCACTGTCTGGACTCTAACTCCAGTTGACGATGTTTTAGTGGTATGGAGCTACCGTCAAACGTTCAGTTAACTTAAAAGCAACAACTATCTAGCTTCTTGGCAAACACCTAACGTTACAGCAGCAGCATAGCTTTAGATATACTGTGTAGGTCGGAAAAAAACGGAGAAAACACCAGAGGATAGTGACATCCCACGAAACGTTAACAGTGACCATAACGTTAGTAGCTTACAATCTCCCAGCTGCCCTAGGTTACAGTAGATAGATAGATAGCTACTTACCTATATGAACGTTGATCTGCACCGAAACAAGAGGGTATTTTTTAAAAGGAGCCTCTAGTATTCACTGAGAATATGACTAGTTACAATTCCTTTACAGTGGATCCAATATATAACCGAATACTTGGTCTGTTCTGTGTTTTTAGGTTCAGCAAACGTTTTTAGTTGATCTCTCTTTCGTATGAGCAGTGAAGCCCGTCGCTTCCAGTTTCTGCCCAAACCTTGCTTCAACTGCTGATCGATGTGAATTGGTCTTGTCCACATGTGGTCAAAATGACAATTATACTCAATTAGAAAGCGAACTGTAATGAGTGTTTTTCAGCCGTCTAACTCTGAAATGTGCCGTGAGATTGTACTGTTCTCATAAGCTTCTGATTAGCTAGCGTTAGCTGCCTTCTGTTTTCTTCTGCACAACCGGATATAAGGGATAGACCCAGGATAGACAACTGAAAGATACTGCAACCAATTACATTCGACGGCTATGTGACCAAAGGCCAATGGAAAATGCCCATCATGTATGAAAGGCGGGGTTTTTCAGCGAAAACCACCTATAGACTGTAATATACAGTCTATGAAACCACCTGTCAGAAATTGGGCCTGTTCTAAAACGTAGGGTTTTTGTAGGTTTCACTGCAACAGGGTAGGCCGTGAGGCTACAGGCCTGCACTGGGAGAACTACATTTGTGTGACAGGACAATCCATAATGACTTATCTATGCTGGGTTCAAGTCAGGGCAAGGCATGTTTTTTTTTTTTTTTTTTTCATATAGAGCCTATCATACACAGAGGAATTTCAATGTGTTGTACAAATATAAAAGCAAAGTACAGTATGTAAAAGTGAAAACACACACAAAAAAAAGATATCAAACACAACACAAATAAAATAAAGTATAAACCTGGGGCCTATTACATAAAACTAGGATAAGGGATTAAGCTGGGATATCTTGAGTATCCTGGCTCAATTTATCCATGCTAACCAATCATTTATCAGTATAACCAAGATATCCCGGCTTAATCACTTATCCTAGTTTTGTGCAATAGGCCCCAGGTCTTTGTTTCTAATATTTTTATTTTCCTGTAGGTACTGTCCAAAAAAGAAGCTTGACTGTGTTGACTGTGACTGTAACGATAGACGAGAGTTGATGGGGAGCATCAATACTCTGGTAAAGTGTCATCTCTTCTGGTCTCATAATTTATTATAGCGGGGTCATAAAAAGATTATTAGAGAAAAAAATTCTGGTCCTCTTTTAAAGATGAATACCTAGCTAAGGCAAGTTCTTAGTTGATGGAAAGTATACCAGGGCTTTGGTTAGGCTAAAGGAAATGTACAAAATACTACAATAATACGCAGTGTTTACTTATTATATACCACACCGTAGAATCTTACGTAATCTTTTACAATCAGTTGTCCTACAATTTTTTTTAATCTATTTTCTTCCCATGCTCGGTGCTTGTTATTTCTGCGCTACGCTGACACTGTTGAACGTGCTCTTACAAAACTACTTTCCGGTTGCCGCACATTGAGGCATGTCGCGAATGAACCATGTGTTTACAGTTCGCCAGGATTATTAGAAGTCCTTTTTATTTAGGGAATAAAAATGAGTTCCCAGAAAGGCAATGCAAGTCGAACACGTCCTCAAAAACACCAGAACACGACTGCTTTTAAAAATGATAAGTACGGTGCCAATGCGCAACAGAAGGTAGGAAAACAACTTTGTGCAGTTGTTTGTGGTTTGGTTACTTTTAGCTTAGCTTAGTTAGCTAGCCGAAATATTCTTTCTGTAAAAGCTAACTTTACCATAATAATGAAAGAATGTAGAATGTTTCCGAGAAGAATCATTTTGAGTGTCCACGGGGATGGAATGTCTTGACAGGCTGTCTAACAAAAATCGGTGTCAAGTTAATTTGTAGGCTACTTGTTGGCGATTTGTTGACTCCGATAGTCTAGGCCTATAGCGAAATTCTATGTGAGCGCGATTACAGGAAGCAATTAATTATATCCAAACTGCATTTACTTGCGTTTAGCCACCACAGCCCTGCTCATGTTTATCTGTATTTCATCCCTCGTATGCTGCCACTTTTGTGCGCAGAAGGCAAACGAGAAGGTCCACGATGGTGTGTGTCAGCACTGCAAAGATGTTTTGGAGTGGAAAGTGAAATACAATAAATACAAACCCCTTACTCAACCTCGTAAATGGTAAGTGCCTACTACGAATTCACTCTCACGCCTGTGAACAGGTGTCTTCTTTATGGCTTCCCGCTTGTGTTCTTATGCTTATTTTTTCTATATTCAGTGTGAAGTGCTTGCAGAAGACCATAAAGGATGCTTACCACATCATGTGTAAGCCCTGTGCACTCAAGTTGGAATTGTGTGCTAAGTGTGGAAAGAAAGAAGAAATTGCAATTCCGTAAGTGACTCTCCCCAGTCTCTCTCTCTCTCTCTCTCTCTCTGTGTGTGTGTGTGTGTGTGTGCGTGTGTGAATTTGTGCTCCTTTGTGCTTGTGGTTAGGGATCCACATTAGTGACCTCATTCATTATTGGCCTTCCTCTAATCTATTATGTACTGAAAGGTCTAGCTTGTGTTTTTTTTTTTTTTTTTTTTTATTATGGATTACAGCATCTCGTAGAGGAGACATACAACAAAAACAAAAGATAAAACAAACAAACAATAACAACAATATCCAAATGGGGTAAGACAATGACATAAAGGAGCAAGGTTACAACAGTAACACAGAAGATATATTATGGTACACTTTAACTGCCATTCTGGACTTACGTTTTTCGAGTGAAAGAATGAATGATTTAAACTCATTAATAAAACACAAAAAGGAGGGCTTATTATTTCTCCATTTACAGCAATGAATATGATATTTACCCATAAGTATGACTATATTTACCAAATCAGAATTAGAAGAGTTAATATTATCCATGAAGAAAAGAATATGAGAGATGTCAAAAGGTGCCACATCATTAATCTTAAAGGATAGCCAGTCATTAACATCCAACCAAAAATTTTGAGTTACAGGGCATAAGAAAAACATGTGTTCTAGGGTCTCCTCAGACTTATTACAAAATCCACAAGGCTCTACCTCAAACCTAAATCTTTTTTTAAGAAATTCACCCACTGGGTAAATTTCATTAATTATTTTAAAATGAGTTTCTTTGACCTTAGGTGAAATAGGCCATTACACAAATTTTGTATGAGCCTTTTTCATAACTAACAAAGTTACTTTATCACTTGTTTTGAACAAGGATCTGTTGAAGTTGTGAAACAGTTCTTTTTTAAAAGCTGAACTGACAACTTTGTTGTTACATTTCTTATTGTTAATGTGTATTTCGGCTATGACTAACTGGGGTAAAAGAGATCTAACAGTAGAGGTCTTCATGATATTTTGTATCAATCTAATTAAGGGCAGGGGGATTGCTTTACAAACTTTGTTATATTGATGAGACGAGCAGCTCAATTGAAATTTAGTTATAAAGAAATTATGATCCAAAAATTCACCATCCTCATCCATTATATCAGTAACAAAACAAATGTCCCTCTCATACCAATCCTTCTTAAACAAAGATTTTCTATTGATACTAATAACTCTGTTATTCCATAAAGTTGCTCCATGCGGTGAAAAGTTATGGGTAAATATCATCTTCCAAAAGTAAAGAATCTGTTTATGAAATCTTGAAAGTTTCAAAGGAATCTTATTGATGTCAAAATCACATCTTAAAAGAAAATCAAATCCTACTCTATTGAACAGTGATCTCGGTATATGGAACCACATAGAATCGTACTGGGCAAGAAATGTTTTAATCCACTTTACCTTCAGAGTCCCAACTAATGCTTCAAAATCAGGAGCTTTGATACCACCTACTTTATATTCTTTAACCAGCTGTGATCTTTTGAGGTAGTGTGTTTTATTTTTCCATAGGAACTGGTAGATAATAGAGTTGGCTTTTTTAATATTTCTAGGGGAAATGTAGAGTGAGTGGCATGGATAAATTAAGTGGGAGATGCCATCTGCCTTGGAAAGAATCACTCTACCAAAAATGGTAAGGTCTCTGAATAGCCAGTGGCTAAGTTTTTTTTTCATATCTGAAATTCGGACAGAGATGTTAGTATCCTCCCTGTTAGGTAAGTTTTTGGATATTGTTATACCAAGATATTTGACTTCTGATTCAACTCTAATCGAAGCAATAGAGGAATCTGAGCAATTATGTATAGGCATTAGTTCACACTTTTTTGTATTGAGAATTAATCCTGATGCTTTGGAAAAAACATTAATTATATTTAAAACTTTTTGCACCATGTATTTATCTTTAAGGAAAACAGATGTGTCATCAGCAAATTGACTGATTTTAAATTCTTTTTCAAAAATAGTAATACCATGTAAATCCTGACTATTATTGATAAACAATGTTAATAGCTGAGTAGTCAAAATAAATAATTTCGGAGAGATAGGGCAACCTTGCCGAATACCTCTCATCACCTTAAACCTAGGAGTCAATCCTGGATTCAGGACTACCGAACTATATATATCAGTATAAAACATCTGTACTATATTGCAGAAGCTTACTCCAAAACCAAGAAAATTGAGCGCTTTCAAAAGGAAATTATGCTCAACTGTGTCAAAAGCCTTGTAAAAATCAAGGAAAAGCACAAAACTGTCAGTGTGAATAAACTCTCTGTAGTCCAGCATATCTAGTATTAGTCTTGAGTGATTATGAATATTTCTACCCTTTATGAATGCTGATTGAGACTTGTCAATTATAGATATTAACCCCTCATTCAGACGATTTGCATAGACATGTGCCAAAAGTTTGTAATCGTTACATAAAAGTGTTATGGGACGCCAATTATCTAAAAAGAGTGAATCTTTGTTAGGTTTTGGGATTAATGTTATAAGACCATGTTTCATAGTGGCAGACAAATCCTTACTAGAAATACATTCTTTAAAGGCCTCATATAATAGTATTCTGATTTCTTTCCAAAAAAGCACATAGAATTCAATGGTTAACCCATCAATTCCAGGTGATTTACCTTTAGCCATACTTGTTATAGCCCTATCCAATTCCTCAATTTTAAGATCATTATCCATATTTTGTTTAAAGTCAGTATTTATTTTCTTTTTTAAATTTTCAATTTTCTCAAAGAAAAAGGAACATTCTGACACTGAAAATTGAGAGTTATATAAATTCCTGTAGAAACTGGTTACTTCCTTATTAATATCCATTTTATTATCACTTACATTACCATTTATAGTCAACTTTTGAATTTTCTTTCTAAGGTCTAGCTTGTTAACCTGCCCTGACAGAGGCTTTGCTGACATACTGTATAACTATGACAAGGGTGAGCAGACTTCGGACTTGTAGCATGTTAACAAGTGGCCGAATTAATGCTGTGTTCCAATTATGATGGCAGCAAATTAGAATTTACTCTTGGGGTTGAAGGTCATTACCAATTCCACAAAAATATTGGAACCAGTCACAACTGATATTAGAGCATGGGGCAGCAATTGAATAATTTATAACCGATAAATTGCTGTCTGTGTTAATCCTCATTTAGCTAGAGTAAACAAGGGCAATTAAAGTTGTTGTTTACATGAATGATACATAAATGATGATGCTTATCCAAATACTGATTGACAGCTTTCTGCTCAGTGCATTGTTGGAATATAGAACGCCACCTAGTGGTCAAACAACAATTGCAGAAGCCTTTGGCTTCGGCACACTGATAAACTCAGAAGCTACCTCAAGAGCAGGGAAAGAGACCTATTCAGGCCTTTTGCTAGACATACCAGCTTATCAAAACTTTGTTGCCACAAGGGTATGTACGGATTTCTAGGCCAAGACAACTCTGAAACATCAAATATTGAATGTATGCACCTTTTATTCATAGTAAAGATAAACAATAACTGAATCGTCTTCCCATCATACCGAAAAAAAGAGTACCAGTTCCTGTATTTGTTACATGCATAGCAATGAGTAGTATGTAACCTGTAATTAAAAGTGGAACTGAGAGTCTGCAAACTGTTAAAGCGGCACCAAGGAGTTTTGAAAATCGCACCCTCTACAGATTGGAACGGAAGCTTATCTTAAGGCAAGTCAGTTGTGGTCTTACTTGAACTACAGATCGCTACCCGATTGGGCAAACTTGTTTAGTGCCATGAAAGCTGATAGAGGGCCGCAGAGCAAATGCAGCAAGTATCGTTCACCTTGTTACGAGTTGATGGACTTTAGCTGCTTTAATTTTAAAATTGTGTTTATATTGTTAAATATACAAGCAACGCATTTTATACAAATGCTGCTAGTACAGAGTTTAGAAAAGTAGCAGACACACGTTGTGAATTTACAAGTTGTGAATTCCAGTGTATTATGAAAAGAAGCTTCCCCATAAGCAACGAACTAAATATAATTTTAAATATTCAACATATAATAAAAATGTAATTCATCACTTGGGTGCCATTGCTGTACTCACATTTAAAACAGACTGATGAACATGTGGTAACACGATTGATACGACAGAATGCTGCAAATTAGTTGGCAGTTTAATAAGTGGATTTCCACATAACTGAATGCCACAGTTTTTTAGTTTCAGAGTACTAGAATATGTGCTTTTCCTTTAACAATTTTATGCCCATAGTTTTTACTAAAAATCATGTACATAATTTTTTTTTTCGCAAAAAACAATTCTCAAAAGCTACTCAGCATGCTGAACCAAATGGCATGACAACTCCTCCTCAGAACAGCTCACAATTGTCTCATTCAAATACAAAAATAAATAAAAAGAAGTTCTAGGAAAAGACTAGATAAGTCATGTGGAGCAGTGAAATAAGTATTAAACCCTGCAATATTTATTTCCAGTAAAGATATTTCTGATCGGACTACTGACTTACCAGTCATGGGTATAAAGAGATGAAATCCACAAATGCAAGACATCTGACCTTTAAAGATCAAAAGTAATGTTATGTATAGGAGGAGAGCTATAGTCTGTCGCAATGACAAAGAGCTGGAGCCAATAGACTTCATGCAGCACGTCTGAACACTCTCCACACAGGTGTACTTACTTTCTAGTGGGTGGGCAGCATTAACTTGTAAATGGTAAATGGACTGCATTTATATAGCGCTTTTCTACTCCTATGAGGACTCAAAACGCTTTACAATGTATGCCTCACATTCACCCATTCACACACACACCAGAGGCAGAGGCTGCCATGCAAGGGGCAGCCCCACCATCGGGAGCAATTGGGGTTCAGTATCTTGCTCAAGGATACTTTGATGGGGCCAGATGTTCTAGCTATGTCATTTAGACTAGTAGCTCTGTGCATGTAGCATGTAAACCACAGACATCTCATTTTGGTAACTCATTTTGGACTATTAACAACTTACCCCTTACATCATCCATTTAAAGACATCGATATCCTATTATTTAGTGCTTTGGTATTAGTTATATATTTGTGGCCATGAGGAGTTACAAACTGACAATGTTGTATCATAGATAAACAATATAGGTTTTGGGAGCATAATGAGAAACGCACAGCTCATTAAAGAAAAGTAAATGTCTTTCAGTGTGCAGTGGATAATATTTATTTCTCTGGACCTGCAGCCCTCCAGCTTTTCCTCTTCAAGACACTGTTAGTTGTGCAAAGGGATTTTGTTATTTTTGATGTGTTTGACAAGTAGGAACAATATAGTGTTTTATTTATAGTGGTGCCCATTTCGAATAAAAAAAAAGAAGCTCCCCCTAAGCAAAGAAAGAAACACGCCACTAGGTGGAGACAAAACTTAATTTATCACTTCGGTATTGCTGTACTCATACTTTATTAACAGACAAATGAGCACTTGAAATAAAGTGATTGTTGATTTGACAGAATGCTGTTGTTAAGATTGTCAAGCAAACCATCTGTTCAGTTCAGTTCAGTTCAGTACAGTAGTTCAACCATCAGTGACATCAGTGGGTTGACAAATGCCACAGGTTTTTTTAGGGATTTCAAACTTACTGGCATATGTGCTTTGCCTCAGCAATTTTATGCCCAGCATGTCAGCAATTTTGTTACGTGTCGGACCAAACGACATGACAAAAACATCTCCTTTTCAGAACAGATCACATTCTAATTGCATCATACAAACCTCTATCGAATACATAAATAGATAAATAAAAAGAAGTTTAAGGAACAGACATGGAGATGAGTCATAATATGTTTTGAATACTTCAGCATTTTTTCCAGTAAAGATATTTCTGGCATTTTAAGGTAATTCTGCCTCCTATCTGTGTGCGGTATGTGTCTAATGGTGGTAGTGGCGTATGGCTCTTTCAAGACCAAGACCTCCCAAGTTCCCAACCCTGTTGTTGCAAATGCAAATCAATCTAGCTGTTCATAAATGAATTTTAAAACCTGTATTTCCAAAACCTGTGGATGGAGCATCACCCTACCATCCACTGGACAGAGAGAGAGTCAGAGGTGCTCATGAGCTAAATGTGTACATTTGATAGAGAGAGCAAAACACAATATTGTCCAGCATTATTGCCTCCATCTGGGCACCAGATTGTTCCCTTTGTAATAGACTTCATCAGACTTCAAATCCTGCAGATCTTTCTGAGTGGTCCTTCAGATATTCCTCAACCTATATGAAGAATAAAGATCCATTATGTAGGTGTCCAATTGACATTTGTAATAATGTACCTCCCACTTGCAGACAAAGCAGATAAAGTTCTAACTAGTTTTGATAAATGTCTAAAACAATAAACATACAATACAATTATAATTAGAATAATTTGGCTACAAGTGCCTGATGACAGTTTTGCTTTTACTCATCATGGAATCATCTGGTAGAACACCTTTGTAAGAAAAATATTACATATCATTAAACATGTTGTCTATTTTCTGACATACTGTACATGTACATGGGGAACAAGAGAAAGGCAATAGAATAGAACTGAATTAAATGCACAATGAGATTAAAAATGACTCCTTCAGTGCAGACAGGATAGAATATAAAATCTTATTGCACTTTATTTCCGTACCATGATAGTGAATAGTGTAAATACAGATATTGCATGTATGTCAAGCCTGAGGGGGGGGGGGGGGGGGTGTTGGATTATAAAGTGATCAGTGTGTGTGCAAGTTCAGAGTGGTTATGGCCTTTGGGAAAAAAAAACTGTTCTTGAGTCTGTTTGTCCTTATTGTGATGCACCTGTAGCACCTCCCTGGGGGCAACAGGTCAAACAGATCAAAACCAGGGTGTGAGCTGTCCTTGATGATGTTTTCTGCTCTGCTGAGGCAGCGGGAGGTGTAAATCTCCATCAGGGAGGGGGCAGCCGATGATCTTCTGTGCTGCCTTTACTACTCTCTGAAGCCTCTCCCTGTCCGCCATGGTGCAGTTGCCGTACCATAGCCTGCTGTGACACAGTACACCAGCAGGTTCTCAATGGACGAGCAGTAGAAGGTCAGCAGCAGGTTGGAGTGCAGGTTGGGTTTCTTGAGGACCTTCAGGAAGTGTAGCCGCTGCTGAGCTTTCTTGATGACCACTGTGATATTGTCTGTCCCGGAGATGTTAGCAGTGATGACAACGCCAAGGAACCGGAAGGTGTGGACCCTCTCCACACCCTTGCTGTTTCTGTATAGGTTGGCTAGTCCTGTGCCTTCTGAAGTCAACAATGATTTTCTTTGTTTTTTTGGTGTTCAGTGCCAAGTTCTTCTTGGAACACCAGGCTGTCAACTTCAGAACCTCCTCTCGGCTGCTCTGTCTCCTTTTGAGATGAGTCCAACCACTGTTGTGTCATCACCAAACTAGATGATGAGGTTGCCTTTGTTGGCCGGGCTACAGTCATGGGTGTGTAGAGACAGTACAGAAGGGGGCACGCAGCCCTGTGGGGAACCATGCAAGTATATACACAATAAGGCCACATATGCACTCCATGCAGAGCTATCATGGGTGTTTCTCATGCTAGGTTCTCTTCTCCCACTTGCAAGGGATAATCCACCATTTGAGAAACTTACTTTCTACCTTTCTTTGAGTTAAACAATTGCGTTTTACTTTTCTTCCAGTTCATCCAGTAGTTCCCCCGACAGCATACCTTTAGCTCCATCCTTGCATAGATCATTGAATCAGGTTAGAGCATGAGCATCTAATCTAGTAGGATCTTGTACACATTTTTTCTAGGCTCATATGCTGTGGGACTAACACTCCTATTTCAGATAATAAATCAAGGAAATTTGCCACCACATCTGAAAATTGTCCTTCCATGTACCCACATCAAGAACTGCTAGCCACTAATTTCATGGTAACGGAGGTTGCAAAGTTCTTGATTTTTACACCTGAATGAATGCTCATGTCATATCAGCCTAAAAAATTGCCACATTGTATTTTCTGCTGGTCTTGTTACAGTTTACAACTACAAATGAGTGAAATAAATGGTGAAAATATTAAACATTTGTAATTTTTCTAGTCAAATTCAAGTTTTCTTTATCGTCATTTCAGCCCTATACAGAGTATAAAGTGAGATGAGACACCATTCCACCATGCGTCGAAGTGGTGCTACATTAATATAACAATAAATAAGATAGGCTATGTATTGTGCATAAAATGCTAATAGGCGAGATGGTAATTTAATCGGATTCAATCATCTTCTCTAGCCCCCCATTCCCCGTCTACTTTTTTCTACTGCACTTCTTACACTCCTGCAGTCTTATCTTTTACCGATTTCCTGCTTCTTGAAAACTGTACTCTTAGCAAGTGTTCAATAGTGTTCAATAGAGTAGCTTGAATGTGAGCGCTTTGACTGACGTTGATTTAAATTGATGCGTCAGCTGAGGTCATAAATGCATATGGTGCACGGTGCACTTCCCCATGCAAATGCATAAATATCCTTATCTGTGATATGAGATGTATATTTGAATATTTCCACAGGTTAGGATCACCTCAGGAGATGACCACTGAGAAGACTACTACCACCGACCAAGGAAATAAACAGGGCCGCAAGAAGACAAAGGAAGATGACGAAGCAGAAGACGACGTTGACGACTTTGATGGATTTGACAGTGACTGTGACCTCTCGGAGGATGACCTAGACTAGAAGCTTGGGCCAACATCAGCTGCAAACCCACAGTGTTTGAATACACAGGACTCATATGTAGATAGGATGCCTTGTGCCTTGGAACATTACAGCTGATCATGTTCATTTTCCCATATACAGTACAAGAAATATTTTTCTGTGTCCTGTGAGATTCAATATTTTATTTGTATTTGTGTCAAATTGACTTTCCATTCCTTTGTGTATTTGCCTTTATCTTGTCATTACTTTTATTACTTGACATGATGAAATAATTAAAACTGGGCCAATATATGCATTTTCAACTGGTAAAGATCTAGTAATCCATCCATATGCACCATATTTCATTGGGGGGAAAAAACAAATATGGGGTCTGAACCACTCTCCCCATGTGGTGATGAATGTGCTGAGTTATGTTCGATCACCAGCTGACCTGACAGATAATGACCATGAGACATCATTTTTCTGACTGTAGGTAACTTTTCCTAAGAAAACAAACAAGACAAAGTAAAAAAAAAAAAAAAACTTTCATTGACACTATCTACTAGTGATGGCCAGATCGTATTGAGACTTCGAATGAAGTCTCGAGCATTTCACATAATTTTTAGCCGACGCTCCGTATCGAGGCGTGTGTCAAAATGGAGAGATCACGTGACGGGGTGTTTGAGGCCTCGGTTGCCCAGTGCGCCGTGCTAGCGCGTTGAATCTAGGTTGCTTTTGGCGGGACATCTCGACTATAAAGATGTACCATGAAGAAAATGCGCTCGTGGGTTTTTGTCAGTGGTTGGAGACTGTTTTTCAGAGGTTTTTTTTTTGTTTGCGGTGGATCGCAACTTGTGCATTACTAAGACTAACAAGATGAACAAGAACAAAAAGAGAAAGTTTTCGCCTGTTTGGGAGTAGGCTTTGATCCAATTTCTCCCAATAAGGTGGGTCATGAAATAGTTTTAAAGACTAGACGGTGTTACTTAAAGGGGCTCTAAGCGATGTGACGCGTTTTTAGGACTAAAACGTGTTGTTACATACAGCAAACATCTCCTCACAATCTGCTAGCTGCCTGTCCCCTGAACACACTGTAAAAAAAAACGCGGTCTCTGTAGACAGCCCAGGCTCCACAAACGGCAAAAAACACAGTGGGCAAACCTAGCATAACAAACGAAACATAACAGTGTTCCAGCCAATAAACGACAAGAAGGAAATGCACGTTCATGAGTCTTTCAGGAGGGAGGGGGAGGAGATAGCTATCCTCCGTTTTGTTTGACAATACTTCGAACGTCAACAAGAAGTGACGTGAAACAACATCGCTTAGAGCGCCTTTAATATGTAAAGATATTATCAGTAGGCTAGCTTAATGTCGTCATATGTTAAATTTACTTATACAATATATCCATAGGTGAAATGTCAAATTTGTGCGGAAGTGATAAAGCAACAACACTTCCATGTTGAGGCATTACCGTAGTGTGCATAATGGCAGAACTGATTCTGATGGAAGGTGTGTAGGCCTATACAGTAGGTATTATTTACTTACTGCTATTAAATTATTTACTTACTGCTATTAAAGCTTAGTAAGTTGGTTTGTTCCCTTGGCTTTAACTTCCAGGAAACAAGAGCTGGATCAGGCATTGGTGGACATGATTTTGTCACTTCACCTCTCCAGTTACAAAAACACCTCTTCACTGCTCCCCATTTATCAGTTACAAAAGCACTTTATCACATTTGTACATTCATCACAATAATTTCACTCCCTATTCTAATTTAAATATATAAAAATATATATTTTAATAATTATATAATTATAATTTATTATTACCAGTATTTATAGAAATGTACCACAATTGGTAAAGTCCCTGAAACTTCCTTAAATAAGCATGGTGCAATTTGTTCCTGTTGTATTTATTCACCACTAGATGTCCTAGATGTCCTTACTGAGCATTTGAATCTTAAGTGAGGCCTCATGAAATGAACCTTTTTGCAACACATTTCGGTGAAAAGCTTCAAAGCTTCAACAAAGCCTCATCTTGCCATCACTACTATCTACTCCTCTAAAGCTTCCAGATGTGAGTGTGCCATTTTGCACAGATTGCATGTTTTCTGAGCACCACAGATTTAACCCTGCTGACTTTATTGCATGTCCTTTTTGACCTGTGATGCACCGCATCATGTCATGAGGATGCTGTCTGATGACACAATATACCAAAGGATAAGAAGCATGCCTCTTTGGTCGACCAAACCTCTCCAGTGTGTGTGCAGGAGGATCCAGATGTCCTTAACAACTGGCCACCTGATGTCTGGTTTGCTCTTAGTCACCTTTCTCTCCATTGGCCAACAGTTGCCTCAGCTGTGAATCACTTAACGGGAGCATATGATGGTGGTGTGCCGACACAAACAGTGAAGTAATTCAGCTATTTCAGGCTAGATCCCTAGTCAGGGAATACCCTCTCTTGTGATCCTGAGAGGAACTTGACCAGGGGAAGTGGGATTACATGACGTCTGTTGGAATCAGCTTGACACTGTGTGCGGAGGTCACGCCAGTGTGGTACACCCTTCTTTTCCCTATTATGTTTGGTGTGAGTTACAGGGTTGTACAAACCTGCTAACAGTGCAAGCCAGACGTTTGGATTATAGCAACTGATTAAAATTGTCTCATGATGAAGGACAAAATTCCCACTCTGGAAATGCCCTCCATGAAAAGAGAAATGTTATTCTGTGATAAGTAGTTGTGGAATGCTATATGGGGGTTCATACTGAACTATAATCTCTGGAAACATGGTTTCTGTCCAGCACCTTTGCAAACACTATGCAGGCATGAAAAATGAATTTTCCATCAGTTCTGTTATACATATTACAAAGTGCCAACATTTCTGTTAATATCATTTTATTTCAATTTCAAACATTTTTTATTACTAGCATGCAAGAGGATTTCATTCTTAACCATTTTAATAAATATAGGCCTATATAAAAATGGCAGATGTTGACTTTAAAGAGGGGCTAAGCAACGTTCTGTTTTTCTCTCTCACAAGCTCCCTCTGAAGACCGCTGTATTGCATTGTATTGCACTGCATTCTATTGGAAGCGGTCCGCGCTGCTGAACATTGCAAGGGCTGTATCTACCGCTATAGGCCACGGTGGCGCATTCTACACCGGTCGTTCGCCGTGTAATGACTCATTTTAGCATCCTAAACAGTCTGAAACTGATTAATTAAATGAAAAATGTTGCATAGTTGGCCTTTAATGTCTTTGTGTCCTGTAAACAGGCAAAGTGTAGCCAGGCTAGTTCCTTGTACCTATATTTTATATTGCGTCTCTCTACATTACTGCTTCGGGTAGCTCTTCAAAAGCATAAAGTCAGTTACCCTTAGCAATTTACCAATAAGTAAACAGAGGACTCTGGCAGGCCCACTGAGGGATCTCAGGCAACCATTTTTTTTAATCCACTAATAACTGCTTCGTTCAATTGTATTATTCTATTACATTCAGGAATGGGCTGAAGCAGTAGTCCAGCTGTATGTTGTATTTGTAGGGTCTAGACCACAATTTTACAAAAGTCTTGGCCTGGTTCATTTTCTGCAATGCAAACCTTCAATGAATGAAACTTATAAACACACTTCTAATTGTTCCTTTGCTATCCACATTTGACATTTTATACTTTTTTATATTAATATTAGTGTGCCAAACCTTGTTAACAATTTTGATACTTATAGGCCCACTATGCAACATGTTTCATTTAATTAATCCGTTTCATACTGTTTAGGATGCTAAAATTAGTCATTACTCGGCTAACGAATGGTGTAGAATACGCCACCATGGCCAATAGCGGTAGATACAGCACTTGCAATGTTCAGCAGCGCGGTCCGCCTCCAAATTAGAATGCAGTGCAATACAATGCAATATAGCGGTCTTTAGAGGGAGCTTGTGAGAGAGAAAAACAGAATGTTGCTTAGCCCCGGTTTAATGTCTAAGGGTTGATTGATGTATGCAAACATTGATAGGGCGCTTACATGTGTGTTACATGCAGTCTAAATGTGTTTTGTTTTGGATGCCTTCCAAAACCAGTGCAGTGGCTGATAGAGAGAATAATGTCAGAGGCTGAGGTCAGCATCAATGGCTAGAGTCCATTACAACAAGGGCTCATCGTAGCATGGGATCAACCGCAGCACCTAAGAAGGAGTCAATCCTGGCATGTGCTTTTCTGTGTGGGGCGCACCTGGAGAGGATAGGGGTTGACTCACAGGAGATGGATGTAGTGTAAGCTAAGGTACTGTATGGTGCACAGTGATAAGAACTCTGCAGGGGGTGGTCAGAGACCACCATGCACCACACTGATGAAGGTGCCATTGGAGCTATCCCTCTCATTCCTGTGAATCAATCCTGTCCAGTCCTGTTGTTTGACATTGCTGAGAGCTGTCAGTAGCTATAAGACCAGAAGAATTTTGGAAAGCCAACTCTAACGGGCTCGGGCATTGATAGTGTGATGCAAATTCAATGCTATAATTTTTTACTTTCTATAATTTCTTAATTTCTTCTTAGTGTTGGGAAAGTTGCTTTGAACAGCAACACTTCCTGCAATAGGCTTAAGCTATCTGGTATTGCAGTCATCCTTGCATCAGCAGGCTGTAGATCCAGCAGCAAATTGCCAATTCAAACATAATGACAAATGTTTCTCTGCAAAAGATATTCAGATGTAACCGAAAATGTAATGCTGTATATTTTCTTAAAGTATAATACATATTTTGTAATTAAATTACGTAATTTTGATACATGTATCAATTGTGTTACTCCCCAACACTGGTCTTAGTGGTATACCATTTCAAAGATCAGCATGTGTCTTACTGAGCGCATACTGACCAACCCTCTGGTTCATCAACTAATCTTGATTCTGCATATGTCACCCAAGGGAGTGTTCTTTGGCCCAGCTGCCTTAGTGCTTTCTGTATTAGCAACCTTGAAAACAATTTCAGTTATTCTGGTGTCTGATGGAGTTTCCATTGCATTATGAGTAATCAATGAATCATCAAAGCAATTACTTCCACTCGCAAGTATCAAACGCCGCAAAGTGTCAAACAGTTTAACTAGCTTATTCTTATGGTTCGACAAGGACGACAGTAATATCAAAAGTAAGTTCTTCTATTTGCCTTTAGGCCATGTACACAATGGACTCACTATTACGTCTCTCCCATAACCCTCCCTATTCCAGGTAGAGGCTTAAAAACTGTTTAACTGCGCCTTCGCCCTGTTGCGCAAAAGCGGAAATTTTGACCATTCTTTTAAAAGATCATCAAAACGGCTATTTCCAAATCGTAATTCATCTATAATCTCAGAACAGCTCAGAATTTTCCATGGAAGGCTGTTTTGTAGCAGACCCTAACGTCACCATAGCGAACAGTGAAGCTCCCAAATTCCCACAAGAGAATACACTACCGTGCCTCCGGAGACCACGCTTGCCTGGGCAGCAGGCGCAGCCTTTGTTTATACGCGGTAATAATTTCATAATCCACACCGCCTACCGGAAGAGTCATAAGACTATCAGCTATAAAGTCACCACCTCACTGCGCATGTAAAACTTCACCCCCTAGCATTATGGAGCCCTCTATCGAATCCACTGTACGCGTTGCGCACGTCTTCAGAGGAACATTTGTGCACTCAACCCTGAACGCTCCTCTTGAAATATTGGATAAAACTGTTTTAGGAGTGAACGACAACGGAAAGGTTTACTATCTTTTACTATTATTATTAGATGTTTCATAAATTACTGTCAAGTTTTACCGATTAACATTGTAGGTCAGACTTCACTAACAGTATGAATAACCAAATTTTGTTAGGCAGCCTGCCTATTTTATCTGGTACTCCTCAAGACAACTCTGTGTGAATTAGATGTGTAGCTTCTTTATATTTTCATCACAATTAAAGTAATTTCAACAACTTACTTCTATTAAGGCTAGACTTTCTTATTAGGCTATGTTATCTCAGTGGCCACACATTTTTTTTATTTTCTCTTTTATCAGATTGCTTTTATTAAAAAGGATGACGACCTGGCTAGCCTCTCACAGAAATGGGGATTCAAAACCTCAGACGTTAAACATCTGGAGCCACAGTGAGTTTACCCGTTTCCAGTGTTTGTTTTGTGCTTTTCCTGTCTCTAATGCCTTATTTGTTTGTTTGTTTGTTTTTTGTTTTATTACTGACTGACGAATCACGTTTCTTTTGATAGTGAGTTCATCATGCCAGGACTTGTGGATACACACATCCACGCATCACAATACAGCTACTCTGGTACTGCCCTGGATCTGCCGCTTATGCAGTGGCTCAACAAATACACTTTCCCAGTGGAGGCAAAATATAAAGACCTGAAATTTGCAGGCAACGTCTACGACAAAGTTGTGGTGAGTTTGTTTCAACGATGCACTATTTTGAAACATAATTGTATGCGGATAGTACTGTCTTATGGGGTCCTGGTTGAAAATGTATTCTTTATTCTAATGCTTCTTTATTCTTCTATTTTTTAATATTGATTATTGAAAAGTGTCAATATTTTCTTTAAAAGGGAAAAAGAAAAAAATAGGGCTATATAATTTGTTTTTAAGTTAAGCCTCGACATAGACTTTCTGATTGTATTTGAGTGGTTAACAACATTGAATGGTCAGTATTGCATATCAGTTGTTCTAGCCCACTTTTGGAGTATTTTTTGAAAGTCTGTGTTGGACCTCTATTGATGCAGTGTTAAAGTGGATGATGCAATATGAACTTCCACCCTCATAAATCGAACAGCAAATGAACTGCCCTTTAAGATTTTCATAGTTATGTCTCTTTGATCAGCCCATGATTTTGTTGCTTGCACATGTTTCTTTTGGATATTGCCATTTACATTTGTTTTGTTTATTCGGGTTTTAGAGAAGAACACTGAAAAATGGCACCACAACTGCCTGCTACTTTGCTACAATACACACAGATGCGTCTCTGTTGCTCAGCGAAATTGCAGGTGAGCTATACCATCCCACACCAGACATTCACACTCACTTCCTCACACATAAACACACACACACACACACACACAGACACACATTTTTCACACTCACCTTCACACCTGTGCCTTACATGTTACTTGTGTCTAGTGCTTGAATTAGTGATCGGGCACAAGTGATCTCAACTTTCACTGCAGTCCACACTCCAGTCTTGTCACATGTACTCTGGGCCAGGGTCCTATTTACCTGTTATGTAAAACCTAGCTGTCTTACGCTGCACGTGGCTCACAGGGACAGTCTGCAATCCAAAATAGAAATAGTCGCAATAGCTGTACTGTACTGGAGATACTGTTTGCATTCATCTGGGCTTCAAGTGCTCATTCACCATTGAATGACGATCCAAAGCTTTTGAGGATTGGGCTAAGCTTTTAGAAGCATATTTAATCTATTAGATTCAAAACTTTATGCCCAGAAACGGATCATCCTGACTTAAAACACTAATTCACAGAGATCTAAAGAATGATCCAACCCAATAACATTACTGATATTGCTCTTTCTCCTCCTCTCTTCTGCTCTCTATGTGTCTGTCTATACTCAGATAACCTTGGGCAGAGGGCCCTGGTTGGCAAGGTGTGTATGGACTGTAACAATGCCGTTGAACATTACAAGGAGGAAACAGAAGAGTCCAGCGAGGAGACCAAACGGTAATTAATTTATTAATTAATTAATTAATTAAAGTTCATTTAAAAATGTAATCCAATGACACGTGAGGCTCTGGAGTTAAAGTTCATGTCCTTCACATGCATTTAAAGCCATCATAGAAAATCTGTCTGTGTTGACCATAGCTCATCATCACTGAAATAAATTACTGGTTAAACACTGCCCCGCCCTGTTTTGCTCAGTCAGTTTCCATGCAGTCCTACACAATTGTCCTACAATGGCGACCTCACGTCTGGATATAGTGTGTCTTGGGCTTTTACAGTTAAAAACACTAACTCCATAAATGGGGTAGAAATAAGCAACTTTTAAAGAACAGTAGAACATTTACAGACTTTAACAGAAGCAACTTTTAAAGAACATGTCATCATAAATTACAGTTAGAAGATAGAATTGTGTTTTAGTACAGTTTTACAGTTACCTATAAACTGTCACCTTTGGTTTTCATTGTTACTGCAGAATGTAATAAATGTGCTCCCCAGCAGTAATAATTTCTTCAACAACATTTGTTGCTGTAGTGTCTTTAAAACAAAATCATGCCAGATTAGTGTGGCAATTCTTTTAGAAACAATACAATAACCCACTTGAGTTTGTGAGTTATGTCTAACCCCTTAACCAAGGTGAAACCAGCATAACCAATGACCAAATTTAGTCTTGAAATGTGACTAGTTGTGTGTACTCAATATCCTGCTAACAAGTACACTAAATAGTTTAACCACTAATAGTTTAGACAGGGGGAAAATATAACTGACGGTGATGTTAATATGCCTAAACAATTAGTTTCCATTTGTATGTTTGAAGGGAGATATCAATTTTGTTGTTTTTTTTCCATTGTAGTTTCATTCAGGAGCTCCTGAAAAAGAAGGTAAAGTTCAATATTCCTTCATCAACTTTTACTGAAAACATCCAATTATGCATATAATTATACATTGAAGCCACAGCTAGATCTATCTGTTCAGATTTATCTTCTGTGCAGATGTGCATTATGTTACGGCCCACACTAAAATGGCCCCACTGGGGCGAACAATAATGCACCATTGACCCAAGTTAAAACAGGAAACGCCTTTAAAAGTAATGCCCAACCAGTGGGATTTATTACACATAGACAAGACACAATTAACAATACATTACAAATCCCAGGCTGAGAGGCAACAAGACAAGCAGCAGTCCCCACACCAAAAGCCTCCCCCACAGCAGCAGGAACTCAGAGCTTTTAACAGGTCTTGATCAGTTCAGGGCAGGTGCTGCCAATTAAGATGATCACCTTCCAGGGACCCAAGCAGAGCTAGGAAACCATGGTAACACACCACATTTAACATGACGCCACAATTTTTACACACACAAGACAAACAGCCAAAACACAATTTATTAATTGAAAGACATTCAAGTTAAGGGCTAAACACCAAGGCTGTATGTGGAGACACAGCTCCACAGATTAATAACATTTATTTGTAGCATGGCAGTTGCCTTGAAGCACAGGAAAGAGACTCACACTTCCTTACTCCTGTGTAGAGCTTACCTCTCTCCCGAAATGAAAACGTGAGTCTTCCGGTAAACTTCTTTACCTACACTAACTAAACTATGCTTCAAAAAGTGCAGAAAAACACAACTGCCAGTACACATCACACACACAGAGTTCCACCCAGGAACGTTACAATTCACAAAAACCCTGAGCGAATGAGCTTAGCGCACAAATAAAACCATCAGAATGTTGGGACTGCTGCTAAAGGTGATAACTAGGGTCAACATGGTTTAAACAAGATCTAACACGCTAACGGGCCAATTAAGGTGCTGCGCCTGATTTTGAGCAGCTAAACCGGCTATGCACTGTTAATTGCTCTGTAATTTGAGCTGAGTGAACAGGCAGCTCAACACTAAAAGTGACCCAACCAAACAAGGAGACCACACCCACTACACAAAGATCCACCGATCCGTGGAGTGACTACATCCCACCCACTAACTTAACACAGCAAAACTGACACAAACACATAAGTGACTTAACCAAAAGTAGGCCCACCACAAATGGTCACACTGTAGTCAACTACTACACACAAATGTTGCCCAACTTACCCTTAAGCTGCAACCAACAAGTGACCCAACAAATGTGGAGTGCATCTACCATAACAAAAGTCACATAATAAATGTTATTGAACAGTCTTCACAGCTACACAAAACACTACCTCACCTCACGGGTGATCAATCCCGGACTCCAGCCCCCATTTGTTACGCCCCACACTAAAATGGCCGTACTGGGGTGAACAATAATGCATCATTGACCCCTTCAAAAGTAATGCCCAACCAGTGGGATTTATTACACATATTGACAAGACAAAATACAATAACAATACATAACACAAATCCCAGCTGAGAGGCAATGCGCTAGGCAGCAGTCCCCACACCAGAAGTTCTGTTGCTCGGTATTCAAAAACTAAAAATGGAGTGCCGTCTGAGTATTTATGAAATTCAATGAAATGCTACTTGGTCCTGGACCTGGAGCGGCACATTGTGTTTGCTGTCTGACTCCTGGTCTTCCTGCCATCTTACGACCAGTGCTTATTATGTGACTCTTTATGATACCGACCTAGGGTTTTAATGGGAGTTCCCGACGTTTCAACTACTGATAAGTCTTTATAACGGACTGTTGTAGTACAGACCACTGTGAGGGAAAGTGAAAGAGAACCAGCTGGTCTGCAAGTTAACATACAACTTGAGGTGTTATCCTAAACTTATAATGTAAGCAATGACAAACAATGCTTTATTGTCATTTTAACTGTCTTCAGAGTAACGGCCTTCACTATTTTTATGCCACAATAATGACTACCTCGCAAAGCGTTATTTCTTACAGAAACGCAATGCTTCAAAGGGAACCAAATAGCAGACTGCAAGTCTATGATCTTTTTGCCAACTGCCGGTCCCAAGTTGAAAATCATTGTTTGGAAGTTTTGTGTATATGCCTATATATATTCATTGAGTTGCTCATTGGTACTCTTTTCTGTGAAGCGCTATGAGACTTAAACCTATGAATTGAATTGAATTAAAATTGAATTGGATTTATATTTATAGGCACAGATATTCTTAAATTCTTCTTAAATGTTTTTTTTTGTTGTTGTTTTACAGTATCCCCATGTAAAACCCATTGTGACCCCCCGCTTTGTTCCGTCTTGCACCTCTGCTCTGCTCCGTGACCTGGGGGACATTGCTAAGAACAACAACCTCCACATTCAGGTGAGGACCTTAACCCATACAGACACAAACATACCCATACCCATTCCTCAGCTAGTCGCAATCAAATTCCTTGTACTTTTTCTATTGTGATAAGTACAACTGTAACATGGATTATGAAGACCAGACACTATAGTCGGGTGTCCATCCAAGTTGTCGATGCACATAAGAATTAAAAAAAATATATATAGAAAAATCAATAAACAGTTGACGCACACACAGATGTGCATATTCTGATTAATGTGAATATGAAAAGCAAATTAGCTGAATTAACTTGAATTAAATTGAACATTTGCTAAAATGAGACTAAATATTTGCTGTTCACAGAGTCACATCAGTGAGAACAAAGAGGAATGTGAGGTGGTCAAACAGCTATTCCCAGAATATAAGTCATACACCGATGTGTACCTAAAGCACAACCTTCTCACTGATAAGGTAAGCTTACAAAGTGCTACTAGCTTCACTCCTTCACTCGTTTGACTGTTTTATTCACCCCACCTCCCTAGGCAGCTCAGTCTCAGATTTAATGAGGCTTTCAGTGTCACCTGAAACCGCTATGCACTGTTAATTGCTCTGTAATTTGAGCTGAGTGATTACTGAGCAAGTGTGTATAGGTGATTTTGGTGGATAATGTTCTGTTGAAGCAAGTGCAAGAAAATTAGGTGAGCCGCATACACATGCATTCAGAAGAAAGCACAACCTGGACCTTGAACACTGTTCAATTGTGTTTTTTTTTGCTGAGACCACAGCTTCTAATGTGCAGGTTGTTGTAGAGAACACGTAGCTAATGCTTGTTATCTAAGACACTCTTTTTTAATTTTAGCTATTACAACATGTTTAACAAGGCCTGGAAAAGTACAGTCCAAGGTTTAAAGTCTGCTGGCAGTTATTCTAACTCTTGGCCCCTTTTGGCCACTTTTCATATCTTGGTGGTTAGCAGTGTTTATTTTAGTGCCGATTGGGCTGGTTGATCATTTATACACGTCTGAATATCTCAGTGTGGACAATTTTTGATGAAGTGAAACTGTCGATGACGTTTAAACATTTATGGCCAGGTATTTATTATAGCTGATTATCAAATAAAGAAAAAACACTAATGGTTTGTTCAATTGTTGTTGTTATCGGAAGTGGAAATAAATAAAGTCTGTACGTTTTTTAAAGTTCATGACTGCTGTGAGAGGTAAATTACTGTGTAATGGACCGTGTAGAACACAATGTTCCTTCAGTATGGTGTCGTATAATAAAAAGAGGAAATACTTTCATCAGTCGTTCTGGGAAAGGATGTTGTCATCCAGTGTCATGTACAGATGAAAATAACACCAGTACTTTCTAGTTTTCTAGTGGAGGGGGTGGGGGGGGGGTCCCCATTTTATGCAGACCAGAGTCAAGCTCTCACCCACTGACACGAGAGATATTTGAAACGGTTCTATTGTGACGCAATATGACACTGTCACTTGTGCAGACCAGGATGATTCACGTTTGCCCCTATTCTGACGTATTATATTTCTTTGTCTTGGTCAGCATTCAGTGATTTTAGCTTTGGTATGGATGTTGACATAAGCTTAGATCAATTCCAGTGTCTGTCTTCTGTCTTCAGTGAGGGAGAAAGTTAAACAGTGGGACAGAATTAATAACAAGTCGTGATATCAGCACCAAACACATTTCTTCCTCCGATTAGGCAAGAGTCAGAAAGTCGTCATTTGTGTAAAAAAAAGAGACTAAATGTGGAACTAAATTGCACACATACAGCCCACACTAAACCCACCCGTCACCTATAGCCTATAGGAAAGAGTGTTCTAGAATATATAAGCCCACCTATAGCCCACAGCACATGGCTGTGTTCTAGTGTATACATGTATAAACCCACATGTGCTCTAACCTATAGCCCATACTATATACAGTAGATGGCTGTATTATATTATATATAAACCCACTTGTGACCTATAGCCCTATAGACATATAAATGTGATACCCTATAATATAAAATTTTATATACTTTTTATCCCGTCTTAAACCTGTCTTTTACTTAAAGCAGGGCTAAGCAACGTTCTGTTTTTTTCTCTCACGAGCTCCCTCTAAAGACCGTTGTATTGCATTGTATTGCACTGAATTCTATTGGAGGCGGACCGCTGCTGTTGAACATTGCAAATGCTGTATCTACCGTTGTAGGCCACAGTGGCGCATTCTACACCGTTCGTTCGCTGTGTAATGACTCATGTTAGCATCCTAAACAGTATGAAACAGATTAATTAACTGAAAAATATTGCTTAGTGGGCCTTTAATTGTGATTTTGTGAATTTGGGTTGTAGCCTTGCTCAAGGGCACTTCAGCCTAGGTCTCCTAGTAAGGAATTGAATTGGAAAGCCCACAGTTTCAAGGCCAAAGTAGACCAAGGCTATCCTCATGGCTGTCCTGTTTCCTGCTTCCTGTTTCATCACCATTGTGCTGTTGTCATTGACAGTAAAAGCTTGTTTAGTCATGCCAGGGAATGCTTCTAAAGTTTGTCAGAGTGAAGAGAATTCTTTCTCCGCTGTGTTTGTTATACCAAATCCTAAATCATGAGTCATGAATCATCATTCAGTTATGCATTGCTGCCCTTGTACTTGAAAGAGAACAAAAAGGACTGTCAATTCGGCAGTAGAAATGTTAAAGCAATAATCCACAAATAATTATGCTCCAGGAGGGCACTTTTCACTTTCATTTCAGCCATTTGAGGCAGGGCCAGATAGAGATTTTGGGCCCTACGACAAAAAAAAAATTTTTTTTGGCCCCCTATTAGTGAAAGGACCCTAGAATTCACCCCCGACACACACACACACACTCCCACCCCCGATAAATTACAGCTCAGGGTCCAGATAAATTACAGCTCAGCAATGACATAACTGGCAAATCATCACTGATAATGCCTGAGCCCTTTGCATGCCCTTTAAATGCTGTATGTGTGTTCACCACTGTTGTTTGTTTGTTTGTTTGTTTGTTTTGAAGACTGTGATGGCTCATGGCTGCTACCTGTCTGATGCAGAGCTTCAGGTGTTCCACGACACCGGCGCCTCCATCTCCCACTGTCCCAACAGCAACATCTCGTAAGTTCAACCTTTTTCACTCCTCTGTGTTCTCTGTGTTGAATGTTAAGAGTTAAGCTTTTGTTTTCTTTCTTTGTCTTTCTGCCTGATAGAATCTGCAGTGGTCTGCTGGATGTTCGCAACGTTCTAAAGCATAAAGTGAAAATCGGCCTGGGTACAGGTGTGTGTTTGTGTTTTCTTGTGTAATAGAATTAGAAATAGAATATAAACATTCTGCATTTAATATAATATAATAATATGTATCTTATTAAAATGTAATTTTTTACTGAAATGGCCCAGAAGCTTTTTTTATCATGTGCATGAGTCAAACCTTTGTTTAATTGCCAAATGACATCAGTTTCTGGGATTTTAAATGTGACTGCCAAGTCAAATAGCTCTCAGTGAGCCATTGTAGTACACAGTAAACTGTATTACAATGTTAAGGCCTCTGCAGACCAGCTATGACAAAGTGCAGAGCACTGTGCTTCCAACATTCCATTTCCTTGTTTTACTGCACTGCCCTGCACACTACTCTGGACCGCCAACTCCTGTTCTGGTGATTACAATTCAGGCCTGTTTAGTTTGAGCCATTCCATACAATCTACTGGTGATTCCACAGGTGCTGTTTTTATATACTATGCTTTATTCACTGTTTGCAGAGGCTAGTGGCGTTGGCAAATTTGAAAGTCCTCGGCGACACAGTCGAAAATGGTGTGAATAGGGCACTCTGCCTGTTTTGAATGTACACAACGGTGTTCTCAGTGCTAAAGTTTACATGCATGTATGACTTCCGATGGGTAATGGTTTGATGATGCGTGCTGGAGTTTTTGCGCAGGGATGGCATGTATGACTTCTATTGGGTGATGTTATATGGCGTGCATATTATCTCTGCAGATGTGGCTGGCGGCTACTCGCCCTCCATCCTTGACGCCATACGGCGAGCGCTAGACACGTCGAAAACACTCACCATCCAAAACCCCAGCTACCAGACCTTGACCTTTGAGGAAGTCTTCAGGCTGGCCACACTGGGAGGAAGCCAAGGTAAGGCAGCCCAGTCACTTTGAGTGATCTCTAAGCCACTGAGAAGAATTTCAGCAGTAATGTGGCTTACCTGTAACCTTAGGTCAAGCACAGAGAGAGAGAGAGAGAGTCTGACCCTTTTTCTTGTTTGTTTCCAGCTCTGTCGCTGGATGCTGTGACAGGGAACTTTGAGGTGGGAAAGGACTTTGATGCCCTGTTGGTAAATGTGTCTGCACCCGATGGGCCCATAGATGTCTGCTCTCCAGAACCCACTGTGGTAAGAGCAGGAGAATTCCTTAGGCGGTGTTTACATACTGTAGATTCTGTTGTCAGCACCTAATCTAGTCGACTTCTTGGACCTAGAAGCCTAGAAGTATTGTGACTGTATATGAGAAACATTTTAGAAATTACAACTGTTGGCTTGTTTCAACTGTCACCACTTTCCCCCACTATGGTTTTGAATGTGACAAGAGCATGTGCCTGTATTTAGAGTTGTTAGATACAATGGAGCCTGTTTTTTTTTTTTTTTTTTTTTTTTTTTAAAGGAGGTACCACCTCCAGTGTTTTTATTTAATTGTGATTTTGGTGCTTGAAGCTATAAAAAATAATATATAAAAAAGCAATCTGCTATCTGTTTTTAACAGGTCCTTCTGGAAAAGTTTCTGAATTTAGGTGAGTGTTTTGTTATTCAGCCTGAATCTGTTCCCACTTGCATTTCAATTGCCTTTTCTTTGTATATATTCTATATCGGACTCATTTTGACTACTTTGCCCTCAAGTTCCTTGTTCTTGATATGTCAGACTAAGCGATGGTGTGTTTAACACCCACAGGTGACGACCGCAACATCACTGAAGTGTATGTGGGTGGC
The DNA here is from genome assembly GCA_017657215.1 of Limnothrissa miodon. Lineage (NCBI taxonomy): Eukaryota > Metazoa > Chordata > Actinopteri > Clupeiformes > Clupeidae > Limnothrissa > Limnothrissa miodon. The sequence continues at coordinate 232,362 of JAGFZM010001220.1, forward strand.
AAGAAAGTCGTTCCATTTGCAAACGAGGCGTAATGTCAGTGGATCTACAACAGCATCACTTCCCCTGTCTTCAGCTATGGCCTTAAAGAAGACATTATCTGTGTGTCTAACACTTTTTTTAGCAGAATTAGCAGGAAATGTTTTGTAAATGTTCTCAGCGATGACTGTAAATGTTCTGTAAAGTTTTGGTAAGGGATGGGTGATTGGGTAAAGCTCTTGTAAAACTTTTCGAGTTGTGAAAGTGATGCTGGCATCAAAGCTCTGTTTGCTTTACATATCATGAAGTACAAGCTGTCAACATGACCTGTTGACTAATGCTAGCTAAGGGAAGCATTATGCAAAATGTGAAACAGTCACAATTTCTTGCCAATTTCCCCACTTATAACAGTCATAAATGGCCACCCTTAACTTTTTTACACTCAGGTTGATTTAAAAATAATATATGTGGTATAAAATGTGGTATTTTCACATTGTCGTAATGTGCTGTTTTATTAACCGTGCTTTGTGTAGCAATGCTATTTTGTAAGCATTTGTTTTGTTCACTCACATATAAGTGTTTCAACTAAAATCTAAAGACATAGCTTCCAAACAAATATTTTGATATGACTGAAATTGAAAACCAGCCTCCATCTGTTACTTTTACTTTTGGGACGATGCACCAGTATTTTTCCAATAAACCAAAGTGTAAGCTTTTATCTTTTGGACGATGTTTTCATTATGGTGGACAAACCAACACCAAAAACACATCCATACTGAGTTGTTGATAGGTGAAGGGGGGTATTAATGGGAAATGATTACTTTATTGATGACTGTTGAAATAATAGTGGTGCGGATGGCACAGAATGGAGTAAGAGAGGGGTTTACCCAGCAAAGTATATTCCCGAACTCCATATTGCTCCCTGTTGCCGGTTTGCACCTTGCAAGGCATGCATGTGTGTGAATGCATGTGGTGCACAGTAAACCACCACTCCTCATGGCTCATATTGCCTCCTCTGTTACTTCCTGTTTAAGGCTTGGTAGCCACTGACTATCCTTGAAGTAGTGTTGGCTTGCCATACACCATACCTTGTCCTCCCTGTTGGCTTGCCATACACCATACCTTGCATCCCTGTTGGCTTGCCATACACCATACCTTGTCCTCCCTGACTCCCACCGCCTAAACACCACCAGCTCCTTTTTGAACGAGTTGCCCTCAGTTTCATGGGTGATGAAATATTGACCCAGCTTCCTTTTCAAAGCACTGCATGACCCCAGGCATTTAAGCCAGCCCCTTGCTGTTCATTCTGATTTGAATGATTAAGACATAGAACATGAATGTGACTGCAAAGCATACATTTGTCTACCAATCTAGCAGAGTATGGACCTGCTTCTCTTTGCTCCCTCCCTGGCCTATGTTGGAGAGCTCCTGTCCATCTCATCTGCCTCATATGGGTGTGACATGCCTCATCTTTTGCCCTCTAAAAGACCCCTTGGGCCTGCCACAACCATCTGGGAAACTATGCTAGCTCTGCTATCACACACACACACACACACGCACACAGAGACACTAGTGGAAGCATGGCCAACAAAGACCAAAGCTTTGGCTAACACTTTGTATGAACACAGCAATCATAAAGCATTCTAAACCTAAAGGCTCACAATGCATTCAGAAAGCCTTGTACTCAATGATTACTCAATATTCCCATATCCAGCTCAATATGCCCATCATCTGGTACTTCTAGGGTTTACACATTCTAAGGCACAATAAGGTTATCCTAAGCCTTTGCAATAGAATTATAACTTATTTGGTCTCTTGGCCATCGATTAGAGCAGTACCATACAATTGTGGTACACAGTAGAATGAAGATAATCTGCACACTGATCCATATATATATATGTTATGTATAGTGTATATATATATATTCCAAGTGTCATGTTTGGAAATTTATTTTCATTGATTCAATTGAAATACATGTGTGAATTACCTGTGTTAAACATTGGTAATTCACACATGTATTTCAATTGAATCAATGAAAATAAATTTCCAAACATGACACTTTACATATTTTTGGCACATAATTTGTGCATAGTGTGTTAATGTCACTTTACTTAGAGAGTGCACTGAATGATTATTGCTCTTCCTTATGTAGCATAAGGACTTGGGCATACACAAGCAACAACAAACTCTGTTACACGTATGGTAAAAGCAATGCTTTTAAAGTAGCCTATACAGTCACGTGAATGTAGAAAAACAGTTACAAGTTATTTATAAGGGTTAATTAATATATTAAAACCCATTATTAATGCTATTTTATTGCTATATTAATGCCAATTTTAATGCTAATTTATGCTTTCTAAAGTGTTATCAACCTTTTTTCCGTGTCACTAAATAAAATGTAATGAGCCAAAATACCCACAAGGGGGAGGCACTGCATTCTCTGACTTAGACAGCGCTGGCACTTCCCACTTTTCATGCAGTCATTTGGCAACTTATTTAAAATGATCATCTAAACACTAGATTGAAGCCTAACTATATTACATACAGTAGACACAGTATATTAATAAATTATATCATAGTTCGTAACTTTCATTTGTTTGTCTTCAAATAAATAGGCTATTTGGCGAAAATGCAACGACAGATAAAACTTAAATGGATAAATGGACTTAAAGCAGCAGTTTTCTTTTCTACACAGTTTTTTTCAGTTATTTTGTGTTTTCTGTTTCTTATGTGGCATCATGTGACATTGTGGAAAGTCCTGGCCTGAGATTTGTTGTTTGTTCTGATTTGTCGCCCTCACCCTTGTTTGGACTGAATAATCAGACTGTGCTCATGGCCAAGCTGGTCTGCTGAGTCCCTTTGGGGAAGAAACAAACAATTCTCTTCATCCAAGCATGAGCTGCTGCAATTACCAGGAGAACATTAGCAACTCACGCTAAACCACACAACCCTACCTTCTCTCTCTCTCTCTCGGCACTTTCAGACATAACTTCCAGTAATTAAAAGGCCGTTTACCCACGGATATTACATGACTTGCTATTTCTATCTCTTTTGTATCTCTTTCTACACAAAGTTTATTGATTCTCATCTGTTTATTGTGTTCTCATCTGTTTAAGCACAATGTCTGAATCGCAATGATTTATTCACTAGGAGGTCTTAGGAGACTCCGTTACAGGGGCGAATAAGTTCACATCTACTTTGGTTTAGATCAGAAAACCCCCATTCTTTCTGAAGCATTCTAAATGCTATATCTTGGTTAATCCTATTGACACGTATGCCACTCTATTTTAGATGAGCAGATTATCTTTTCGATGGAAGATGGGCTTGTGCCCATCCCAGTGTTGTTCAAAATCACACTGACAATGCCAAGACTACTATGTGTGATACAAGATTAGATTTGATTAATGCGTGAATGGGCCACATTAAATGAAATTAATTTAATTAAATTTTGTATTTGGACTTCATGGTACTGTAGGTTGCTTGAAGAAGAGCAACAGGTCACAACTGGTCAAAGTTTGCTGCCTATAGAGTAAAATAAAGTAAAATAAAGTTAATATAGGCCTAAATGATTGTTGGGTAATATTTATGAAGAGCTATACGTAACCAGATGTAGCTGCGGGGGAGGTAGGGGGAAAATATCTTGCTGTGTGTAACTGCAAATTTCATCATTCTACTTTACATTCCTGTGAGGGTGTTTAGGAGGTGTCATAGGTGTCACTAAATAGATAACATCCCACACAAACATGTCACTTCACCGTCTGTCAAAGAACTGCTCATCCCTCTCACACATACCATATTGCAAAATGCCTGTACTCCTAATTTCAGCGAACATAGTGTCAAAACAAGCAGAGGACTCTGCAACAGCAAGATAGCAAAGGGAGGGGTACAGTAGGGAGAGAGAGAGTGAGAGGAACGCCGAAAGAATGAGACACCACAGAACAGAGCATGAGTTGGGACCATGTGAGTAGGCGGGCAAAGGGGCGGAGTCGGTGTGAGAACCGGGCGGAACCAGTGTGGAGCAGACAGTGATGTCACAATGACCTTTCTCCCTCTTTCTGCCTCTTTTCTCCCAGGCCCACCCCTCTCGTGTGTGTTCTTTTTTTTTCTTTCTCGCACGTTCGAGTCACGGAAGTGCTGACTCAGACCAAGCAAGATTAGTCTGGATGGAGGGTCCTTGACTAGACTTCTCATCAGCATTTCCATAACACACACACACACACACACACACACACACACA
>JAGFZM010001220.1:236975-258066 GCA_017657215.1 Limnothrissa miodon
GGGGGGGGGGGGGGGGGTGTTAAGATGGTGAAGGGGGAGGGGATGAGAAGAGTCTGTCTCAGTCTGACTGCAGCAGCAGCAACATGGGAGAAGGAGGAGGAGGAGGTAGCACCTGTCCTCTCTCTTCAGGGGCTGGCCGACACAGACACCTCTACAGCTGTTCCCAGGTCAGTGTCACGTTGTCCCTGTTCCCCCCTTCTCACAAACACCCACAAGAATGGAAGTGTGTGTGTGTGTGTGTGTCAGGGGGGCGAGGTGGTGTGGTGAGAAGGAGGATTCGCACCCTTGGTAATCCATTTTAAGGGTCGCAGCTATCGACGTCAAGAGCAGCTGCCATAGCAACACACACAAACACACACACACACACATCCTGATGCGTATGACAGGTGGGTTAACACTGCCTTTGTTAAGAGTCACTCAGGACACACACATCAAGGAAAGGGGTACTTGAAGTACACCATTTAGTGGCAAACCTGCGTAGGTGGTGATATGGCAGATTTGGCTGGAGAATGAAACTGCTGGGATCTATAGCACATTGGGGGAGCAAAAGGAGAAATCCGGTGTGAATCAATCCATAGCCCTGCTGTTCGGGATCACCAAGTGCTGTTGGAGGGAAAAAGAACCTCAGAAACTGATGCGACATAAACTCAAAAACTTTCAGCGTCGTTTTTCCCCATGACCAATTTAGTCAGATGATGTCTATGTAGTTATTTTACTACTGTTCAATCAGTGTCCGCAAACAAGACCCAGGGAGTGAATTACACAAGACCTCTCCTTTAAAGCAAAACTGTATTTCTGCATGGCCATGTCTCAGGCAGGGTCTGCTCACAAACGAGCATAGACAACAATGTCGCTGTACAGAGTAGGGTAAAATTTTTGTTTCCCCGAGACAGCACATTATCTGTTCTGCAACTTACTCTCATGCAATCTTGCATGAAGTCAGTTGACAGTCACCAAAATTGATTAAACGGACTGGAATAAGGTAAAAATTTACTTTAAATTTACTAAAAAAATGCAAAAAATGCAGGATTGACCAAGATAGAGCTAGTCAAATGGTCGGTTTAAAAAAAAATACTGAATGAAGATACTGAGGTCTTTCTTTGTCAGCAGTGGCACTGACCCATAATGGGTGGTGGGCCTAAATTCTCACCTTCAAGTTGCAGAACAGGAAATATATAGCTATCAAAAATACAAGATTTTTAAAATTCTGTTTTCTATCCTATCTATTAAATAAAGTGCAATACAAGGTTTAATTTTCTAAATGTTTTACAAACAGCAGTTTGATTGGGTCTGCCTCTGCCCAAGTCCAAGTGCCTGATGCATCAGCTGCTTTCACATTGCCCGAAGCATCTAAACCCTACCAACAGGCATTCGTTCGCTAGATGGGGCGGGATTTATTTGCTTTAACCAATTGCTACTGTTTGGTCGTGACGTACATTACAGGCTGGAATGCATCACTGAATACAACGTCACTGTTTTCAGCCCTCCCTCTTTGCTGATTGGCCATTGCATATTCTGATTGTAGCAAATCTAAGATTACGACTAGTTCTCTGAAGAAGTCGCTGGATGTAAATGAAACTGACCGTGAGCACAAGGTGGAGCTAGCCTGGCTAAAGTACTAGGTCATCAGGCTGAAAACATGAACAACAGTCAAAACATAGTTATCTCTTTGCTTGAAATCACGCACACGCAGAAATACAATAAAAAAAACGCTAACATTACTTCCACGTAGTGTGAAACTTAGTTACTTAGACCACCGCCCCCCGAGCCCCCCATCCCCACCCTGTCTTAGCAGAACCTCCCTTTGCTAGCGTCCAATAACACACCACCAGATCAGACTCTATGACATCACTGTACTGACATCATTTTATTTACAGGATACTATGTTTGCCTTAATGCCAGATAACACGATTATATGTATTACATAAATATGAACATGGTAAGTTGTTTTTTTTTTCCTTTTCTTTGTACAAATTTGCATATACCTAACAGGTGAAAGTAAAACTAAAAAAAAAAAAAAAAGGATACATATAATTCTTTTGTTTTGAAGCTGGCCCTAAAAGGAGACAGAGAAAATTGAGGTTGTGGTGTTGTTTGCGTACATGACGCACACAAATTGACCAGAGGTATGGGGGAAAGTATGAAATTCAAGGAGACCAAGAAACAGCCCAAAAGTCCATTGTGGAAGAACTACTGTAGCGATAGACTTCTTTCTTCTATTGTGTTTCTTAGCGATCAACAAACAAACCAAAATTGCAAGCCTACTCCAGGCTAATTCAGCTTGAGTAAAGATATGGAGAAGAGCTTTATAAAAACAAACACTCATACACACGCACACCATTGGATTACGTACCATACCTGCTCACATATTCGAAATATGTGTAATACCCACACCTACAGGAAAAAAAAAATAAAACAAACAAAAAAATCTATGACAAATACATTTACTCACGATTACTGTCAATGACCCCAATTTCTTCACACATTCCTGGGCTTCAACAGAACATTTAAAGGAGTTTGAAAATGTAACGGGTCCTAGATCAGCATATTCACAGAAAATGTAGCTTTTTTTTCCTTTAAGCATGTTCCTTAATTCAATAACACTGCCCTTTGAGGCCACAGTTTCAATCATTCGTTTAGTCAGAGCCCAACTCAACTCAGCCTCTAACGGGCAGACATGGCTGAGACCTAGGCCCTTCAGGAAAGCCGACCGGCAATAGCTTGATTAAATATGGACAGGCGCCACTAAGCACTTCTCTAGCAGACACGGGAGCCTTTTATCCGTTGACCTGTCTGAAAGGGGAAGAGGGAGAGAGAGAGTGTGTGCGAGAGAGAGAGAGTAAGGGATGCCATGTCCAGGAGGAGGGAGAAAACAGGTTAACATTCAGACCTCCCTCCCTCGATCCCTCTCTCTCTCTCTCTCTCTCTCACTCACTTACTCGTTCGCTTGACGTTCTCATCATCAAATGACGCTCATCTAAGCAACGTATTGAATGTCTGCACGGAGCACACTGCCCTGGTGCACTGGGGCTAAAATAAGGGAGGAAGGAAGATGCTGGGGACAGGCTGTCTCAGTGTGGCCTAGTCCACGTGGCCTCCCAGTAAATGTCTGCGTTTTTGGCACACTGCAGTCTCTGACTCCAACTTCCAACTGTCAATCGAGATAGAACTCAACGTGGAGGGGCAACATGATTCCATCTTCTTAAAAAAACAAAAACAAAAACAAACAAACAAAAAAAAACTCCTGGCCAAAATGATGCAACACGTAAGGACATAAGGACATAACGACTGTCGATTGAAAAGGGGGGGAAAAAAAGTGACAACCTGTTCAAACACTTAAAAAGGAAAAAAGGAAGAGGACTGAACAACTAAAAGAGGAATCCCCCCCCCAGACACACACACACACACACACACTGAAGAAAAACAAAAAACAATTACTCTATTAAGATCACTGCTTGTGCACCATTCTCTCAAAACAAACAAACAAAAAAAATCTTTCATTCGCACAACAAACAAAACCAAAAACAATTGTCCATTAGCCACTCCAGCGCCAGTGTTCTGATCAAAGTTCCCAAAAGTCTCCCGAGGGGGAGAGCTTATATTCTCTGAATCTTGTCGGCCACAACTACAGGATTCTCCTTACGGATCTTGGCAGCGGCCTCCGCCTTGTAATCGTATGTGCAGTTGTGAATGTCAGAGTATCGATGGAGTCCGCAAAACAGGTTCCCACACCGGCAGTCAAAACCTTGGATGAGCACAGCAAAGCAAAAACAAAGAGGCATGTGGTATGAGCACGGAGAGATAACAAGAAAGAAACAACAACAAATAAAAAAAAGAACAAGAATGGCAACAAAATTCCCCCATTTAAAAAAACAAACAAACAAAAAAGGTACCTGTCAGTCCAACACGTTTGCGACACATGAAGCATCTGTTCTTCTTGGGCTTTAGCAGCTCAGGGGCCTTGGGCTCATCACAGGCCTGGGCAAGGGTAGGGCTGGAGGAGGAACTGGGCTGGGTAACAACTAAGGACAAGAGGGGAGAAGGTGGGGGAGGGGGTAGCATTTGTATTTGTTAAAGAGAAATTATTTTGTCACTGACTAAGCAAATGTAATATACTCTCTACTTGTCTCTGTACTGTGTGTGTGTGTGTGTGTGTGTGTGTGTGTGTGGCGGGGGGAGCATGTGTTGTGCTACACAGAGCGAGAGGCCCGGCGGAGAACATTGCTTTGAAAGAGGAGCCATGGTTACTGGAGGTGTCTAGGCCCGCTGGATTGCCTCTCAGTAGTGGGGATTTAACAGTGCAGCAGAGCCACTCTGACCCAGACCACAATGATGGCGTGCACCTTGATGTGATTTAAAGCCGGACTATTTTAAAGAAGCTTAATCTTACTGTCTGTGGGCCCAAGACACACACATGCACACAGACAGGGCGGAGAGAGTAAACAAAATACCAACTCTCACAAGTCTCTGGCGTACAAGTACAGGGTTCAATCTGGTCTTTGTCAGATATGAATATAAAAATATGTTTTATTACACATATACTGTACACTTAAAAGTAGACTTATGGTGTGATTCAACCCACAGGCCTGTTTTAGTTCAGCGAGTGCCATCCACACAAAAAAGGACAGAAAAATTGAATAAAACATAAACTCAACAGCAAACTGGCAGCTTGCCTATAAGGCATAGAAAAATTGTACTTAAAGTGAGTTTCTCTGCCACATTCAGTCAGCTGTCAACTCACTATTTCATTTATACTGTGGCAAATTTCCTCATATTTCTGTCAAATTTTCTTCTTTTTTCCTCTAACAGAATCACTTGGCAACCTCGAACGACAGGGCTGTCGATTTACACTGTATTTCTCCCAAGAACTGTAGCTGTTGGTGGCTGGCTGGACACAGTGATTATGTCACTTCACACACTCAACTAGGCGACATGCAAATAAGAACTGTGTGTTTGGGTGGAAAGGCTTTTGAGAATAGATGATTAAACCCTACCTGTCATAAATTAGAACCTACAGATCATCACTGTTCTTTGATCAGAACAGAATAGAACATGCATTTGCAAGGCACAACACAACACATTTCCCTTTAATAGGTCCATACCACGGTTAGGACTATTTCGTGTGCGTCTTATTTCACATGGTGTTTGACAATATTTAAATAGCTCAGATGCAAAAGCCTTAAAAGTCCATTTACAGAAATATTCATTAATAAAGTTATTTTAATAATTTAAAACATAAACATTTAAAGTAATGTCTGAGATATTTTGAAGTGTGCTGATAAAGTTTATGAAAATGATATGAATATATTTTTGTAAATGTATCTAATTGGGTTTTGCATCTGAACTCTTTATTTGTATCACTATTTCTGTATTATCAAATCAAAACTGGATTAAGACATAAAAATGGTTTGGTCTACATGTGAGTAGTTGCTTACAATGCCTGAAGTATAAACTGTTATTTTTGATTCATGGTGTATAGAGTGTATGTCGGGGGGGGAATCAAAGTACCTGGCTCTGCAACTTCTGACTTTGGGGTTGTGACCTTTTCTTCTCTAGAGATGCTCATCTCAGTCATCTGCTTTGTCACAGGCAAAGAGGCTGCTGGGAGGGCTCTGCTCATTCCAAAATAGGGCAGAGCAGGACACAGAGACAGAGATGGAAAGAGAAAGACAGGGAGGGGAGAGTGAGAGAACTAGATCAGACACAGCAGGAGTCCACATTAGAACAGAGGGCCTGTTCTGAAACCCTGTTCCAGTAACATCTCCGAAAACCTTGAATTATCAAACTCAGTCCGATCCTGTCAGCTCACAATGACCGACTACTACTGTAGATGAATCTACACGCAACACAGTTGGTTCGACCATTTTGTGCACACAGGCTGGATGAGGGTGCTCTTACTCTCTGATGGTGTCTGCGCTGGGCACAACTGGAGATTCAGCTTTGCTTAAACTGGCTTCTAGTCGCTGGATGGCTTCTGATGCCGGGCTGCCAGCAGCACCTGAAACAAAGCAAAGAGACTGAGCCACAGATTCCCTTCCAAACACAGTAGGCCTTCGATTATTCAGTCGACATGGAAGACCAAAGTTCTCTGCCCCCTCAAGTCGCATTCTTTCTGTCACCTGAACAGTCTCTCACTCTCTCACACACACACATACGTGTTTGTTTGTTCACACAATTATCCAGACCTGGCAGACACACATGACCTGATTTAATTGCAGACATAAACCTCTCAGGTCTTTAATGCAGAAACTAAATCAACACTTAAGTAGGAGACATTCTAGAGGGCAAACAATTTCTGAATTTTGTCAAGACCATTTTGCACAAATGGAAGTAATGCACTGTGATTTTGACGTTTATGCTGTAGAACTTACCAAGGGGACTCATGGGACTCATTCGATCACTGCTTTGCTGCCGCGTTAGATGCTCTTTGTAACAAACCGAGCACATGCCATTGGTCCTAGGGTTACCGTAGAAACCACAGCCGGTGGTACACAGTATAGGCACGGGACTCTGATTCGTCTCTTGAGCCATCTCTGAGGCAGAGGTCGATCTGGAAAACAACAGCTCAGTCAACAACGGTTGCCCCATTTGGTAACCTAGGCGATGTGATTAGGTGATTGAGGTGAAACAAAAGGCAATCTAAAACTTAAATGGAGGCACCATGTAGGCTAGTTTAAGGTAATGTTCAACTACAAACTGTGATACTTTCACAGTGGCGTTAAAGGCATCACTGTGGTTGCGACAGATTTTTGTTTTTCATATGGTAAATGGCCGGAGGTCCTTACAAGCGAAATGCTATTAATGGTGATAGCAGCAAATAACGAGTTAGATCATAGTATTCATTAGCTAGGTTAGCTATTATTGCCTAGCCAAGTCATGCTAGCTTCGAAAATATTAGATTGTGATTGGACTGACTATAATCATGTTCCATCTATTTGCCAAGAAGGCTAACAATCGTTAGCTATGCCTCGGTTACAAAAAGGTTAGTTATTCGAGTTGGGAAAGCCAACTCGACGGAGATCTATAACAATAACGTCAGATTAAAGCGCTACCCATGAATTCTACCTAGCAAGACAACAAGCCATGCCATTATCTCACCAAAGATTAAATGGTTAACATTAGCTATAGCTTCTTGCTGCAGCGAACCCCTGCAATGTTAGCGTTACAGCCACTGTATCACATAAAACGACATTCCAGTCACTCTTTCAGTGCGTTACTGAAGATTGGTTGTATTTTACAATTATTTGTCCCCATTTTGCCTGGTTTCCCTAGTTAAATGTAGATGGTTTGAGACGGTGGAAGATTTAGAATACGCAGCTTGATTTAACCTAATGTTACATAATAAGAGGCACTGTAAATTGTGGAGTGTTTTAGCAATAGGAATTTGACTTTCACAGCGATCCAAGTTGATAAACACGCGACCGCTCGGGTACGTCCCGTGCTCTGCGCTTCCCATGGCTGGTCACGTTCGTGGGCTTGTGATCTTTCTAGAGGTGGTGACAACTTGAGAGACTTTGTTTACCAGGACCCACCCGTCCGCCTGATGACTTGGCTAGCGTTAGCCAGATGCTGCACTCAACAAAAGGTCGCGAGCTATTAATATTATCGAGGTAACGTTAGTCAGGGAACGATTGGCAAGAAAACCTATAACGTTATATACATCTAAAGAATAAGTTTTCGTCGCAGACATGGCCTAGTGTTTAAGCATCGCTTCGAGATTACATTATCTGCCTGCTAACGTTACAGGAAGCTAACGTTAACTGAATTAATCTGTCTCGGTTCTCTTCTTCCACAGACGTCAATATAAATCAACATAGACTAAAACAATAATCCAGTTTATCGCAAGACAGAAAAACACATACTATATATATGTCAACTCACCCGTTGATGACAACTGTATCGAGAACAGATGGAATTTGAAGTTCAAATACAATGAATTTTGCTTAAATAGGGATTCTCCTCTCCTCGCTCTGTCGGTCCGGGGCAACGAGGATTTCTTCGCATGAACCCTTTCTCTCTCCCTGTCCTATCTTCAGTCTCACTGTTTGTTTCCTTCTTTAGTAAGAGGCGTGGTCGACAACGCCACTGCTGAGTACACGTGTCCTGATTGGTTATCATGTAGTTGTTGGGGGTGGAGTGGTCAACCAAAGGCTTTCTTTGGGAGAAACACTGTTGTAATTCACGACCTGTGACAGTCATAACAGAGACCTTAAACCTCTTTGTTTGAATGTTTTAGTACATCTACTCGACGTTTTCTAAATATAGTGTAAACGCTGTATCATTTCTTTTTGCAAATCAGATGGTGTCAACATAGTGGCTATGGGTTTTCAGGTAATATAGGGTGAAACTCACATGTATTCTCTGTTTCAGTGCTCAGTTTCCCTTGAAAGAGCCAGTCATTTTTTGGACACTCTCGGTAGTTTGTGAGTATACAGTAATGGTTTGGGCGTGCCTGTCAGTTCCCCTGACTGATACTACTGCTTTCTTGATCAAGGGGTCATTGTTTATTCTGTGATATAAGTGATGTCTATGTGATTTTATCAAGGACAACAAGGCAATTATTCTTGGTCTATACATGTCATTACAATTTTTAATAGTAGGTTTTACTCCCCACAGTGCTTTTTGATGACGCTGAGCTGCGTATATTTGTACCTTGTGGAGTTCCCCTTGTTTCTGCATCCTGGTTTTACCACAGAGGTGGGCCATGCCCACACGTGCCGAACAGTGTTGTTCCAGAGCTGTTCCCCGTCATAGAGGCATTGCTGTGGATGGGATTCCTCCGAGGTGGTGTAACATGAGCACAGAGCCCGGAGCGCTCTGTGGAGAACGCAGGGAAGCTGTGTCGTTATTGTACGGAAAGGTGGAGGGTGGAAATGGAGGGGGTTGGGGGTTGGGGTAGGAGTGGAAAACGGTGAAAAACAGACCTAGTTGAACTAGTTTCAGCCTGCTCTCTATGAGGGCTTACCGTTCTTCTTACAGTGATGTGTGGTCAAAACACATACCACATTGTATACCTGTTGAAAAGATACAATGGGTTCTTTATGTCAATGTGGACAGGTTAAGCATAACTACAGAGATTTACACAAATGTGGAACACACCCGCAAGCAGCCTGAAGAAAGAAGAATTTCTTGTGAAGATTGTTTTAATACCTAAGCCCTTTATTTTGTTATATGACCATAGCAAAAAGGTTGTGGTTCTCATTAGTGCTTCATGATAGTCTTTTATGGAGACTTCTGTGGGTCATGCCATGTGAAATTGCTAGGAATGCCTTCAGGCTACTTACCTGTTAAGACGGTTGCACTTTTGCGTATTTTTCAGTCACCGAAATCCTATGAGTCAATTGACTGTTGGCAAAACTGCCCTCTAGTCAAGACTTTCTTACAACAGACACAGAACTCTGTCTTCAGTTCAGATAAGACAATTTATAATTGGGTGTGTTTTGGGCGTGTTTTGAGGGTTGATTTTCTGTTGGCCCATACGGAAGTAGTTGTTTTTGCTGAGGCTTGTCAAGTGTTTGTTATTGCGTATACAGCTCCCATGACCTAAAAGATAAAAGAAGCATGCAGGTAATAGCTTACAGTATATGACCTACATATATTCACAGCAAAACAGACATTAAAAAGCAGAACAAGAGGGCCAGAGTTATAACTGCCATTTCCTAACATTTACATTATTAACTTGTCCATGCATTGTTTAAGTAAATTGTAACTGAGTCTCTCTCTCTCGCTCGCTCTCTTTCTTTCTTTCTTGTCTCTCTCATTACCTCACTTGCTTGAATGAGTTGATCAAAGTTCCAATACTCTGGTTGTGTGCCTTTGGTCATGTAGGTTGCACCTAGTCAGCTGTGCTTCCATTCCCCACAGTAATACCTGGCGCACACTTTTAAGTTGCACTGACAAGGTGCACACATAAAGGCGGCACACAAAGTCGAGATAATCAATCCTGGCCTGTAAACAGCTTGAAATCATACGCTTGCCTCATAGCCCACAGGGTGTGTATCCACCGCATGTCCCAGGAGTCTGAGGAATCTGACATTGTGTAAAGTGCTACAGTACATGTGATGGTGGGTTGCTGCACATGTGCACACACACACACACACACACACCTTCGCTGGAAGGTTACTGCTCACCTGTGTTCAGGTGCAGTTGTCCTTGATAAAATCACATAGACTGGTTTAACCCCCAGCTAACCATGAACTGTAACTGGCTCTCTGACTTTAGGAATATCGCACTGCCAGAATGCACCACAGCAAAAATAAACAAGGGTAAATCCCATACCATTGCTTTTTGGAACATTGTTTTAGAGGAACTCTCTGTAAAACTGCAGGCGTCTGCATTTTGATGTAATTTTGCTAATGGTATATCAGCAATTTAATTGTTGTTTAATAGTAAGATTTTGATCTAATTATCTCTGTTGTATATAGTTATGTAATTCTACTTCGGCCTTTGAATGAGAAATCCTGATCACAAAAAAGCTACTAATTAGATTTTATTTGTGTGTGTAATAGAAAGTTCATGCCAGTCAGACTGAGAGATAAAAGCATATGCTGGTTGTACCATACAACTATATTGAGCACTGCAGTGTAGTTTGCTGTAAGGAGGTGTATGTGTGTGTGTGTGTGCGCGTGTGTGTGAAGTGAAGTGGTTGCAGGAACTGGGAGCAGTGGAGGGTTTCAGGTTGCACTGATGGCCTCTCTCACCTCTCCGCAGATGGAATCCCCAAACGCTTCAGCTAAGTTTAGAAAAGAAAAACAAACAAACAAAACATGCAGAGAAACAAACACACACATACACATATGTAAGAAAACACAGAAACACATACAGTACAGTGTATGTATTTAGAGACAGGTGCACGTTTGGTCAGGTATGAATGTAGCAAACACACACACAAACACATGTAAGAAAACATACAGTAGAGACAAGTGTTTGTACACGTATTAAATGTGACACACAAAAACAAACACACATATCCAACATACCAGAAATCAAATAGTACATGCTTTTAAAGACAGATGTTTGCACATGTATGTGACACACACAGAAGGTTCTCATAAGCCTACACAGATGCAGGCACACACACACAGAGACGTATGCAAACACACACACATACACGTTTCTACACAGAACCCATGGTTACCCATGTGCAAATGCATTTGCATGCTTGTATTTCAAGTAGGCCCCCCACACACCTTTACTGACAAATGTTTGCATATGCTCTGTATCACTCACACACACACACGGCAGTGCAAGCTGCACTGATTCTACATCAGCATGTTTTAACCATCAATGTGACTGATGGACTAAAGCCTTCCTGATTGCTGAGAGATCACAGTGTGTAAATCCTCAGGCCTGACAGCTCATGGCCTCTTGTGGTCTCCTCTTCATCTGCTGGCTGCCAAGCACATTAATCCATGGACATACTGCCCCCTTGTGGTCACAAGAGTGGTATCATCATCCTTCCCTTCAGCGTGCGCTTGGATACATTTTGCTTAATATGTTACATTGTTATAGTCTGAAGGGCTCTATGCACCGATGTGTTTTTTACCGAGGCAGGGATATGTAACAAGTCTATCTTTTTTCATCTTTTTCAGAGAGAGGAGAACAATCAAATTGAAGTACACGTTTATTAACCACTCACTTTACCACTCTTGATATGCTCCCTGATTTGTAAACAGAAAACATTTATAAACAAATAAATCAATAAATATTCAATTTGATGATCTGTCTATTACCATTGTAACTGATATAGTCATTTAATCTTTTTATCTAGTATACCGATTCCCTCTATATTTTACTTATTTGTAATTGGAGCTTATTGATTGATATAGTTTCTTTACACATGCCTTCTACACAATCAGTATTTGAAGATAAATTACATTTGTCTTACATGTACATTGTTCAAAGACATACATTACATTTTTATAGCACTTTTGATGTTTTGAAACTGGTAGGATAAGGGTTGAGGTGGCCAATATAAATGGCAAAATTCCCACACGGGATCAAATGAGTGAATATTTATAAAATTGTGAAATTTTAAAAGAAAAAGCACATGTCCAATTTTTCAGTCATTTGATTAATATCCGCAGCATCCTATACCAACCCCATCCTTGTTTAATTGTTAAGTCCCTGTTGACCCTCCTCTTCTTAAAATAGTAGGGGGAGACTCATAACTGTGTTGAATAATTAAAAGGAAGAGAAATTGAGCGGTTCTAGAGTTTCGGGCCTGTTATTGTTCCCGTGCGAGGTTGCTGAATGGCTGCTTAAAAAGTGAACCCCTCATGCGCGAGGCTCATCTCTGGGCAGGCACGGGTCAGCTTGGGGTTGGGGTGGACAACGTGACCCAAACCACCACCAGACTGCAGAAGGATGCCTCGGGACAAGCTTGTTGCCTCCGAGAGTGACGGTAAGTGGGGCAAATTATCTCATTTAATGTTTATTTATGATTATGTTTATATTGATGTTATTTGATGTTGCTGTCATGCATCTGTTTTCTGGTCATGTCATAAGAAATGGCTTTTAAGAATCTCACAACTGTAGCAATTTTAAGATTTAATCATCAGTTGTAATGTTATAAAAGTGTATCTGAGTGATGAGAAACACTGGATGGTGTGTAAATACTGATAAGTGTTTTGTAGGAAGAAATATAAGGAGATATTAATCTTTCACATATGTTGGGCAGATGCATTCACATGCGTATTTGTACACTTCTTCTTGTTGACATTCTCAGCCATCAATATAACTTTGAGAGTGTACAACCAGTTTGAAGCTAATTTAATACTTGACCTCTGACCTTTCCTCCTCCTCCTCCCTCTAAACCTCTTTGAATGGTCTTGCATGGGCAGATATCTCATCAAAGCCTCCTTTGTGCCTTTTGTGAAAACATTATTGCATGTCTAATGACCCATGTACCACATGCAGATTCAGTTACAAATGCAGCTGAATGACATGGGTCATTTATGCATGGCCAGTGCCAAACTGTAGAAAATTTGTGTGTGTGTTTTTTTTTTATGGATGAATGCAAATATTTGCGCAAACAAATCTGTCTTTTTCTGTCAAATTGCAGTCAGCATTGAAGTGAATGCAGGTGAGGCTCTTGTTTAGAAAGGTGCAGGTGGCACTCTCGCTGTTGTTTTATTTTGTTTGTTTTGTTTATGTTATGCTGTCTAAAGGGGGCAAGTCAAAAGCATGTGGTATATCAGTTCTATATCAGAAATCGAATGTTTTCCGAAGAGAGTTCTCCAATATTAACACATCGCAGTGCGACCATGATGTCTATTATACAATAAGCTGTCTAAATCTTCAAAATATCTCCTCAATGCATGCTTCTTGGGTGCAGAGAATGAAGATGACCATACAGATTACAGTGAAGACCCAGACCAAAAAACGAGTAGAAAGACAAGGACAAGACGTGAAGGAGAGAGGAGAGAACGACATAACAAGAGGAAGGCAAAGAATGGAGGGAGTAAAAGCACATCAAGGAACAACTCACTGGAACAACAGACTGACAAGGAGCGGGGGAAAAGAAAGGCCAGAAGGAGTAGAGACAGAGAGGAGGAAAAGAGAAGAAAGGAAGATGACAGCGACAGAGAGATTCAGAGAGAGAGAAGGAATGGGAGGAATAATGGAAAAACAAAAAAGCTGCTTAAAGAAGAAAAAGAGGAAGAGAACAGGAATCCCAAGAGACAAAGGCCATCTAAGACAGAGGAGGAAATAACTATACGTCAGAAGAAAGACAAGAGGAAGCAGGAAGAGGAGGCGCAAAAAACAGACAAAGGGAAGAAAAAAAGAAAGAAGAAAGTTGAAACCAGGTGAGAGTGAGTAACTTTGGGTTGAATGTGTTCATAACACATATATTTCTAATGTGCCCACTCCACAACATGAAAAAAAAGTGTTTCCACCTAAATATAGTTGCTCATATATATACATTGCACATATACATATATACACCATAAACACTTAACAGTGTCAAATACACTTCAAATACCAATGATGATACTGGGCTATTGTGTGCTTTTACACAGCAGTTCAGAATCTTCTGAACTCTCAGAGTTGGAAGAATTAAGTGAGGAGGAGGAGGAAGAAGAGGAGGAGGAGGACGGGATGGTGGCAGGTACACTGAGTCCTGAGGAGCTGGAGAAGCTGAAGGAAGCAGTGGATGAGAGGAAGAAGCTTATTATCACCCTCAGAGGAAAGCCCTGGCCCATGATGAAGAAACTACAAACCCTCAAGTACTAAGACCATTCACAGACAGAATAGTGCTCTTGGCACTGGAGTCTATCGACCTTATGTACTGCTGATTATTTATCATTGATGAAAATTAGTGTGTGTGTGTGTGTGTGTGTCCAGGGAATCCCAGGAGTTTGTGGAGAAGTATGAAGGCGCTCTTGGGACAGGAAGGGGCAGGAAGCTGTATGCCTACAAAGTCATGATGCTAAAGGTGACGTCATCTTAGTCATCTCTAGTGTAGAGCAAAGAGACTAGAGCTGGAGACAGGCAGCAACTCGCACTTTATCAATCTAAGACAACAGCAAATGCCAGTGCATTTATTACACCAGTTTATTACAAATAATAAGTACTAATAATTTTATTTTCATAATATTATTTTCATAACAATTTATTTTAATAATATTACATGTATATTACAAATACATGTACTATTAAACATGTTTTATAACAATATATTATTGTACTGTATGGTGACAGAAATGGATGAAGTTTCAGCGGGACTTTGAGAATTTCAAGACAGCATGCATCCCATGGGAAATGAAGATCAAAGACATAGAAAGTAAGAATTACCATGTTCATATTCGTTGTCCTCAGTCACCTATTGCACCACCTGATGACAAGATAAAATAATTTGAAATATAACAATGTGTCCCTGTGATACTCGAGAACTAATGACTTGCTTCTACTACAGGCCATTTTGGGTCCTCGGTTGCAAGCTACTTCATCTTCTTAAGATGGATGTATGGTGTTAATATGATCCTCTTTGCTCTGACCTTTGGCCTTGTCATGGTTCCAGAGGTAGAAAATACACAAATGCACTTTACTAGCCACATTCTCAGTGCATCATTTCGGACTGGGCCTTGTCAATTATGATTGATAGTTATTCAACTACTCTCATTGCACAGGCATTGATGGGGAGACCATATGGAAGCATTCCTAGAAAAACTGTTCCCAGACCAGATGAAACAAGTGCAATGGATTTTGCTGTACTGTGGGATTTTGGGGTTAGTGCACCCTGCCACACACACACACGCACGCACACACACACACACACACACACACAAACACACACACACAAAATGAACTTTCTAAAATGAACTCAACACAGCTTCTACACCTCTGCCAGTAACTTATTGCCAATCTGTCATGAGATGAAATGAAAAAGAGCTGAAATTGAAAGTCTAAATGTCCTTGTCTGTCCTGCAGGGCTACGCTAAGTACTCAGTTCTCTTCTATGGCTACTACAACAACCAGCGGACCATTGGCTGGCTGAAGTTCCGCATGCCTCTCTCTTACTTCCTGGTTGGGGTTGGAACTGTAGCCTACAGCTACATGGTGGTTATTCGCACGTGAGTGCCCACACTGCTCACATGAGTCACTTCCTCTGGGCATGAAGAGTTTATGAAAAGAGGGTGAAATGAAAGAATGGAACGAAAGACTGGATCAGAGAAAAACAGCAGAAAAGTATAAATAGAACATGTAGCAATTTTCAACAATTTGACATCATTTTTGTATGTGACACCTGACAGATGTTTCTCAGATCACTTGGCCTCTGCATTAATTATCTTGCCTGATGGGGGCGCCATGGTTCAGTTGGCCTAAGCGCTATACCATAAATCCGAAAACCTGGGTTCGAATCCGACCCAAGGTCATTTCCTGATCCTAACCCATCCCTCTCTCCCACTAATTTCCTGTCATTCCCATCAAAAAAAGGCCCAAAAAATGTCTTATAATATATCTATCTTGTCTGACTCTGACAGGATGGCCCGCAACGCCAATGAGCAAGGTGGTGGGGATGATACCAGTTTTAACTTCAGCTGGAAGATGTTCACCAGCTGGGACTACCTTATCGGGAACCCGGAAACGGCAGACAACAAGTTTGCCTCCATCACAACCAGCTTCAAGGTGAATGTTATTCGAGAAAAAAGCAGGATCCGCAGTCCTTTTAGCAGCATATTACTCTTCAATGTCTAGGTATCTGTCTGTGAAGACTCTCATTTATCCAGGTTGTGGTAATCATAGCGTTCAGTGAAGGCAACTGGACTTCATTTTGAGCTTGAAGACGTTTTACTTTCCATCCAGAAAGCTTTATCAGTTCTGACTGGAGATGGGAATGTCAGGAGTTATATCTCCTGGCCTGTGGGTGTGAACTGCAGACCAACCCTTATCATGTGATCTACAGTTCACACCCTCAAAAAGAAGTCCAGTTGCCATAACTGAACACTATGACTATGTCGAGCTATCGACCTGCGTAGGTCAGTGGGTGGATGGCCTATGTGTTGCCATGTGACTGCGAAGGAAACTGTTTTCTTGTCTACTGATGAGGGTTTTTTGTTTTTGTATCCTCAGGAGGCTATTGTGGAGGAGCAGGAGAGCAGGAAGGATGAGAACATCCACCTGACCCGCTTCCTCAGGGTCCTGGCCAACTTCCTGGTGCTGTGCTGCTTGGCAGGAAGTGGATATCTGATCTACTTTGTCGTAAGGAGGTCTCAGAAGTTTGCCCTCGAGGGCCTGGAGAACCACGGCTGGTGGGAACGAAATGAAGTAGGATTTCTCACATCATCAAATGTTTGTTAATCAGAGTCCTAGTGTACTCAAAACTTAGTTTGTTTATCAGAGCACTCAAGTCCTAGTGAAACTATTTTGAGTGGATCAGACAAGAAGGAAAAAGTCACTCATCGAAGTAGAGAAAAAATGTGCAGTATGTCAACATAAAAAGACTAAATGAGCACTGTATAATACTATACACTAATAAGCACTGTATTTGTGTAAATAATGTGAATTACCTGAAAATATATTTTTTTAATGTAAATTTCTACATATAAAAACCCACTAAGCTAACTAAATCTGTGTCATCATGATCCAGGTGAACATGGTGATGTCTCTATTGGGGATGTTTTGTCCGATGCTGTTTGATGTGATCAGCTCACTGGAGAACTACCATCCCCGTATCGCCCTCCAGTGGCAGCTTGGACGCATCTTTGCCCTGTTTCTGGGCAACCTCTACACCTTCATCATCGCCCTCATGGACGAGATCAACCTCAAAGTGAGTCAGGGCGTGCTCCCA
Organism: Limnothrissa miodon; assembly: GCA_017657215.1. Lineage (NCBI taxonomy): Eukaryota > Metazoa > Chordata > Actinopteri > Clupeiformes > Clupeidae > Limnothrissa > Limnothrissa miodon. Next base: position 254,269 of record JAGFZM010001220.1, read on the forward strand.
CTCACACAAAAAGCTGTCCATGTGCTTCTCATAAGTCTACTAACACTTCTACCTTTGATTCTCTTTCCCGTATGTGTACTGTAGGCGCATTCACACACAAGTTGCACACAACACACTATTACCAAGCATATAATATGGCTGAAGGCCAAGCAGGTCACTTAGATGTTGCTTGAAGGGTAAACATGGAAGAGAATGGAATGCTTTAACTTTTCCCTCCCTTTGAGGTGCAACTGAATGCTATCATTTCAATGAATACAGTGAGAGTATTTATCCAAAGTAGGCCTCTACTAAAGGGGGGGTGCTAATGTGACCTATATTCCAATCTGGAGGCATAGTATATATTATGCCGGTATATATATACTGGCATGATTAGATAGGACCATGACCGTAGTAGTTGAATTTTGACTGACTGGGGTCAGATCATGTGTTTGTCTAAATGGAGATATTAAGGGAGAGGAGTTTACAAATCTTTTGATGACCTTCCTCTTGAATTTCCCCTTGGGGATCAATAAAGTATCTATCTATCTATCTGTCTGTCTGTCTGTCTGTCTGTCTGTCTGTCTGTCTGCCTGTTTGTCTGTCTATCTATCTATCTATCTATCTTTCTCTCATGACTGAAACAAAACAGGAAATGTCCAAGTTTGTCCAAGTGTCAATACATTGATGATAAGAGGATATTTTTTTATTTATTATTATTATTATTATTTTTTTTTTACATTGAATGTTTTAATTTGTAGAGGAAAGAGGAGGACATTATCAAAGCCAACATGACCATGTGGCAGGCCAACCTGCACAATGGAACCCTGGGAGAGAACACCACCATTCCAGCTTTCATTGTGGATCCTGCCGATGTTCCTCGGGGACCTTGCTGGGAGACTATGGTAGGCCAGGTAATGATATCCAGCTGTCAGCCCCACTATTGATTCAATAAAGAGGTACATTTTATTTGTATGTGAAAGCATAGAAAAGGCGGCAGAGTGTATGCAAAAAATACACATTGAAAATATAGTATGTGAATTAAAAATAAAAATAAAATAGTGAATAAATAATTTAAAATGTAAGTTGAATGTAAATTAAAAATCTAGTATTTGGTCCCATCTACATAAACATTAAAAGCTGTGCCACCACACTCATTTTTAGGCAAAAGAACAAGCCTATGATTCATCCCTGGGGAAAACTAGAGGTCGGGATGCTGGTGCAGTTTCCACTGGCAATAGTATAGCTTCTATTATATTTACCAATTTATGACTACACCTGGAAATCCAGCCAAGCGTGTCAGTTAGTGCAAAAGTATTCAGGTGGTCTACTGTGTTGAATGCTGCACTGAGGTCTAACACACACACACACACACCCAATTTGTTGTTGTTGAATTGCCTGTACAGGCAAAGAACAGATGAGACCACCTACATGAGATTTAGGGTCACTGCATCTCTCCTTTGTTTGTCTCCTTTCAAATTAAAAGGATGAGCCTTTTTAATTTGAAGAAGGAAGTCCCAAGTGAGTCAAAAGTGCTTTCTCTCTGAGATGGTGACAGATTGCCACTGAGTAATTCTGACATCCTGTTCCTATGTGCAGGAGTTTGTGCGCCTCATCATATCTGACACCATGACGACATACGTGACCCTGCTGATCGGGGACTTCTTGAGGGCGGTGATTGTGCGCTTCCTCAACTACTGCTGGTGCTGGGACCTGGAGTACGGCTTTGTGAGTTGCCCGCGATTCTCACCTCACCGTTTCCTCATGAGATTTGATTGTGTGGAACAATGCACCAGGTCTTCACCAAATAAATGAATTTTGTGGCACTCCTCCCCCCCTATTTAAAGCCATCTTATTCCGAGTTTGATGTCAGTGGAAATGTCCTGGGCTTGATCTTTAATCAAGGAATGATCTGGTAAGTTAGTGTCTCTGAATAATAATAAAAACTAAATTAAAAGCTGATTTATTGTTATTTAATAATACATATCTTTTTAATAGAAAATTATAGAGGACTTGATATGCTACACACCCACCCCAATTCCCCTAAAGTTTTCCCAAAATCTCCTGGTTTTCAGGATGGGAGCGTTTTACGCCCCCTGTCTGCCGGCGCTGAATGTGCTGCGTCTGCACGTGTCCATGTACCTGCAGTGCTGGGCGGTCATGTGCTGCAATGTTCCTCAGGAGCGCGTCTTCAAGGCCTCGGGCTCCAACAACTTCTACATGGCCATGCTGCTGGTCATCCTGTTCCTGTCCACGCTGCCCGCCATCTACACCATCGTCTCCATACCCCCGTCATTCGACTGCGGGCCCTTCAGGTGAGACACAGAGGGGATGAGAAGAGTTCTGGAACTCTAGAGCTGACTTAACCTAACAAAAGGCCGGACATCCTGACAAAACTATAGCGAGGGAACGCAAAACTATTGCGAGGGAACGCATAAGTCTGGTTCAAAAATATTCGCCCACATGATCCTTCCCGGGCTCTGTACAATTCAAATGGTTATTATAGTGATTTAAAAAGAAGAGTTTACATTTTACTGAATTAATCAGTACTCAGTAATCAGTACAGCAGACCAAATAGGGAGATAATGAGATGTTTGAATGAATTGTGTGCCGTATCACCTGTTCGATTTTCTCATGACCACAGTTCATATATCCGAGATATGTGTGTAATAGATTTTTTCATGCATGGCCTTTTCAGTGGGAAAGATCGGATGTTTGACGTGATCCAGGAAACCTTGGAGTCCGATTTTCCTGCGTGGTTTGGGATGGTGTTCAGCTATGCTTCTAATCCAGGACTGGTCCTTCCTTTCCTTCTGCTCATGGTGTAAGTGAGCATTTCATTGGTCTATTATAACATCTAAGGGTGCTTTCACACTGGGTCTTTTTAACTGGACCGGACCCGAGTCCGGTTACTCCCCCAGACCCCTTCCGCAGTTGGTCTCTGTTCACATTACACGTTTGTCTCCGCACCCTGGTCCGTTTATGTCATAAGCAGACACAAGCTTCCAGAATATCTCACGTCAAAAACGATTCTTTACATTCTTTAGAATGTTTGCTTAGCAACCTACTTCAGCGTTCTATCAAACCGTACCCCAGGCCACCTCTTTCAGGCGGACTCGGGTCCGGTCCCGGATCCGCACCCAGTTTCGGTACGGTTTGGTTCACATTTTCAAAAAGAACCAAACCATCGGACCAAGCGAACCCGGGTCCAGTCCAAAGGACCTAGTGTGAACGCACCCTTACAGTGTGTTTTTTTCTTTTCATTTATCGCTAATAGTAGTACTGTACAACAAGTGGCTGTATGAATGGCTGTATGAATGTACTATGGCTTTATGGCTGTACTATGCTGTTATGGCTGTACTGTGTGTACAAAGAATAAAAGTACACAACTTAATTTTCTTTAGATTGGCAATCTACTATCTTCACTCCATATCTAAGACATACAAACAGGCCAACCTGGATCTTAAAAAGAAACTGCAGACAGTAAGTACTTTTAGACATGTTGGTGTATTACATGTAGTAACTAAGTGTGTCCTCCAGATGGCAGTAAAATCATGCAACATCCCCTGTGCAAGGTTTCTCATAGTATTCCTCTCTCTATCTCACTCTGTGTGTGTGTGTGTGTGTGTCTGTGTGTGTGCGTGCGCGCGTGTCTGCTACCAAAGCAAAATGAAGAGAACAAAAAGAAGAATAAAAAAGCTGCTCTTAAGGCAGCAAGTGATCTGGAGGAGGCCAGAAATGCTGTAGCAGAAGTGGGCTATAAGCAAAGCAACAACAATGCTTCAAACAGAGGTATATCACACACTAACAACAGCAATGCTT
>JAGFZM010001220.1:258076-275576 GCA_017657215.1 Limnothrissa miodon
GTATATCACACACTAACAGCAATGCTTCAAACAGAGGTATATCACACTAACAGCAGCAATGTTTCAGAGTTATATCTCACACTGACAACAACAATACACCAATCATGCAATGACATTCATACATCATGCAATAACAGCACCAATGCTTGAAATTGAATTTACACTCATAACAGATATCCTTAAACTATATTTTTGTATGTATACATATATGAGACATATACTGTATATTATATATATAATTGACATTTTGAGATAATATTAAGTATTCTCAACATCTTACCGGTTGGCAGTTTGAGGATATGTCATTAGAATGGTTTTAAAAGTACAACTCTTGAGACACAGTTTCTGACCTGGAAGAAGTAAGCAAGAAGTAGTAAGAGACTAAGTTCAAATAACTTTCTCCTGCTCTTTTCTCTTACTGAAATGCTTTCTCAGATAACAGAAGGCCGGACAACAGTAGCACTGCAACGTATCAGCGAGAAAATGGACACCCAACAAAGAATCTCTGCAGACCTGCTGATGCTCAGGGATATATTAACAGGCCCCCGGTCCAAAAAGGACCTGGCACGGCTGGATATCTCCCAGGTCTTCCACATCAACCCGTATCCAGACCACCAAGGTGCACTAGTTTACAAGAATTACTGATAAGAGCAGCCAGTGAGTGTTTCCTATGGATTGACTATGGATTCCTATGGAATGACTTTATTGTTTTGAATTCTATTCTTGTTTAGGGTTAATTAGGGGGGAAGAGTGGATTTGATTTGACTTGACTTCTGCAACCACCTGCAACCACCAAGTGGGTAATGCTGCCTGGCTGGACATTCTGAAGTGCCAAGTGAAGCACAGCCTGTGGCCAAAGTCTGACTGACACAAAAGTTGGCCATGAGGAATGGAAATGTCTGGCTTACTATCTTTGGCGAGGAGTGTAGATATTCCTGTTACATGCTCTTGGACCGAAGCGTCCAATGTGACTCTCCTAGAGCTATGTGAAGCCTCCGTAAACTTTCTTCTATCTCCTGATCACCATGGTCTGGTGCACATCAAGTCCCTGCAACAAACTTCAAGAAATGGCATCAGTAGATCACAATGTAACTCTAGCTTTGTTTGTGGCTAGAGTTCTTGCTTCATCACTGGGAAAAATGACTCTTCAGGTTATCGAAAGGTTAAAAGACTATGATTAAAAACATTAGTCTGAATTACCTGGGTATTAAACTGCATTGTGCTGCTGTCAGGTGAAACCCAAGTAAAGGCTGTACGGATGATCTCAAAAATAAGAGGCGACTAGAGCATGTCTCAAAGAAATGTTACATATAAAAGATATATTTACAGTCATTTCGTGCAACATGGACAATAGACTCTAATATAATACGATTGCAGTGTATCTCTCCAGACAGGTGGGCTCCCCGTTTCAGACAGATTTGAGACATGATCATTCTGACATTGTATTAATGGATTAAATCAGAGTCTGCATCAGCTTGATTCCTTTGGCTGAACATTCCGCCACCGCTCAATTACACACACCCCTTAATATAAAATCCTTGTACACTGAAGAGTGTTAGGTGACTACTGTCATCTCAATGCAAAGTATTCTCAAAAGTGCCCCGGTCCGATAGGGTATCGAGTGTCTCCCCGGTGGATCGTCTTCCCAAGCAAATAGATTTGGCAGCGACTCCTTGTTTTCACTTCACTGATAAAAGGATAAAGAAGTCTGAACTGTTGACTGCACTATACATGACCATTCCCAAACCGAACTACCTATGGAGGGCAGGCATGGATGATTATAGCATAACTATCCCTTGTGACAAGAGGGCCCTCTGCATCCAGACTGATCAGTGATTAACCAAGTCCAAATAACAATTTCATGCCACTCTGACATTTATTCATTACAGTGTTGGCACATAAGTTTCATTAACATTTCAATGCTAATTCATAATTAATGACCATCTTATCATTAAGAATTCATTCAAGTCATTTGAGACACTTAGATAGGAAGTTCTTAATGCTATCAACATTAACAGAAGTTTTACTTCTTTTGCAAAATAAATGAAAAAATATAAATGTTAAGTGATTTAAGTTTGATCTTCCCTTGCAGGTGAATCTATTTAGCATGGATTACTATGCTGAAAAATTACTTGTGGTTGTGGCTGATGTAGACTACGGCTACAACAGCAGCATAGAAGCGTAAACCAACTGTTTGGGGAAAATATGCTGCAAGTGATTTTTTGGCATGGTTACTTAACATCATTAACTAAGTGGGGCCTGTTTTAACCTGCCAGTGTAGCTCAGAATTGTTGATGCTATTGAGCGTTTACCCACATAATTAATTAAAATCTGTTAACGGCGGCAACATCAAATGTCACGCTGAAAAGGAATGCCATTCCTTTGCCTTAGCTAAGAGTCATGTAGGTAAAAAAGAAGATAAAGTGAAACAAAAAAAAAAGTGAATTTAGGCTTACTTTGAACATTTCTTGCGTCCATGAAAAACGTGGATAGGCTTACATGGTGTTCGTCTAAGTCTGGTAGCCAAGACAATGTAATATTTTAGAATTTGCCAGACAGCTTCGGGCTAGAATTCTCCTGACCCGCACAAGGTCTTCTTCTTCAAACATGATTGAGACAGAGAAAATAAAGTTAGATGCCCTGGTTAGTGCAGTGATTCCTATTTTAATTTAACGAGGGCATAATTTCTTGAGGATCAATGTAAGCCACTGCCTTACATAGTCTGGTGGTCTAGGATGGTCCATTCTTCAGTTCCTTTTTTAATTATTGAACAGGTTAACAAAGCCATGCCAGCATGCCTACTGTAGGTAGGGACATGTCAACTTAATCAAGAGGAACAATAGGCTAAAATGTCACACTAGTTGTTTGTGCTTTGGGTTGTGGATTGTTAGCCTATAAATACCTCTGGCAAGGGAAGCACATCCAGCCTCTGAAAAACTACCTCCTCGTTTAGACAAGTCTGTTGCCAAAGAAAATACACTTTCAATCTTAACGTGGTTTCGCCTAGGCTTTGTATTTTTCCCCTTCGACCTCAAAGATGACAGTCTGAATTTGTTGTCAAGGAGACTCTCCTTAATCGAAACACCACCGCACCTGTAGATGAGGAGTATCATGCGCACCTGCCACTCACTCGGATGGCAACGCAGGAGGACGTAGCATCTACTCGCAAGCACGTGAACTCAGAATGCCTCGCAGGAAAACTGAAATCGCTGTTGTAGTAGATGGTGAGTTATTATCAACTGAAAACATTACTTTTAAATATTTTATTCAAACACAGTAAAATGTACCCTTAGGACAACAGTGTTGGAAGACAAACGTAATGGTATATCTCTGAGACTGTAACAGTATCCCAAAGATTGGGAAGAAAGAAGTATCAAAGAACAGAATTAAATTTCCAATTGTAGGTCAGCTCCAATTCAAGATTAAGTCCGGACTCGCTTAATTAAGATCACATTTGTACCTGTTTGACTACCACAGGTGAGATGGAGATAGATGCTGTGTTGGACAGTGATGGTGATGGTAAGTCCTTTTCCCCCTTTTCCCCATTGTATTGATTCAATGTTTTGTTTTGATGCACTTTTAAATGCAAACATCAGAGTAATACTTTCTACATACTGTGGTAATTCTTGAACTGGATAAGCTATTGACTCAATCTGAAAGTACAGCATAGTCCTATAATGCATTTCAAGTGGACATACTGTAGTTCCTATGCCTATAGAAGCAGCACAGAAATGTTTTGTACCTTCAGAATTTAATTGTGTCAAAGTTGTCAACTGTTTTAAAGCTAGTGCACACCAAGCTGGTGGTCAGACAACTATTCATGTACTGGTATGTTTACTGATATTGGTGGGAGCTGTAGACTTTGTGATCTGTTAAATTTTATTAAGTCTGCCTGGTATGCGTATGTATTAATGTTGTATGTATTAATGTATTAATGTTTTAGTTTTCTCTCTCAGAGGACAGGAACAGGAGAGCCAGGGCCAACAGAAAGGCCAAGCCACCCCCTCGCAGGAAGCAGGCAGACAGTGAGGAGAGTGAGGAAGATGAAGCTCCCAGGAAGCGGAGGCCCAAAAAGAAAGCCAAGGAAGAGAGTGAGGAAGAGGAGAGCGAGGACGAGAAGAGAGGTCGGAACAGGGGCGGCAAAAAGACCACCAGCAGAAAGAAAAAGAAAGGAGAAGAGAGTGATGAAGAGAGTGAAGAGGAACGAGGGAACAAGAGGAAGGGAGGGAAAGGAAACAGCAAACAGGAGAAAGAGGAGCAAAACAGCAAGGAGAAGAAAGGGGGAGGGAAGGGGGCAGGAAAAGGTGGAACAGATAAAGACAAAGACAAGAAGAAGGGAAAGGACAGCAGGTGCAGTATTCTTTGAGTTTATGTTTCGCCATGCTGCCCCTGCCCCATGCTATTTTGGCTCACTGTTGTTTTGGTTTTCAAGCCTCAACCTGAGAATGTGAAACACATCTGTTTGGGTCTGATAAGCATCATTACAGCCATTTTTAAATGTCACCAGATACTCAGACTACCTCCAGCAAAGTCTTTTTGTATTTTGTAATTGTCAAATCCATTTTGCCATGCAACTCTGTATTCCATGTCTTCCATGTGTGATAACATAGTCAAATGGTTGATCAGGTTTCTATAAATGCCATACTATGCACAGCTCGTACATGGATCACTTTAAAGAGAAGATCCGTGAGCAGCATGTAGTAGGTCATTTGGAAATGATCAGCTTGAAAACGATTTCCATCGATGAGTGCATGCCCCTCAGCTGCTTCGGCGAACCTCTGTCCCTCAGCTTCTGTGTCTGTGCCGATTGGTGCTCCCCTCTTTCTTCTCCTGGTCCCACTGCCTTCCATCTGTCAAGCTGGAAGCGCTCACTCTCACCCCCACCAATACAAGCAAGCGCTGCCTCTCCTGCTCTCTTCCTCTGGTTGCCATCCGCCCCTCTGTGATGGCTCCCTTCTCTCCCCGACAGTTCGTCGAGTGACGAGGGCGGCGACGACGACGAATCGTTGTCGGAGGGAGAGATGGCCGCCCTGAAAGAGGAGGTGGAGGAGAAAAAGAAGATGATTGCCACTCTGCGGAACAAGCCATGGCGCATGAAGAGGAGGCTCAAATGCCTGAAGTAAAAAGACCTCGGCATACAGTACACACACACACACACACACACACACACACACACACACACACATTACAATGCCTGCCATTCCCCCCTTTGATCTCAGGTGGTTTCACTGGTGTACAGTATGTCCTCAGGTGTGTGCCCACGACTGTCTATTAATTGATTAATGTAGTGGATCTGTTAGCTCAATTAAAGCTTCCAGCATTTTCCGAAGTCTAATATTAATCTGCTGTTTTTTTGTGATTGTGTTGCCGATTATTTCCTTACTACTATAAACTATTCTGGAATGCTAAAGTTGTTCATCCATCTTGTTTTGTTTTGAGGCCAGTGCTGATTTTTTTAAGAGATTTGATAGGATACATAATAATTAAGACAATTAATTTAATATAGGCCTATGACATTGATTAACATTTTAAAAGCAGTATGCATTTGGCATTGAGGTTTTACTTTACTTACCTACCACTCTTTTTTTTCCAACCTCAATACAAGTGTTGTAGTGGTATATCCCAAAGACTTAATTACACATAGTATATCAGTTGCATGAGAATGACACATGGCAGTTCAGGGTAAATAAAGGTGCTGTTCTCCACCAACCTAGACAGCGCTGATGGCCTTCAAATGAGACCTAGACAAGTGCTCAGTCTTGTCTTGTACATGCAAGTGTGTTGGTGTAACTCTGCCCTTAGGTCATAGAGCCTGTATATGTTACAGGTGATGTATTGCTCTTAGCAAAGGGAAGCTGACCTGCTTCTGTTCCTACTTGACCCATATGCGGTTTATGCTGGTTCCTGCATGCGGTTTTGCCTTACTTCGGTTGCATAAGCATGGCACAGGTCTTGTGGATGTGAATTTTTTTTTGTTGTTGTTGTTTTGGGGTTGAAACTCTAGAGCTGTGTATGCCGCTAGTTCTGGATATAGCCTATGTTATATGTAAATGAAACCTAAATAAGTGAGTACTTATAAGTGAACACTTATTAGTATAAGTGAATAATTATAAATATAAGTGAACACTTATGCTCTTAGTGCCTCTTTGCCATCCATCTCTATATAGGTCATACTAGTAGTGAGACCTTATTCTAAATGTTTGCAGATACTCAAGATGTGTTGGTTAAATTATTCAGCTTTCAGTGGTGCGTGAATAAAATTGTGAAGAGTCACATTTCAGTCTTGCAGACCTTACAGACGGTCAATGCTTTCAATTGGATACTGTCAGCTTGAACGCCTGTGCATTGGTGCATGGCTGCAGTGTGCATTGTGCAATCATTGCATGACTTGAAGGTATCTTTCCATGTCTCTGTGTGCATCCTAGAGAGTGCCAGACATTTGTGGAGAAGTTTGAAGGAGCTCTGGGGAAGGGCAAAGGACGGCGACTGTATGCATTCAAAGTCATGATGGCAAAGGTATATTATCCTGTACCAGTTTAACTGGGAGTGTGTGAAGCACTATAGGACAATACCATTGTAAAAGGCAATGTATGAATACATTTGAAATTAATTAAATTCATTGTGCAAAATATATCAATTTTAGAAATGGATCAAGTTCAAAAGAGACTTTGACAACTTCAAGACTGCCTGTATTCCCTGGGAGAGTAGGATCAAAGAAGTTGAAAGTATGTTTTTGCAACACAAACCTCTCATGTACACAATGTTAGCATTTGTATTAAATGCATCATAACATCTAATGTTAGCTAGATGTTATTATACAATATAATGTTGGCCTCACTTCTCCCCATTGTTTAGGTCACTTTGGGTCATCGGTAGCTTCTTATTTCATTTTTCTCCGATGGATGTATGGCCTGAATCTTATACTGTTTGGCTTTGTCTTTGGACTAGTTGTTATTCCTGAGGTCAGTATGTTTTTTTTATTATTATTATGAGTAAATTATAGAGTAGTGATTGGGTTTTCCCATAAATCAGTGAGCTTAAAATTATATAAAATGCATAAGAGTGTTCAGTGTGTTTCTGTATATATATATATATATGTGTGTGTGTGTGTGTGTGTGTTTGTTTGTTTGTAGGTCTTAATGGGGCTACCTTATGGGTCCATTCCCCGAAAGACAGTCCCACGCGCTGAGCAAGCACGTGCAATGGATTTTTCTGTCCTCTTTGAATTTGGTGTGAGCGCTTCAATCAACAACTTTCTATTCCGTGATTTGAGGTTGTGCCCTGCTGTAAAATACCCCTTTTCAAATTTGTGTTAAAATGTTGTTTTTGTATTTCCATATCCCCACAGGGCTACTGCAAATACTCTGTCCTATTTTACGGCTTTTACAATGACAAGAGGACCATAGGTCTTCTACAGTTCCGGCTACCTCTTTCCTACCTCCTTGTTGGAATTGGGATATTTGGGTATAGCCTGATGGTTGTCATCAGAACGTGAGTCCTGTACTTTCGTTAAATGCAAACACCAGCTATCTTAAAGTATAAGCTTTTTTTGTTAAGTCCATTCAGTTGTATAATGACAATAGAGGGAAAAAATGCATTTTACTTGAGTGTTGATTTTGAATAGACATGCATATAATTGCACAATATGGTCACTGTGATAACCGTATTGTGTGTGTGAGTGTGTGTGTGTGTGTGTGTATGTGTGTTAATGTGTGTGTTATTTGAGTGTGTAATAAACAGCAACAGACAAGTGTGTGTGTGTGTGTGTGTGGTATGTAGGTATGGGTGCATTTCTGTTTTACATTTTCTTTTTGCATATCTTTGCATGTCTTTGTGCGTGTTTCACTTGCTTGTTTGTCTCTGTGTGTGTGTGTGTGTGTGCGCGCACACATGCGAGTGTGTATTTACTCCATCCGTGCTGCGGACTAACCACTGAATCTGCCCCCCCTGTGTGCCCCCCTGGCAGCATGGCACGGAATGCCAACGAGGGGGGAGACGGAACCGAGGACAGTGCTTTCACCTTCAGCTGGAAGCTCTTCACCAGCTGGGATTACCTCATTGGCAACCCAGAGACGGCCGACAACAAATATGCCTCTATCACCACCAGCTTTAAGGTTGACTCACCAACACACACATACAGTACACACACACACACACACACACGGACATAAGGTCAACACACACACACACACACAAACAGGCACACACACACACACACCTACATACACACACACACACAAGGACATAAGGTCAACACACACACACACACACACACAAACAGGCACACACACAGGGCCAACTAATACCCTCACACTCACAGACACACACAGACACAAACACAAACACACACACACACAACACAATGGTCAATAGACAATAGACACTGAAATTGTACCGTATTTTAGGCTCTTAAAGCTACAAGCCCTTTCATCATTTATTTAACCGTACGAGTCCCACTACCCACTGGATACCAAAAAAGACTGAATATTGACTGGCTGGAATTGTTTCTTTCTGTCTAGCTGGAACACAATTAGCCAGAGTAGATCTGCACACCCTAGTGTTTCCACTTAATAGCTCATTTTGATACAACACAGTCAGGTACCTATCCTACGGTTTAGGTTCTCTTTCAGCCAGACTGCTCAATGTTGTTAAACTTGAATGTCGAATGTCAACTATGTACTGTAGGCTATAAGCTAAACTAGACTGGAAGTAAAGAGGGGTGGAAGGGGACCCCTCGGAACCCACCCTAACATCAAAATAACATAGCTGTTAGCTACAGTGGGATGCAAAAGTTTGGGCAACCTTGTTGATCGTCATGATTTTCCTGTATAAATCGTTGGTTGTTATGATATAAAATGTCAGTGAAATATATCATATAGGAGACACACACAGTGATATTTGAGAAATGAAATGAAGTTTATTGGATTTACAGAAAGTGTGCAATAATTGTTTAAACAAAATTAGGCAGGTGCAAAAGTTTGGGCACCACAAAAAAGAAATGAAATCAATATTTAGTAGATCCTCCTTTTGCAGAAATTACAGCCTCTAAACGCTTCCTGTAGGTTCCAATGAGAGTCTGGATTCTGGTTGAAGGTATTTTGGACCATTCCTCTTTACAAAACATCTGTAGTTCATTCAGGTTTGTGACTTCCGAGCATGGACATCTCTCTTTAACTCACACCACAGATTTTCATTTATATTCAGGTTTGGGGACTGAGATGGCTATTCCAGAATGTTGTGCTTGTTCCTCTGCATGAATGCCTTAGTGGATTTTGAGCAGTGTTCAGGGTTGTCTTGTTGAAAGATCCAGCCCCAGCGCAGCTTCAGCTTTGTCACTGATTCCTGGACATTGGTCTCCAGAATCTGCTGATACTGAGTGGAATCCATGCGTCCCTCAACTTTGACAAGATTCCCAGTCCCTGCACTGGCCACACAGCCCCACAGCATGATGGAACCACCACCATATTTTACTGTAGGTAGCAGGTGTTTTTCTTGGAATGCTGTGTTCTTTTTCCTCCATGCACAACGCCCCTTGTTATGCCCAAATAACTCAAACTCTTATTCCAAAATGAAGCTGGCTTGTCTAAATGTGTTTTAGCAAGTGGCTCTGTTTGTGCTGTGGGTGGAGAAAAGGCTTCCTCTGCATCACTTTCACGTACAGCATCTCCTTGTGTAAAGTGCACCGAATGGTTGAACGATGCACAGTGACTCCATCTGCAGCAAGATGATGATTAGGTCTTTGGTGCTGGTCTGTGGGTTGACTGTGACTGTTCTCTCCATTCATCGCTTCTGTCTATCCGCGATTTTTCTTGGTCTGCCACTTCGAGCCTTAACTTGAACTGAGCCTGTGGTCTTACATTTTCTCAAAATGTTCCTAACTGTGGAAACAGACAGCTTAAATCTCTGAGACAGCTTTCTGTATCCTTCCGCTAAACCATGATGGTGAACAATCTTTGTCTTCAGGTCATTTAAGAGTTGTTTTGATACCATGTTGCTACAGTGCCCAAATTTATGCACCTGCCTAATTTTGTTTAAACAATTATTGCACACTTTCTGTAAATCCGATAAACTTCATTTCACATCTCAAATATCACTGAGTGTGTCTCCTATATGATATATTTAACTGACACTTTTTTTATCGTAACAACCAACGATTTATTCAGGAAAATCATGACGATTAACAAGGTTGCTCAAACTTTTGCATCCCACTGTATCTCATACTACAGCTGCTTTTTTAAAGCTTCTACAATTGTCTTTGATGAAGGAACATGTAAGGATTAACTCCTGGCTGACCAGTTTATCTCATGCTACAGGGCCATGCTGCCTGCGGGTCACCGCCTGGTCTGTGTGTCTTGGTGATTGGGTCTAAATCATGCCCAACACCTGTCCAGCCTGCTTTCCCATGACACTGAGTGCTTTAGCTGTGTGGGCTAATACCTTTGAGGACATAAATAACAGCCCTCATCTCTCCAGAGAGCCTCAGCTGGCTGTGAGTGTAGCCTGTGGGTGTAGCGTGTGCTCCTCCTCTGCAAGCTCTCTTTTCGTAAGTGTCGAAGATGGCGCCCTGTTTCTCTCCACCTCCGATAACTCCATCCCCAGTAAGGGCCTTCCACTGGAGTGACCTCAACACAGAGATGATACTCTTAGTGACTGCTCTCCTAACCCTTCAGCTCACCCCCCCAACACCAACACTGTCCTCTTCCTCCACGGACGAGTTGTTGATAGCTTTAGCTATCGAGGAGTTGTCGATAGCTAAATGCCCTTCCCCGGTAGACTGAAGCCGTTGGTGCTGAAAAGAGGCCTTCTTATATATTCATGATCCTGCCATGTAGCATTCATGTAATTCAAGTTTGGGAGAGCTGCCCTCCACGGACGAGTTGCTGATAGCTTTATCGACATAGCCTGGGCCTGCCCATACTTCCTGTGACGCTACATTCAATTTCGTGAGCAAGTCAGTCTGGCCAAGCTGCCATTTTTAGAGGAATTTTTTTTCCCAAATCTGTGGGCACCAATGAGAAACAACTTTACGCATACGTCATCGGAATGAGTGGTCTGATTGGTTGTAGATTCGTCAAGTAGTATACAGAGGCATCTGATGGACGCAGGTTAAACCTGCCTCCCAGTAGACGTTTAGGACTGTAGGATGGCCAGACTAAGCACCCATGAGCTTTGTCGCGCAAGCCAGGCTACTATCGACAAGTTGCCGATAGCTAAATGCCCTTCCCCGGTAGACTGAAGCCGTTGGTGCTGAAAAGAGGCCTTCTTATATATTCATGATCCTGCCATGTAGCACTCATGTAATTAAAGTTTGGGAGAGCTGCTTCCATAAGGGCGGTAACATTCTTCGCTTGGTCCAGCCATGTTTCGGTTAAAAGTATTAAAAAATATAACGTTTTTTCAAACAAGATATTTAATAATTCATTCATTCATTACTTATTTGAAAGTGATCTGACATCAACAAGAGCTAAGTGCGAAAGTCATATCAGTTTGGGTAGTCTAAGGAAGGTAGTGAAGCAGGAAGGGGATCAAACTGGCTCACCACTTGGGTTTGAATGCGCTCAGTGTCTTCTGTTTTTACTCAGCACAGGAGCCGAGTATGACATAGGCGTACTGCCTTCCAGCTCATCTTCCAGACAACAGTCAGTGTAGGGACCCACAGCACAGACAAGACTCTCACTATTTTCCATGAGATTAGGAGGGACTGGACAGGTCTTGTACCTTTTGGGTGGTGATAAAGATCGGTGGTACCCGTAACATGGAGGTCAGCGGTTCATGAGCTTGTATTTCCACGCCCTGATTAAAGATGCATGTCTTCGCTGAACTGTAGTTTGCCTAACTGAAAGTATCTAGTATGCTAATTGTAAATGCAAATTATTCGGGGGGGACACTCTGCAAAGTTACTTAATCCTCAGTGAATTCAGGTATAAATGTACACTGTAAAAAAAAAGACATGGTTTCAACTTAAAAAGTTAGTGTCCAGGTTGCCTGACTATTTTCAGTTGACCAAATTTAAGCTTAAGAAATCACCACAACTCATTATCGAATAATATTCGACTATTTAATATTCAACATGTTATGGTCAATTGAAAATAATTAGGAAGCCGGACCCTAACATTTTTTTAGTTGAAACCATGTCCTTTTTTTTTTTTTTTTACAGTGTACCGGTATTATACACTCTTTTTATCCTGTGAGGGAAATGTGTTCTTTGCATTGATTCCAATATTGAATCCCTCAAATTCCCATAATCCACAGAGGTTGGGAGCCTTGCACAAGGGGCATTTCAGCCATGGTGGTGGTCAGGTATTGAACCATCAAACTGCCATTGGTTTCAGGCCTAAAGCCCTAAACGGTAGGCCATGGCTGGACATTGTAGGGGCTGGATGGTATGTTGACATTATACAGACAAAATCCTCAGCTATGTAACCATTGTAGTAACATAACAAACAGCCACCTCTGCCAATCGTTCCTCTGTTGCTGATTCAATCGGTTGAGCAAGAGACAGACATGGACAGGCCAAACATTCTGATAGATAGTCTTTATTGTCCCAAAGGGAAAATCATTTTCACACGTTATTTATTTCAAGGGGCGGCAGCAGATGTTCAGAGACCCACGTCTCACAAAGAGTACAGCATACATGACCATCAGCTTTTTTTGATAAAAGCTACCTGAATGCTTAGTTTATACATGTGGATGGACATCATAGACCAGGGGTCTTCAACAGGGGGTCCGCGAAAATATTTCGTCTGAAGCATTTTTTTTCTCTTCCAAAAAAAAAAATAGTTAACATAGTGTCATAGTTAACATAATGTTCAAAAGAAAATTGCTTCATATTCGTTATATTGTAGGCCATGAATCATGCATGTGATCATGTGATCCCTGCGTAACATTTTGCTAACCTATGCCAAAACATATTAGCATTCATAAATGTACAAATACAGGTCACCACTTCAGCCTGAGCCTGATGTGACATTGCCTCGCAAATTCCACCAGTCGTAGAATAGAGAAGCGCTGTTCCACTCACCAGGTTCAGTGCTCTCACTAGGACCTGGTAGCTGATCAGTTATCTTTAATTCTTCGTCCCACTAGGCCTATAATAAAAATGTGACCCTTGTGATCTTTTTTTATTAGAGTTGGATCATCGCGATTAAAGAACACTTACCCCCGTGAGTTTTAGTTATATAGCTTCGCATTCAGCAAACTCGTTCTTTTCATTCCGGGAGATAAATTACGTTTTATTCGTCTGTTCAGTGTCGGGACAGATGAACCCTGAACTTTGCGGGGTATTTGTTCTGTGTGATGTTTTGCTTTGTTTTTTTTTTGTCTGCGGTCTTTGCACTTCAAGGCGTTCTGCGCGGATTCATTTATCCAACGTTCCATCACAATAAAACGATAACAATAATCTCATGATTGTGTTTCCTTCTGAAAAACGAAGTTATATTTACGAAGTTATATTTACAGAGGCTTTCTGTCTGTATCAGTTTGAGCTAATGAAGCTTTGCCTGAATTTAGCTGAATATATCCAGCTAGTTAACCCTTGTGACATTCATTCTGTAGGTGAATTTATGCAACTATGTAAAGAAAAGAGGTGTTACTCCCCTGTTAATAATAACGCCAGTTTAGAATGTGTGCGTTCGTGTGTATGCGTGCGTGCGCACTCATAACTGACGGTCCAAATGACGGCAGGATTTGAGGTGGGCCAGGTGTGTGTGGAGTAAGATAGCTGTCAAAACGTTTCTTTTCTCAACAAGTAATGCGATGGGGCGATGACGTATTTTGACAGTTGAGTAACGTGTGCGAAGTCGTATCTATAATATTGAGAGGCATATTGAAATTTTGATTTCGTACTTGTAATTTTTGAATTCGTATTTTTTATGCATGACTGAACTCATTTGAGAACTTACAAATGTTTATTTTATGCACAACTAAATACACACGTGTATCAAATATATGGACACAAAAATTTTGACAGCAATCTTACTCAATAGGTGTGGGGGTCCGTGCTCAGTCTCTCTCACAGCCAAGGGGTCCTTGAGCTGAAAAAGGTTGAAGACCCCTGTCATAGACACTTAATTCAACCTAATTAGTGGAAGGAAACTTTGTTGTGAATTTGAAATTAATTCAGTATCATTCAATTTCATTTATACATGTCTCGAGTCATGTCTCGTAGCGCTTCACAGTAGAAAGCACCCATGAAATCACCTATGAGCTTATTACTAGGTCATCAATGTAATAATGGGATTACTAATCCATCAATGTAATAACAATATCACTGGGGCATCAATGTAATAATATTACTATGCCATCAATGTAATAACAATATAATAAAAGTATCACTAGCCCATCAATGTAAATATTTTTGTGCCCCCCCCCCATCCTTTGTAGGAGTCTATTGTGGATTTGAAGGAACAGCAGAAGGATGAGAACGTTCACCTGCGCAGGTTTCTCCGAATCCTAGCCAACCTGCTCATCCTCTGCTCCCTGGCAGGAAGTGGCTACCTCATCTACTTTGTGGTCAAGAGGTCACAGGAGTTTGCACAGAAGGATGAGGAGGAGCTGACATGGTTTGATAAAAATGAGGTGATTTCTCTCGCCAAGCCATATTATCAACCATGGACAGATTTGTTGTGTTTCGCCTGTTTAATAAACTCTCTCTCTCTCTCTCTCTCTACACACACACATACACACACTTTTCTTTCTATATCTCTCTCTCCACACACACACACTTTCTCTCACACACAAACTCTCTCTTTGTCTTTCTCTCTCTCACACACACATACACATACAACACACTGTCTTTCTCCTTCTTTCTCTCTCTCTCTCTCTCTTTCTCACACACACGCCCTCTCCCTCTCTCTCTCAGGTGGAGTTTGTGATGTCTCTACTGGGTCTGGCCTGCCCCCCTCTGTTTGAGACTATTGCTGAGCTGGAGGACTATCATCCTCGGATTGCTCTGAAATGGCAGCTGGGCAGAATCTTTGCCCTCTTTCTGGGCAACCTCTACACCTTCCTGTTTGCCTTGTTTGATGAAGTACAAGCCAAGGTAGTGAAATATATGTATTTATGTTCATGTTTATTTTAGTTTTGTTTTGTTTTGTTTTATTAGCTTTAATCCAAAATGACGTACTGTACACAAAAAATGAACAAACCCTAAAAATTAACCCATGTTTGCATCACAAACACCACTCAAAATCCAAAGACTCATACAAAAGATGAACATAAAGTTTAATCACTCAATCACAAAGACAGACTACACAAGATGACCGTCTGTCCTTGGTAAACATTTGGGACAATGGTGGCGCAGGTAGTAGAGGTGCCGTTCAGCAACTGGAAGGTTGCAGGTTCCCCATCCTGCCACCGGGAGCAATTTGTGTTCAGTAGGAGGATGGCACCTTGCATGGCAGCCTCTGCCACTGGTGTGTGAATGGGTGAATTCTACTTGTAGGAGTAGAGTAGAAAAATGCTATATGAATGCAGTCAGAAATATTAAATGTTTCTGGCCAATCAAGCTGCTATGTAGCTTGATTGTTATCCTCGTTTTGTAAGTCGCTTTGGATAAAAGCGTCTGTTAAATGCATAAATGTAAATGTAAATGTAGAGAGGACAGTCCAAAGCTGTAGTTTCCCAGTGCAGAAAATGGATGCGGTAATGTAGCCTGCACGAGGCAAGTCTCCACTATGTCTCATGCCAGTTGAGCTCAGTCCAGAGTTTGTTATGCTGAGCAGCATTCAGTTCCAGTAGATCAGCTGACCTGAAGCAGTGGCTCTGACAGAATGATGGAACACCTGATCTCTCTGATCAAGCTTCAGTGAGTTTAGACGGAGCAGCACAATACCATTGCCAGTAATCCTAAATCACTTGCCAATAGATTACATAATACTCAATGCATTATATATGTGTGTTTGTGTGTGTTTTTCAGTATACAATGTACATATGTATGTATAAGTCCATTCGAGATAGACTACTTGAATATATACATAATGTATTGTATATTATGTAATCTATTGTCTGAGTAACTTAGGATTACATTTATATACTGTATATTTTTGTTTGTTTTTTTCTTCAAGATTTACATTTTTACTTTCTGTACCTGAGTGCTTTACTTTCTGTGTCTGTAATGTAATAGTTTTTCGATAATTTTGACGAATTACTGTCTGATATCTTTGCCTAGCTGGAGAGGGAGAAAGACATCAAGAATGCCACGATCTGGGCCCTGGATGAATACTACGCCAATTACACGCTGCATCACAATGTTACGACTGACATTCCTCCACCAGACATCGACCCTGCCGATGTCATCAGAGGACCTTGCTGGGAGACCGCTGTTGGCATAGTTAGTGTCGCTGTGATACGCTGCTCCATACAGGATATGTGAGGGTCAAGAGACAGCTAGTTAACTAGATCGAGAGATAGCTAGCTAACTAGATAACTTACTTATCCTGTTGGAAATTCAGGCATACCGGATCATCCATAGCATGACATACACAAACAAACACACACACACACACACACACACACACGCACAAACATACAAACACACAAAAAACACACACATATATATATATATATATATATATATATATATATATATATATATATATATATTACAGGAAAGACAGAGTAAATATTTATAGAACTGTTTAAGAAAGTGAGGAAGTACACATAGAATACACATATATCTATACAAATATAGGGGGATACTACAGGACTGAATAAAACCTGATTCTGATTCTGAGAATTTTACTATGAGATACCAGGAGCATGGACTGAAAAGTTTAAACATGGTTTTTCACACGTTTGAACCATCTGTTCTGTTTATTAATGTCTGCTTGTTTGTTTGTTTTTTGGTTTGTGTTTAGGAGTTTGTGAAGCTCACAGTGTCTGATATCCAGGTGTCCTACCTGACCATCCTCATCGGAGACTTCTTGAGGGCGGTGACCGTGCGCTTCCTCAACTACTGCTGGTGCTGGGACCTGGAGGCTGGATTTGTGAGTCCTGTTTTGGGCTAATGTTAATACAGACATTTGCACAGGCATCTACATTTACACAGGCATCTACACAGGCATTGATATTTACACAGGCATCAACAACACAAGCATCGACATGTACACACCCATTTACATTTACACAAACATCAACATGTACACACACATTTACAAAGGCATCTGCATTTACACAGGTATTTGCACAGGCATTGACATTTGTACAGGTATCAACATTTACACAGGCATTGACATTTACACAGGTATTGGCATTTACACAGGCATTGACATTTACACAGGCATTGACATTTACACATGCATTGGCATTTACACAGGTATTGGCATTTACACATGCATCGGCAAGGATTTTCTGCGTAAACTCAGAGTCACCTCAGTTTCATTCAGGCAAGAGCAGCAGGGGGTCTGTGCCGTACCGTCCACTTTCAGAAGCGTCTCATCTTACAGCTCCGATAACTTTAATCTTAGCTGCCGTCCCACAACGGACGTGTGCTTTGTGAGCC